>CAUYUJ010015478.1:160001-197501 GCA_963575745.1 Prorocentrum cordatum | reverse complement strand
TGGAGGTCTCAATGGCCGTCTTGGGGCCCTCTTGGGGCCCTCGTGGAGCTGTCTTGGAGGCCTCTCGGGCCGTCGGAAAACCGAAAATAAGCAAATGCCAGAGTCATTCAAACACCTGAGAAAACTCAATGATTTGGCGCCTTCGGGCCTTCCTGGGGGACTTCTTGGAGGCAGCTTGGGCCGCCCGGGAGGCCGCTTAGGGGCCTCATGGGCCGGCTTGGGCCATGTGCAGGCCATCCTAGGTGCATCTTATGCCGTCTTGGAGATTTCTTGCGACAACCTTGAGGCATCTTGAAGACACTTTGGCCATCTTAGAGGCGTTGTGGGACCGTCTCGGCGGCCATCTTGGGCCATCTTGGCCGTCTTGGGAATCTTTGTTGTGCACGTTGACATATTTACGTGGCTCTCGGGGTGGCCGGAAGGTTGGGCCGAAAGCAAATTGGGAACCGAAGTATGCAAAACACCAAAAACTACATAGAATCTGGCACGCCGTGCACATTTAGGGCAAACTACGGAGGGTGTCGGATCTACTGGCCCTCGGCTCAGACCGCCACCGCGCCCAGCTAGCAGGTCAGAGGCGGGCCACACTCGCGCGTCGACCGAACGCATGTGTTGAACTCATTTCACAACTTCAATCACCGACGCGAGGACGCCGTCATCGTCATCGGCGTGATCGGCATCGGCGCCGTCATTGGCCATGCAATCGTCGTTGCCATCATCGTCGCCAGCATCGCTACCATCACCATTGCGTCTACAACTGTCGACGTTGCCATGATACCGCGCTGGCCCATGTCGCCGGCTTGCACTGAAACGCCCGCTGGGAAGTGCAGAACGGTCAGCGCCACCGCGGCCGCGGCGGTCGCGACAAACTAGCAGGCCGCTGTGTGCGCGAGCATGCGCAGGCTAGCGCGGCCGCAAGGATGCACCAGCCAACGCAAAACACTCATCGCAATCGCCAGTGCATGGGTTTTACAAACCAGGATGCGGGTGGATGGGTGGGATGATCAATTCACATCTACAAACATTGATTTCGCAACGGGAGTGTTCGGAAAACCTCGCTTCTGCGAGGGCTGTCAACATGTTCACCAAATCCTGCAAAACGTGCCTCTCGCTCGTGCGCATGCAGGAGACACGCGGACGTCATTGCGCGCGCGCGGTCGCAATAATCCCTTGCAACAGACGGGACGAAGTGCAACGCGCGCGTCGTCGCACGCGTATGCCGAAATGTTACTGAAAACCTTGGGTGTCGTAGGGATTTCAGAATCGACTGTCCCCACAACATGTAAAAACACATGGTTTCGCATCACCAACTTGCAAAAAAAAGAGCCCGCGCGTTCTTACGGAACCCTTGAAACGAGCCATCGGTTCGGGCCTCTCGCGCCGCATGTCAGAATAATTCGAACGCCCTTGCGCGCGTGCTGGAAACAAAATCCCAATCACGTAAGACCATGCGGGCCACTCGCTCGCGTTGGCCTCGCGCGCATGTCGGACTCCTTCTAAAAACCTTCCGGCTCGCCATGATTCTGGCCCGCCCGAGATACCGACTTGCACTGAAACGCCCGCTGGGAAGTGCAGAACGGTCAGCGCCACCGCGGCCGCGGCGGTCGCGCCAAACTAGCCGGCCGCTGTGTGCGCGAGCATGCGCGGGCTAGCGCGGCCGCAGGGATGCACCAGCCAACACCAAACGCTCATCGCAATCGCCGTCGAATGAGTTCTGCAAACCAAAAGGCGGGTGGGTGGGTGGGATGGTTGCGCGAGCCGTGGAGTTGACTACTCCCAGCTTTGCTTTTCAAGGTCAGTTGCACCACATAGATGGCACCATATCGATGGCACAGCATGGATTGTACAGCACAGGTTGCACATGATGTATTGCACCACGTGGGTCGCATTGCACCACATGGCAGATTACAAAACTCTGAAGCTGGCCATCGCTCGGACGTCCATTCCCTGTGCTTGTTTGTGTTGTGCGCGTTTTTTTTTCGCCAAATGATCAAGGATGCTCCTCGATGGTCCTCGCCGAAGGAAAAATGCGCACGTCCGAGCGATGCCAAGTCCCGGGGGCGCATATTCTACTTCCGTCGCCTTCCGCCAGCCTTCCGCCGGGCTCCGCCCGCGAAGCCGCCCCCGTGTTGCTTCCGCCGCCTGCTTCCGGCCTTCCGCCGCCTCCCGCCACGGAGGAAATGACAATTCCTTTGAACCTCAAAGGCGAGGCCCTTTCCGGAACGCCTCACACAATCTATATATATATATATACATACGTATATAATGTTGCACGATGAATTGCAAAACGAAGACTGCACCACGTAGATTGCACCACATAGATTGCTGCACACGGCTCGCACAACACATATGAGACCTCGTAGATCGCACCTTTTCTGCTGCTGCACCACACAGGTTGCAAAACACAGATTGCGCAACATCGGTTAGACCACATGGATTGATTTTCGTAGATTGCACAACATATAGGCTAGAGACACAGTGTTTGAAGTGCACGCGGGCTAACACATATAAGAAAAAACCATGGACGCGGCCCGCTCTTCAGGCTAAATTGCGACGAGGGGTCGTCGCTGGTCAAGGGCCGAGGCCTTCTCTGCAAGCTAGAACAGGACGAGGGGTCGTCGTCGCCGTCGTCGTCGTCGCCGTCGTCGCCGTCGCCGTCGTCGTCGCCGTCGTCGTCGTCGTCGTCGCCGCCGTCTTCGTCGTCGTCGCCGTCGTCGCCGTCACCGCCGTCGTCGTCGTCGTCGTCGTCGCCGTCGCCGTCGTCGCCGTCGCCGTCGTCACCGCCGTCGTCGCCGCCGTCGTCGTCGTCGTCGTCGCCGTCGCCGTCGTCGTCGCCGTCGCCGTCGTCGTCTTCGTCCGACCCGACCCCGGTGACCCCCGCCCCGCACGGCCTTGCGCGGGCGCCCCCGCTGGCCTCTCGAGGGCGACCTCCGCCTGCCCCGCGGGGCGGGCCTGCGCCCCCGCCGCCCCCGCGGCCGCGGCCGCCGCGGCGGCCCCGGGCGCCGCAGAGCCCTCGAGCCTGGCGGGGCGGCTGGGCTCTCTGCCTGGAGGAGGAGGAGGAGGAGGAGGAGGAGGAGGAGGAGGAGGAGGAGGAGGGAGGGGGAGGAGGGAGGGGGAGGAGGAGGAGGGAGGAGGAGGAGGAGGAGGAGGAGGAGGGCAGGCCCGGGCCTCCGGCGCCTCGATCGCAGCCTCCCGGGCGGGGCTCGAGCAGAGAGGAGGTCGGAGGAGCGCGGCGCCTCGGCGAGGCATCGGCGGCACGTCGGCGACGCATCGGCGAGGCATCGCCGCTGTCGGCGTGGTGAAGGTCGGGCTCCGCAGCGAGCCGCATCGCCGATGCGTCGGCGATGCGGCCGGATCCTCCGACCCCATCTGAACTCCGATCCCATTTGGGGGACCTTCATGCACGGGCCCCCTACCTCGCGACCACTGTTTTGCCCCGTGTGAGCGGCGAAGCATGTATACACTGCACCACCCCGACGTCGTCGCCGACCCTCAAAAAGTCCTGGGATGGAGAAAATAACCCGCCGCTGGTAGTGTAGATGTTCCAGTTTCCGAAAAGGAATCGAGGTCCCCAGGGGCCGACAGTACGAAGCAAAACTGCGACGCCGAACGAACGTATGGCAAGTGCGTGTCGTGAAGACTGCGCCGCGTCAACGTCAAGTCCCGCGTGGACCGCCCAAGCCCAAGCGATCGCGGCGTTCCGATGGCGCAGGCTCCTTCGACGTAAGTCGGCTCGTAACCACTGGTTGCGGGCAACTTTGAGCGCCTCTTCGGTTCTTCGGTGGCAACTCATGAGTCTCCCATACCATCTTGTCGGCTCTTGCGGCTCGACGCTAACCGATGGGGATTCGGCGCTGATCGACGCTAAGTCGACGCGAATCGATGCTAGCCGACGCTGAATCGTCGCTATCTCGTCGACTCCAGACGCTAGTCGACGCTGGCGACGAAAGTATGAAGGTATACCAACCTCCCCTGATTGGCCACCGAAAAGACACCCGTGTTGCGGTCGCCGCCGCGTCGACACGACGCGAAGCTACCGTAAGCGAACGTCTAACATGAAGGACACGCGTCCAGGAAGACACGGGTCCTCTGGGAGCTTTCTGCCGTACTCGGGCTCCTGGGGCCCTCGTCAGCGCCCCACAAACGGGGACTCCACTAACGGGTACTTTGGCCAGTGACCCAGCGAACCCAACCCTTCCCGATGCGGGCAACGCTGCATTGCCAGAAAGAGGCCCTAAAGTGGCAACTTTCGGCAAAATTGCAAAGTGCCCGCTAGTAAATACCAATTACGGTGCCGTTGACCTCGACAGGCCCGGGCACCTCCGGACAACGACTCGGAGTGAAGAGCTCGCCTCGGGGAGGCTCCCAGGAGCTGAGACCCGTTGCTCTCAGGGGCCCTTCTTCCGTGACTGATCCCTCGCTGCACGGCTTGCCGGCCGCTGCCCACGGCTCGACATCAGCGGCCCGCGCGCCGCGGGCCCGCCGCCCCACCTCCCCGTCAAACAACAATCCGGTGTTATCTGACAGTATCTTGTGATGTGGAGTCCATGCTGTGTGTTTTTGTTTACGCCATGTGACACTGCGTGCTGTTACTCGCAGCTCTGGTCCAGCACCGGCTGCTCAACACAAGTATGGTATGTGATATACTATTAGATTCATCGTTATCGTATCTTATATACGCAAGTGGAAAGAACTATTCACTCAAGTTCTAGTCAAAACGTCATGGTCCATGATATTATGATATCGCAGGATTCTGATGTAGCGCTCATGGTTACACTCTCAGCGCCTGCTCTACAATTACGGTATTGCATGCTTGATATAAGATTGCACTCCAGCTGCTGTCTGATTACACTCTTACTCAACAAATGGTTTTGCAGTAAACTACATGTGCGATGTGATGTGTTTGATTAGCTGCTTGCTAGCATTTGATTAGCCATGGTTTTGTTGCAAGCATATGGTCTGTACGCTGTCCTGCGAAGAGAGCGGTCATGGTGGTGCACTACTATGCGCTTGTTCCTTGTATCATGATATGGTATGCTGCGTCATGGAGTGAGGCCATTCTTGAACTGTGCCATCTCTTATTATGTTATGGTATAGCCATTGCCGTAGTGGTCGCAATAGTTCAACGGCTACCTTTTGCGGTGGTATGTTCAATTATGTTATACTCTGTTAGGCCGCACTATGTCACAATATGATGTGCGATATCATGGTGTGCTCGCTTCTGCGATGCATGCTCCGTTCGGGTGTTATGCTGTATTGAGCTATACCATGGGCATTCGGTGTTGCTATTTCTTGGGTGCTGTGATATTCGGCCTCACACTTGTGACACTCTTGTGGTGTAAAATTACAGTCGCATTGGCAGCGAAGGTAGAATCGAGGCAACATCGGACCGACATGAATGGGAAAACTCTGATACTCGGCGGGTTTGGAGGATGTATCGGGCGCCGCGGCCGTTTCAGAGCGTCGGAACGCTCTGAGAGCGTTCCGAAACGCTTTGGAACGGATGCATCTCGATTCCAGGCCCGTCCAGAACGTCAACCCCCAAAGGTAACGACCCAGACCGCGGGGCCAGCTTTAATCCCGAGTCCTTCTGTTGCTGACGGTCCCGAAGTCCGGTACAAGGCTCTGATATACGCCGAAAGACAGCGAAACACCTGCCGTCGTGATTGGTTCCTGACTCGGCGGGGTCTGGGATAGGGGGTCCCCAAACAGGGTGGTGACCACACTGTGCGGTGAGTCGGTGGGAATTCGGAGTCACCGCACGGTTTTGGGACTCGGGTCCCTCTCCGAGGACGTCTCGGGCGACTGGGGCCTCCGAGGCCCCAAGACCGTGCGGTGACGGACCGTGCGGTGAGGTCTTGGGGGAGTTCGAGGTCACCGCACGGTCGGTCACCGCACCGCTTCGGGACTAGTGCTTCTTAGGGCTTCTTGGGCTTCTTAGGAGGAGGAGGAGGAGGAGGAGGAGGAGGAGGAGGAGGAGGAGGAGGAGGAAGAGGTGTGTGCTCCCCTCGGCCACGCGACCGAGTGGCCCCCGGGGCAGCGGTGAAACCTTCCTGGGGCGCGCCCGGCCGCCCCCCCGGCGTGCGAGGGGCGGCAGCGGCGGCCTGCGTGCTCGGGTCTGGCCCCTCGGGTCGGGCGAAAGGGGGGGATAGCAAAGGGGGGGCTTGAGAATCAACTCACATAGCTGATTTTCCTGGCGCCTCCCGGCGCCGGAGGCGGCCATGTGTAGAGGAATGGGCCCGGCAGCGGGGCCGAAACCAGCTGCATGCAGCAAATTTCGTATCCCCCCCTTTCCCTATCCCCTCCTTTCGTCCGACCCGAGCCCCCCCCTCCGCGCGCCAGACGGCAACCGCGCGCCGAAGGAGCGACGACGAGCACCGGGCCCTGCGCGAGAGGGCACTCGCGACCCTGGCGCAGGGGCGCACGCGGGCGCAGCCACGGCGGAGCGCTGCCTGTGGAGATTCCGGGGCGCTCACGCACGACCCCGCGCGGAGGGGCAGCCTGCGCGCCGATGCTGGCACAAACGAGCGCGATGGTATGGCGATGTCGGCGGAAACGACCCCGTGTATTCGTGTCGCTCGAATGCCACTCCGGCGAAGGGGGGGGGCAAAACTACCGAGACCGATGTTCCCCAGGCATCTCCTGGGGCGCGGTATGACCAGGGCTTCGAAACGAATCCAGCCGTGGCGACACAGAGCTCTTCAGGGCGAGCAGCGGCATGGGCACCGAGAGCGACGATGCGTTGATTTTGCCCATGCACAGTCCCCGGAAGCCCCGTCTCTGCCCTGGGGCCACCAACCTGTCATCGCGAGCCGCTTCCCAACGGCCTTGTGGCCAAGGCCTTTGCCCCAGAGTTCGCAAACGGCGAAAAGACGAATGCCGGCCCGATGTTTGCCGCAACGCCGGCGGGCGGGATCCCCCGACGGAGGACAAAGGAGGGACCCGCGGAGCCCGCCCGGCGCGCCCCGAGTCGAGCGGGACGCGGCGCCACGAGCCGGCGAGAGAGAGAGGCAGAGCAGCAGGCCACGACGCCGCGGAGAGCCCCGCCGCGACGGGCTCGAGGGCGCCGCGGTGCCCCGCCGCCCGCGCCTGCGCCTGTCGCGGCCGGCGAGCACATGCGGCTCCCCGGGCCCACCCCGAAAAACATGCAAACATCACGGCGCAAAACGATCGTTTTCTTATGCATTGGTTTGCCGATCGGCGCGGGCCCTCGCACCCCCCTCCCCCCCCCCTTCTGGAGTAGATCTTGGCTGTTTTCGGCGCCTGCTTCGAGCAGGCGGGGTCTCCCCCCATAGGGCGCACTGCTGCAAACCGTCGCAGAGATCCGGAGCCACACCTCGCAAGGTGTGTCGCTATTTTCGACAGCTGCGGGTTCTCGCAGAGCCTCGGGACCGCCAGAAGTACTCGATATGAAAAGCTGGCACCAAGGAGTGGATCGGGACCTCTGTCTGGGGGCCGACGTCATGAACGTACCATGACGTCGGGGTCTGGGTCCGCGGCATCGCGGTCTGGACTCCGGGGCGCGATCCCGCGGATGCGCAGTCGCACGGACGCGTTCTGAGCGGGGCGTCCCCGAAAAACCGACCCGCATTCGCGGGGTCGCGGTCCAGGGGTCCAGCCCGCGAGGCCGCGGATACGGATGCGTTGTTCGCCCGCGAGCCTCCGCGGCCGCGCGGTCCTGCGGCGGGCCCCCCTCTGAGAGTCATGGGGATTCGGAAGCGACTCCCGGGAATGTTTTGCAAGAGCGATTCGGGGCGAACGAGGGGGCCGATCGAGGTCCTCGAGCTGGGTCGGCCAAGCTTGAGCCCGAAATGGAGCCCGATCGGGCCAGGTTCAACCTGTCTAAACTGAATTATCTCGGGGTATGCGGGGTTCGGCACTTTTTTATGACCACGGATTTGCCAGCGCCGACGCTGAATTTACCTTCCGCATCCGAGCCAAAGGTTTTCAAGGATTTGATTTGGACGCCCGGAACGGGTACGGAAAGAATGGGTACAATGCCCAACAACAGAATGTTGTCCCAAACCAACAGCGGCCGCTGTTGGGCAGGCGGCCTTCTGTCCCGAATGGACACAGGCCGCGGCGGCACGGACAGTGAGTCCTGCACAAAACGAACAGGAACTGCTGTTGGGCATCGCACCCATTCGCCTGACGTCTTCCCGCTGTGAGCTGCGGGAAAACATCCATACGGGCGCCGCTGCCACTCAGGGATCAAAAAGGGGCCATCGCGGGGCCCTGGGGCCGTCACCCAGCGACACACCTCGAGGTCCTAAGTCTGCGCTCATTAGCCACTCTCGCTGGCGAAGTTTTGTCCGATTCGCTGGTCTCTCACAAGAAACAAACAATCTCAACGCCAGCTCGCTAGCGAGCCTGCGCTTTCCACGCTGACTCTATGCTCGTGCCATGCTGATCCGGCCGCGTTGATCTCGCATCTCAATCGAGGCCTTCCCCCCCACGCCCCCCCTCCTCTTTCCTCCGTTCTCCTCTTCCTCCTTCCCCTCCTCGCGGCGCCTCCTCGCCAGGATGCGTCGCCCCCTCCTTCGTTCCTTGTCCTCTGATCGGGCGCAGAAAAAAGGAGGGGGCGCGGCTCTCGACGATGGAGAAGCGTCGCCGCGGACTCACCCATGAGAAGCTTCGCCGCTGGTTCGCCCGCGCGCCCCTGTTGCAGCGACGCCGCGCGCGCGCGCGCCTCGGCCAAGATCACCAACCGTCCGTCGACCAGCTTCTCGACCCTGGGACCGCCGTGCTCCAGAACGCTCTTGTCGGGGCCAAGGCGGCTACTCGAGGCGCGTTGCTGGCAGCAGGGGTGCCGCCGGCCACCCGCGAGCTGCTGCGCGTCGCGCCCGTGCTGCGTCGCGCACGCACGGCCGGGGGGCACCGCGCGTGGACCGGCCCAGGCTGCGATGGCAACTGGCATGGCAAGCCCGTGAGCTCGGATCGGGCAGCTTGTGCTCGATGCCGGCAGCGGCTGAGGCATATGACGAGGTGGCGGCGCGGGGAAGGTGGAGGAGGAAGGCGACCGGGGAGTAGGGGGCGGGAGCGCGGGGAGGAGGGCGATGGGGGAGGGGATCTCCGAAGCGGATCGGTCTGCCCCTCCCGCACACGAGAACGGCTGAGGGAAGACGACCTCTGTTTTGAATCTGGCCGCGGAGCCACGCCGATGACACTCGCAGGGTCCTCGCGGGCGGCTGCGAACAAAATTCGAGACAGCGCTTCGACGTTGAATTCCCGGGGCGCGAGCACGCTGCCGCGACGCTTGGCGAAGTGCGCGCCCGTGCCGCGGAAGGCCTCGTCTCTGCATGTCCAGGGCGCTGCGGGCTGGAGCACGCGCAGAGCTTCAGGGCCCATCCCGAGCAGCTGCTGATTGTTTCGGTCTCGTCTGAAGCACATTCGGGCGCCTGCCGCGCAGGGCGGCGCGCTGCAAGCCGATCGTGGCCGACTGCCCATCCGACATGGCCCCCTTCAGGCTGCCAGTCCTCAAGCAAAGATGCCACCCAGACGACTGAAACAACGGGTTCCTCATCGCGGCTTTCTCGGGGACGCCCGGGTCGCGCAGCTCGTCGGCGAGCGCCTCCCCGAGGGGCAGCAAGCATGCGTCTGACAACCGCAGCCTGGGCAGAACGGCGCACTGTCTTCTTGTGTATAATGGTCGCCATGGATAAGGAGCGCAATAAATCCGCCTCTGCGTTCAGTTCGCGCCACCTACTCAGACGATCCCGCATAGCGTCGCACAGAACCTCGCGCGTGGAGTCAATAATTTTGAAATTGTACCAATACGAAAACACGCCCAAGTCAACAGCATGTACCCAAACGGTTTTCCAGACCGATGGATCAACCCATGTAATTTACATCGTTGGCGAGACTGTGACGCACCATGCGACTCCACAGCCACGAGGAAACCTGACTGTTGCGTTTTGACGGTCCTGAGTCGTGCCTGAATACCATTCTTGGGATTTCAACCTTGGGAATCGACGTAACTGCTGCGCCCTGACAATCCGGAACCGTTGCAGAAACCATGTCTGATACGTTGATCATGGGAACCCGTGACGACACTTTCTGCAAATGCTGAAAAACGACTGCGCGCGGCGCTAGGGCGGGAGCCCCATTCTGAAAAGGGCCCGCCCTCAACGCATTCAACTGCTGCAATGGTTCCAGAGAGGGCAGTGGGCGGCGCGAAAGCGAGGACCACAAATTTGAAAAGAAGCCGCCCGCGATCCGTGAAACCTGTGCAAGTGTGTACACGAGTGTGGGCGGCGCTGAGGCGAGGGCCACATTATGAAAACGACCCGCCCTGAATCCGTGAAGCTCTTGCAAGTGTTGCAGAGACATGTGCGCGGCGCTGAGGCGAGAGCCAAACTATGAAAAGGAACCGCCCTCAACCTGTGGAGGTCTTGCAACATGTTCAAGCAAAGGTGCGCGGCGCTGAAGCGAGGGCCACATTTTGAACACGATCCGCCCTCAATCCGTGAAGATCTTGAGCATTTTGAAAACGAGCGTGCGCGGCGCTGAAGCGAGAGCCACATTTTGAACACGACCCGCCTTCAATCCGTGAGTCTCTTGCACATATTCAAGACAAGCGTGCGAGGCGCTAAGGCAACAACGACATTTTGAATACCACTCGCCCTCTATCTCTAAAGCTGTTGCCAACTTTTCAGGTTCAGGATCATGAGTGGTAAGGAAGTCTCAGGCGACACGCCCGGCCCGCCCTTCCGACTGGCCTCGGGTTGCGACAAGGAGGAATTATTCATTCTACGGAACAGGACTGGAGGACGACGATCGGGAGGAGGAGGAGGAAGAGGGAGGAGGAGGGAGGAGGAGGGTGAGGACGAGAGAGGAAGGAGGAGTGAGGAAGGCGGGGATGAGGGAGGAGGGTGAGGATGAGGGGCTAAAGGGGGGAGGGCAGGGAGGAGGGAGGAGGGTGAGGCTGAGGGAGGCGGGACTGGCGAGGAGGGAGCAGGGAAGAGGAGGGAGCAGGAGGAGGACGAGGGCGAGGACGAGAAGGGGACGTCGTAAGACCCAGGCCCCCGACGCCATGATTTCTGATACCGTCGACCCCCTCCTCGCGAGCTGTTCTCTTGACGGCCCCGCGAGGCCCGGCAGCGGCCTCTGGAAGCCGAACGTAGCGAAGACCCTGTTCTCGGCACAGCGCGAGAAAAGGTCCCCTCCTCCTCCTCCTCCTCCTCCTCCTCCTCCTCCTCGTCCTCCTCCTCCTCCTTCTCCTCCTCCTCCTCCTCCTCCTCCTCCTCCTCCTCCCCCTCCTCCTCCCAAGACCCCCGACGGCATGATTTTGTTCATGACGTCGACCCCCAGAGGCTTCGACCTGTTCCCCGGGACCGGTTCTTCATCCTGAGTCGCTTTCTGACTCTCCCGAGGCCCAGTAAGGGCCACCAGAGGCTGAACATTGTGAAAAACCTCACGTGGGACGCACACAGACACACTAGTACTATACTTCCGACCCGAACACATAGTAGACCCATCTTGTAGTATATCGTTTCTTGAGCGGTGTGGCCAGAAAGCGCCCGCCACGACGCATATACTAGAAGATTTCTCGGTGCGCGCGTCGCCCCTTGGGGGGGGGCGACGAACACATAGTATAAATATGCTGGCGGGACGCCAATCCCGTGCTGATTGTTTTCATTACTCGAGGATAGGGAAACAACAAGTGACATAAACATGAAAACTCGGAGGTCCGCGCGGATTTCTCGGATCGGCGCTGGGGCCCCCCGGCGGCGCCTCCGGCGCCGCCCCTGGTGCGCTCCGCGCGCCAGGGAGGGGGGTCCAGCGCCGATCCGAGAAATCCGCGCGGACCTCCGAGTTTTTATGTTTATGTACCCAAAAATGTTCTAATAACAGAAACAAGCTTCGTAGAACATCAACCTGATGCGTTAAACCAAGACAGTCCCAGCTAGACATGTTCTAAGAACCTCTCGTGGAAGCCACAAAAGGTTCTTAGAACCTTTTTTTGGTGGGACCATAGGCGAGCCAGAACACTTCGCCACTGCCGATCCCGTGCTGATTTTTTCATGACTCGAGGTGGTCAGGGGACGATGATGTGCTTGTTTTCCACCACCACCATAAGTTGGAGGGGTAGGGGGTCCTCCTCCTCCTCCTCCTCCTCCTCCTCCTCCTCCTCTTCGTCCCCCTCTCCCTCCTCGCCCTCCCTCCTCCAACTTATGGTGGTGGCGGTGGAAAACGAGCCCATCAGACGAGGCGGCGCGTGGAGCCCTCCTCGTGGGCGACCAGCACCTCCGGGGCGCCGCTCCGCCGCCCCGCCCCCGGCGGGGTGCTGCGCGGCGGGCTGCCGCTCGGCCGGGCGCCGGGCGGCCCCGGCGCGGGCCGGGGGCCGCCGTGCGGCGGCGGGCCTCGCGCAGCGCCCAGGATTGGCGGCGCGCACGAGGGGGTGGAGGGAGGGGGAGGCACAAGGGGGTGGAGGGAGGGGGAGGGCTTCTGAGAAGGAGGCTGCTTCTTAGAAGGCGCCGGCCTTACATCTATAGACAAGGCCCGCGCCTTCTAAGAAGCAGGGGTGCTTCTAAGAAGCCTTCCCCCCTCCCCCATACCCCCTTTCGCGCGCGACTGACAGGAGGTTTGCGCTGTGGTTCCCGGCCCCCCCTCCCTGGCTGGCGATGCGTTTAGATACGGCGGCGCTCCCGCGCAGGCCGGGGGCGCGCATCTAAACACACACACAATATATATATATATATATGTATATATATATCAGCAGGTATATATATAGATAGGAATATATATATATATATATATATATATATATATATCGACAGACATATTCACACATATATACATACATATATATACAGATATATATGTATGGATAGAAAGATGGATATACTTATGTGTGTATATACATATATATAGATACATAGATATATAGATAGATAGATAGATAGATAGATAGATAGATATAGTGTCGTCGTTGCAAGAAATAGATACGATGGACTTCTCGCCTGCGCCAGGGCGCGATCGCATCTAAACGCATCTATTATGTTTAAATGCGTCTTCCAGGGACCCCTCGCGAGGAAAGGGAAAAAACACGACGGGAGGTTTGTCCCAAGTTTCGGCCTCATAGGGGCCTTTGCCGGGCCTCGGGCCCGGCAAAAAACGACCCAGGATGAAGAACCGGTCCCGGGGAAGAGGTCGAAACCTCTGGGGGTCGACGTCACGAAAAAATCAAGACGTCGGGGGTCTGGGTTTTCTCGTTTGGAACAGAGCAGTATGGGCCACGCCTTCTCCTCGTCCCTCCTCTTTCCTCCCCGTTCCCCATTCGTCCCCCCGCCCCTCCGCCTCCGTCCCCCCTCCTCCCTCCTGCCTTTCTCCCCGCCTTTCCTTCGTCCCCTCTCCCGTCAACCCCCTCTCTTCCCTGTTTGGTCGTCCTCTCCCTCGCTGACACCTCGCGGCTCCCTGCGGGGTTGCGAACCGCGCATGTGTCGTCATTTTTGTGGGCTTTTGGGAAGTCCAGCAGAATGGAAGTCCACGCAGATCTACCGAGACTTCGCGGCCCCCAGCGGGACTGCGAACCGCGTGAATGTGACCACTGTCGTGATTTTCAGACAAACGCCTGCGGTCGCGATTCTGCAAATCGTTAAGAAACCATGGGTTCATCGGCATGTTCATCACACGTTACCACAAGGGCCTCACGCGCGCGCGTGTCGAAATCATTCGAATGCCCTTGCGCGCGTGCTGTCGGAGGAATCCAGCCGAACAGACAAAAAACAAAAAGGCACCCGCCCGCGTCGTCGCGCGCGCATGCCAAATTTCTTCGAAGCTTTTCGTACTGATGTCAAACCATGTGTCCTGAACGCATATATAACACAATGGCTTTGCAGCAGAAGATGTCAAAAAAGTTTGCGCTCGCGCTGTGGCGCATCCCAAAAGAAACCATCGTCTCTCTTGTCATCACATTCGACCAAGCGGGCTTCTCGCGCGCGCGTGCCCGAATCATTTAAAGGCCCTTGCGCGCGTGCCGGGGGGCAGCACGATCCTTGTCGAATGGCATCATGCGGGCCACTCGCGCGTTGGCCGCGCGCGCATGCCGAAACCTTGTTCCTAAAGTTGAACCACCGACGCGAGGAAGCCGTCATCGCCACCGGCGTGATCAGCATCGGCGCCGTCATTGGCCTTCCCGTCGTCACCGTCATCATCGTCACCAACATCGCCTGCCATCAGCGAGTCTACCGTTGGCGACGTCGCCATGTTTCCGAGCCCGCCCGGGTCACGGACTTGCGCTGAAGCGCCCGCGCGCCAGAACGGCCTGCGAGACGCGCTGGGCAGTCGCCAGTCGTCAGCGCGACCGCGGCCGCGTCGGGTCGCCAAACTAGCTGGGCGCTCTGCGCGCGAGCCTGCGCGCGCGAGCGCGGCCGCAGTGATGAACCAACCAATGCCAAGCAGCCATTGCAATCGCAGCCGCATGGTTTTGCAAACCAAGTTGCGGGAGTGGACGGGCTGAAAGCGCGAGCGATGGGGTTGACAAATCACAGCGAGGAACAATACATTGCACGCGGGCTGCACCACATGGATAGCACCGAGTACATTGGACCACGTCGATTCTCCTTACTGCAAATGGAATTAGAAAATACCACCCCGCAAAGGCGGGATTATCAGCCCGCCCTGGGGATGTGCAAGTTGCAGATTATCTGCCCCTCGCTCTTTCCCAACCAGGCTGAAATCGCGGCCCCGCCCTCTTTTTCCATCTCCTGCCAAGGAACTATGCGCGCACACTCGTTCATCACACGCCAATCATGTTCATAACCCCCTTGGGGCGAAAAGGAGCACACGCGCGCGTTGTCGCGCGCGCGCGTGCCGAAATCCATTATTCTGTGACATAAAAAGCACACACACAAACAACCTTCGGTGTCGCAAGGAATTCAAAATCGAGTGTCCCGAACACATTTCCACAATAATTCATACGTGTTTGCAGCAGTAGGTTTCGAACAAGTCTGCGCGTTTGTGAATCTTGACGGAACTGTGGGCTCTTCAACATGTTCATCAAATTTTTCGACAAAGGGCCATCCGCGCGAACATGCACGAACTATTCGAAACCATTTGCGCGTGTGCTGGGGGGCACGATCCCTGTCAACAAAAAACAACATACGGGCCACTCGCGCGCGCCGGTCGCGCGCGAATGTCGAAATATTTCCAGAACCTGCATCACCGACGCGAGGACGCCGTCATCGCCATCGGCGTGATCAGCATCGGCGCCGACATTGGAATTTCCGTCGTCGCCATCATCATCATCATCATCATCATCATCATCATCATCATCATCCGCGTCACCATCACCATCATCATCATCATCGTTGTTACCATCATAGCTGCGATCATCACCGTCTCTGCCGTTGTCGACGTCGCTATGATGATACTGCGCCCGCCCAGGCCACCGACTCGCACTGAAGTGCCCGTGTGTCAGCGTGGCCTGCTAGACGCGGTGGGCGGTCAGCGCCACCGCGTCCGCGTCGGTCGCGCCAAACTAGCTGGCCGCTGCGCGCGTGTATGCGCGGGCTAGCGCGGCTGCAGAGATGCACCAGCCAACACCCAGCACTCATCGCAATCGCGCCCTCATGGGTTTTGCAAAGTGGCGGGTGGGTGAGTGGTTGGGATGATTGCGCGAGCAACGGGGCTGACAATGTCAAAAGTTTCAAAATTCGCTGCGCCACATAGAATGCACCCTTTTCTTTTCGCGCAGCATAGAACGCAACGCAGAGATTGCACAACATAGATCACATCGCAGCGACTGCACCACGCAAGTCGCAAAACACAAATTTTCACACATAGATCGCAACGCATCTATTGCACAACGTAAGGTGCCCCAAATAGATTTGCCTTTCAAAAAAAAAGAAATAGGTTCTACCACCCCACCCCCCCCGGGGTTGAAGATTTATTTTTCCTATTGCAGTCCCATTCGTATGCATGTGCGCAATCCCAAGGGGGCCAGTATCGCTCCCCCCCGCCATCCTCTGCAAGCGCACTCGTTTATCAACAATCATAAGTTTCCAAAGCTCTTTTGCCCCAAAAATCGGACGAGGTGCGCACGCGCGCGTCGTCGCGCGCGCATGCCGAAATCCTTCAAATGCCTCCGGTGTCGGACAGATTTCAAAATCGAGTGTCCAATGAGCATACAAAACCACATGGTTTCGCAACACGGATGTTCAACAAAAGCGTGCGCGCTCTTGCGAAGTCTTTAGAAAACCATCCGCTGTTCAACATGTTCATAACACGAAACCAAACGGTCTGCGCGCGCATGTCGAAATCTTTCGAACGCCCTTGCGAGCGTGCTGGGGTGGCAAAATCCGTGTCAAATAATACCATGGGAACCACATTCGCGCGTCTGCCGCGCGCGCATTCCGAAATCCTTCCAAAATCTTTATCACCGGCGCGAAGACGCCGTAATCCTCGTCGGCGTGATTAGCATCGGCGCCGTCACTGGCTGCCCCGTCGTCGCTGTCAGCATCGTCGCCAACATCGCTACTATCATCATCGCGTCGACCGTTGTCGACGTTGCCATGATGCCGCGCCCGCCCAAGTCGCCGACTCGAATTGAAGTGCCCGCTGGGATGTGCCCAGCGGTCAGCGCCAATGCGGCCGCGTCGGTCGCGCCAAACTAGCTGGCAGCTGCGCGCGCGTGCTTGGGTCGGCGCGGCCGCAGAGATGCACCAGCCAACGCCAAGCACTCATCGCAATCGCCGCCGCATGGGTTTTGCAGACCAGGTTTTAGGTCTGGCGTGCCCCCCTACAGGAGGATTTTGAAAGACAAATACCAGAATTCGCAAAGCATATCCAAAACTGATCAACAATTGTCAAGATATCGTCCCCGTGCAATTTTTCTTACAATTTATGAATGTTCCCCTGCAGAGGGACACGCCCGATTTTAACCAACTTGCGAGTGGGTGGGTGGGGTGTTTGCAAGAGCGTGGCATGTGTCACGTCGCTTGTGAAAACCAATTGCACCTTATATCTCGCACCTAACAGACTGCACCACATAGACCCGCCCACATATATTGCACAGCAAAGACAGCTAAGGACACACTGTTTGGGGAACCCGTGGACTAACATTGCCCGAAGATTTCATGGAACAAGATGTATGGTCGTGTGTGTGTGGTTCTATCGTCTACGCCGCAATGCCGCCGATAATTGATGGTACGCCGCGCTATTCTACGCGAGGCGCCGGACCAGCGGCAAAACACGGCATGGACTCTCGACGCCAGCGCTGCCCGCCGCTGCGAGGGCAAGGAACACGACGCGAGCCTTGCTTGGGCCGCCGCCGTGCTCCCGCTCCGGCCTCTCCCTGCGCAGCCCCCTTTATGAAAGCGCCGACCACGGCAGCCCCGATGTCATCTCAGGACTGCGTCGTGCTCGCATGACACCACCACACGTGCAACTGAAATGGGCCCTGGGACACAAATGACAGGATTCCTCATATTTTCCCATATTTTCCTCACGGAGGCAAGAGATCTGCGCGGAGCACCATCAGTTTGCTTAGGCCGTTGTTGAAGGGGCAATACTTTCCCATTTTTTCCGGGTTTCTGTTTTCCCCCCCACTTCCCATAGTTTCCCATATTTTTTCCTGGGGGATCGACGATTAAGCGTGTCTGTGTTGCTTTCCCTCCTGAGAAACATGGCCCCCCCCCCCCCACGCCCCTCCCCCCGTTTGCGGCATCGCGCCAGTGCCGATGGAGTTCGAGAGCTGGAGGCACCCGCTCCGCAAAACGGCCGACTGAGCTTCCCAGTCGCCCGAACGGTCAGCGCCCCTCTCTCGGCAGCACGCAAGAGCGACCCTGGGGAAGGGCGACCTTTGGTGCGCGGCTTCTTTGGGGGCCGCGGGGTGGCCAAACCTGGGCGCGCAGGCCGCTGCTGCCGCTTCGCGCTCGGCGATCGGGGGACCCGATTGGTCGGGGATCTTCGGACCCCGGTCAATCCAGACCTGGGTCAGTCAGGCCTTGCAGAATCCTGCAAGATCCTGCCAGATCCTGAACCCAAACCAAGGTCAATGCGAAGGATCCTGAAGGATCCTGCAAGATCCTGCGCCCAAGCCCGGGCCAATGCGACCCTGGCCATGCAGGATCCTGCAAGATCGGGCGCTCTGGCTGACCCCCGTTTGCACTGACCCCGTCTCAAGGTTCCCGAATTGGGCCCGCACCAAAGGTTACTCCGGCGAAAGGTCACTCTTACGTCCAGTCGACACTTTCGTTTGACGCGCTCGGCCGGGAAGCTTCGTGCCACCCCTCGGCTAACGGAGGCCCCGCGGAGCCTCGGCAAGTGTTTGCCTTGTCTTGTTCGGGGGTCTCCGCCGGCCCTCGGCGGTCTCGGGCGGTCCTGGGAGGCCTTCTGCACACGAAATTGTGAAGGGTCCCTGGGACACACAAGTAACTGCACAGAAATCAGAGGATTCCCTATATCTTCCCATACGTTCTTGGCTTCTGTTTTTCCCCCCCGAGTGCCCACATCTTCCAATACTTTCTGGGGAATCGACGATTCATTGTGTATGTGTGTGTTTTCTCCTCCTGACATTGGCATGCCAGCATCAATTGAAGGGATCATCGATCACCTGACGGCGCAGCAGAGACACGACCTGAGAAAACCTCGAAGAAGATTTCTGCGGGTAGATATGCCACCAACCGTTTGCCTTCCTGAAATCTCCCCCGGTGTTCTGCGTTGGCCCCCCCGGGGCAACTAAAGGCAAGACATGTATGCTAGCTTGTGAACTTCTTCTCTGGCATGCCTACTACATTGGATTTTGAAGGGCGTGTTCCGTTCATTTCTGGTCCAGCTGCCCTGTTAAGGCCCAGTAAGACGACCGGCGTGCTGACCCCCCCCCTTCGCGACAAAAGGTGCGTCGCGCATGCGTCGACCGTGCGCCAACCGCGCGTCGGCCGCCGAAAAAGGCCAGCCGCCCTCTCCAACGTGCACGTCGCCCTCGCAGGGGGGCAATTTGGTGAGTGCGTCGCCAGCGCGGCGGACACCCACGGGGCGGATCGCCGCTGGTTGCCCTCAGGTGCGGAGAATGTCTCGCCGCTGGTGGCAAGCTCGTGCCTGGGCCGGACGAAGGGCCCCCCCCCCCAGAAGGTCCACGAAGCACGCTCCCCGGACGGCAGCGCTTGCGGCGTGCCGTTGACCATGCGCCCGACGTGCCCTGCATCTGTCTGTAGCTGCTTTCCCAGACCCCCTCGGGTAAGGAAAGAATCGCGACGGGAAGTTGTTCGCCATTTTCGGCCTCTGGGGGCCCCTGCCGGGCCTCGGGACCGTCAAAGAACGACTTAGGATGAAAAATCGGTCTCGGGGAATAGGTCGAGACCGCTGGGGGTCGACGTCATGAAAAAATCATGACGTCGGGGGTCTGAGCTTGAATCGTCCAGGTATGGAGTGACCCGCTCCCTTCCCCCCGTGCCCTTCGCCTTTGGCCCCTGCCCTGGTTCTGCCGGTACTTTCAGGCTTGCTTCGAGATCCGTACGGACCCTGACTCCCAAGGATACTTCTCTCCGTCGTTCCACCCTGGTTCCGCAACTGGGTCGCCGGAACTGCACCAGGGCAGCTGGCTTCACGAGCTTGCCAATGCACCTCTGACGTGCACGGCTCTCTCTCTCTCTCACTCTCTCTCTCTTGGGGAAACCAACAGGCACCGATGTCGCTAGCCCCTGGACCTGTCCCTGGGTGCGTTCTGACCAGATTTCGAGGCGAATCCAGCGGTGGCGACGAGGGCCTCCCAGGATGCTCCCCAAAAAGGGGACAGCGGCCGCAGGGTGGAGAGATGGGAGCCTCTCCCTCCTCTGCTCTCTCTCTCTCTCTCTCTCTCTCTCTTTTGTTCTCTCTCTTTTCTCTCTCTCTCTCTCCTTCTCTCTTTCCTTTGTGTGCTCTCTCTCTCTCACTCTCTCTCTCTCTCTCTCCCTCGAAGAGCTCTCCCTCTCCCTCCCTTTCCCTCTCTTTACTTTGTGTTACTTCTCTGTTTTGTTTGTTCTCTCTCTCTCTCTCTCTTTCCCTCGAAGAGCTCTCCCCTGCGCCGCCCGCGCAGAGGAGGACGAGCGGGCCGCCGCCTGCCGCGCCGGCGCCGCTCTGCCGCAGGGCGGCGGCGCCGCTCGAAGGCCGGGCGGCCTGGGACGGCGGGCCGGCGTGGAGCGCGGCCTCGGGCGGGGCGGAGGGGCGGGGCGGGGCCTCCTCCTCCTCCTCCTTCTCTTCCTCTTCTCCTCCTTCCTCCTCCTCCTCCTCCTCCTCCCTCCTCCTCCTCCTCCTCCTCCTCCCTCCTCCTCCTCCTCCTCCTCCTCCCTCCTCCTCCTCCTCCCTCCTCCTCCTCCTCCTCCTCCTCCTCCTCCTCCTCCTCCTCCTCCTCCTCCTCACTTGTGGTGCCCAAAACCCGGATGGCGAGTCGGCAGAAGCGGGTGGGGCACGTCGCTGCCCCGAGAGGCAACGCGCAACACGTCTCGTATTGCTACGGAGCTCCACACGTCGGCCGAGAACGTGGGTCCGACGCGATGCACTCGCCAAGACGTGGTCCAAGACGTGGAGCCAACACGCAGCGTGTTGAAGCGGACGTCTTGAACACGGGCCGTATTGCGTTTCAAAATGGGCGTATCGAGGCAACTAAGATGGGGCACTGAACGACGAGGATTGGGGGTGGAGGATAGGAGCGGCGGAAGATGGCACGGAGAGAGGAGGATCGGATGGGAGGAGGGGGATATGGAGGAGGGGGGGGCGGAGCGAGGAGGACCTGGGGATGGAGGATAGAGGGGGCGGATCAGGAGATAGAGGGAGGAGGACCGAATGGGAGGAGGATGGTCGAGGAGGGGGGGTAGAGGGAAGAGGGAGGACGATGAAGGGGAGGAGCGAGAGAACAAGCGAACTGCATACACGTAAACTGTCGGAGATCCTCGCGGATTCCTCGGCTCGGCGCTGGGCCCCCCCCGGCGGCACGGCGCGGAGCGTGGCCTCGAGAGGCTCGAGGGCCGGGGAGACGTGTGAGGAGGGAGGGCGAGGATGGAGGAGGACAGGAGGGAGGAGGGGCCATAGAGCGAGTAGGTTCGCGGACGGAGGATCGAAGGACAGGGTGATAGGGTGGAGGGAAGAGGAGAGGATTGGAGAAGGAGGATGGGGGAGGGGGGATGGAGGGCGGGCGATGCAGAGAAGAATGCAGGGAAAACGAGCTGCATAAACGTAAACTGTCGGAGGACCTCGCAGATTTCTTGGATCGGTGCTGGGCCCCCTGGCGGCGCCTCCGGCCCCGCCCCTGGCGCAGCCCGCGAAACAAGAAATCCGTGTGGAGCTCCAACAGTTGATGCTTATGCATGCATGTTTCCTATTCTGCACCATCGATGCTTAGGACTCACAGGCCCTCTTGATTTGATCGGGCCGTCCTACCAATCAGAATCGACTCTGTAACCATCAGGCTTGTGTGGCCTTTGCTGACCCAACCCGTGTGGAATCGTTTGCTCCCAGTTGCGTGGCGCGCCAGCCTCCTCCATACCGCCCCCCGCTCCCTCGTGCTGCTCCAGCGCATCCCTCGCACGCTCCGTGCCCCACAGGGAGGTCCCCCTACGGCCGCAGTGGGCCCGACCTCATGCGCTACCGCCGCACATGCCGGCGCTCCCTTCAAACGCTCGGTGATACACGAGGACAAAGGCCCTCCGCCGCAGTGGGCCCGACAACACCTCCTGCCACCACTGGCTCCGGCGCACCCCTCCCGCGTCTCGTGCACCACGGGGGGGCTCCGCACACGGCCCCACGGTGGGCCCGACCGCCCGCGCGGCCGAAGCTCATCTCGGCGAACCCACTGCGCGCTTCGTGCCCCGCGCGCAGCTCCGCCTGCAACCCCAGGTGGGCCAGACAGTCACCGCCCATGCCGGCGCACCGGGCAACGGGCCTCTGGGGGCGCGCCTGCAGCCCATGCAGGGCCGACCGCGACACCGCCGCCCGCCGCGGGCCCGCCGAAGCCCTTGGCCCGCTCCCCGGTGCTGGCTTTTCACTCTGAGCCGTTGGCATGCTGCCCATGGAGGCCCGCAGGAGGCCCCCAGAAGCGAGCGAACGCTGGCCAGGAAACCTTCCGTCGCAATTTCCCCCCCCCCCCCCCGCCCGACGTCGCAGCTCTCTAGCGACGAAGGCCCCCCCGGGGAGCTCTCGACCCCTCGCTCCATGGGGGCCGGCCGAGGGGTGATTTCGCCGTCTGGGCGCCGGGAAAAAGAGCCTCCACGAGGCCGCAAGCCTGGCTGAAATAGCCGCCCCCACGTACCGAAGAGGAGGGGAAGGAGGAGGGGAAAGAGGAGGAGGGGAAGGAGTAGGAGGAGGAGGAGGAGGAGGAGGAGGAGGATGCTGACCTCCGCTGATCTGGGCATTCCCACACACGACCCTTCGAAGAGTACCGACCCATTCCCTGGGGGTGGCTTTGCGCATCGGCTAAGCTCGCTATGGCGCCCCACGGTGCACGACGACGGCCCCGGAGGGCTGACGAAGAACCGCTGGTCGGAAGAAACCGTTCCTCGGAACTCTGGGAGTAGATCGGGCATGTCCTCCTACAGGCGGACCTTGCGAGAGAAATAAACAATAGCAGAAACATATGCAAAACACATTCCACGTAGAAACATCAGCCCCAGACAATTCCGAATATACTTGAACAGTCCTACATGCCTGACTCAATTAATGCCAGGGGAGACGACCGACGAGGCCCGGGGAGACCTGCACGGCGCCGTCGGGCCCGAGCTGCGCCGCCACGGCGCTGGCGATCCCGAGCGCCCCCTGCTGCTGCACGGCGCCGGCGGGCCCGAGCTGCGCCGCCACGGCGCTGGCGATGCCGAGCCCCCGCTGCTGCTGCCCCTGGACGGCCGTCTCGACCGGCGGGCCGCCGACGGCGCCGAACTCGTCAGAGCGCTGCGGCCCCTGGCTTCGGGGGCTCCTGTCGGGAGGGCGCCTCGTCAGACACCGACGTCGGCCCCAAGCCCCCCCAGACCTTCGACGTCCTGTTTTTTTCATGACGTCGACCCCCAGCCGTTTCGACCTGCTCCCCGGCACCAGTTTTTCCTCCCGAGTCGGTTGTTTGGACGGCCCCGAGGCCCGGCAAGGGCCCCCAAAGGCCGAAAATGGCGAAACACCTCCCGTCGTGATTCTCTCATGACTCGATGGGGCCTTCGAGTAGGGGATCGGCTACAGAATTGATTTACCCCAAAATTTATTCTCCATCGAATCTACGACGAAGACCTAGAATGTTCAGCAATCTACTGAGATTTCGGCAATTTTTCTCAGATTCGACGAGACAACTGAGTAAGTTTGTAGTAAATCAATTCTGTAGTCGATCCCCTACTCGAGGCCTGCATGGGCCGTGCGTCATAGCACAAGACCTCAAGCCTCCAGGACGCATCGAGTAAAGCCTCCGGACGCCGCTCTGCTCGTGGCAGCGAGCGGCCCCCGGGCGCCCTCGCCGGGCCCGGCGACCGCGGAAACGCGACTCAGAATGACCACCCAGTCCCTTGGGGCCAAAAAGCTCGAGCAGCAGGCTGATCTGAGGCGCCCCGGTCCTCTAGAGTCTAGAGGATCGGGGCGCCTGAGATCTGCTTCCGATGACTAGCTGTAGAGTCTAGACTAGAGTCTAGACTAGAGTCTAGACTAGAGTCCCTTGGGGCCAAAAAGCTCGAGCAGCAGGCTGATCTGAGGCGACCGCGGAAACGCGACTCAGACTCAGAATGACCACCCAGTCCCTTGGGGCCAAAAAGCTCGAGGGGGTGTCTGGGCACGTGGGCCCCCAGAAGTTTCGGCCCCTCATCTCGAGCTTCGGAGCAGCTGCAGAGGCTTCATGGTTACCGATCGCCTCAGCATCACCGGAAGCTCTAGTCTAGACTCTAGACAAGAGCTTCCGAGATTATGCCAGAGCTCTAGTCTCTAGACTAGAGTCTAGTCTAGTCTCTAGACTAGAGCTCTAGTCTAGACTCTAGTCTAGACTCTAGTCTAGACTCTAGAGCTAGTCATCGGAAGCAGATCTCAGGCGCCCCGATCCTCTAGACTCTAGAGGACCGGGGCGCCTCAGATCAGCCTGCTGCTCGAGCTTTTTGGCCCCAAGGGACTGGGTGGTCATTCTGAGTCGCGTTTCCGCGGTCGCCGGGCCCGGCGAGGGCGCCCGGGGGCCGCTCGCTGCCACGAGCAGAGCGGCGTCCGGAGGCTTTACTCGATGCGTCCTGGAGGCTTGAGGTCTTGTGCTATGACGCACGGCCCATGCAGGCCTCGAGTAGGGGATCGACTACAGAATTGATTTACCCCAAAAGTGGTTTTCTCGTCGAGTCTGAGAAAAACTGCAGGAGTCTCAGCAGATTGCTGAACATTCTAGGTCTTCGTCGTAGATTCGATGGAGAATCAATTTTGGGGTAAATCAATTCTGTAGTCGATCCCCTACTCGAAGGCCCCATCGAGTCATGAGATAATCATGACGGGAAGTTTTGCACCATTTGTTCGGCCTCCAGGGGCCCTTGCCGGGCCTCGGGGCCGTCAAGTAACTGCTCGGGAGGAAAAACGGGTCCCGGGGAATAGGTCGAAACCTGTGGGGGTCGACGTATGAGAAGAAAAAACAGCACCACTGCGTCGGGGGTCTGGGTAGTGAGAAAAAGACGGCGGAGGCTGTTTCTTTCTAGTCTCTGGCAAGTTGACTTGCATGGACGGGGGCGGGCTGAACCCGAAGCAGGCCGCAAGCGACCCGGCGTGCGGAAATCACGCAGGTCCAGAGGCACTTGCACGCTCGTGCTCGATCGAAGAGGGGCGAGGGGGGGGGGGGGGGAGGGGGGGGGGGGGGGGGGGGGGGGGGCGAATCTGCTGTCCCGAATCCGACGAGACACGGGCTCAGAGGTCGGGCCGGGGGCGGCCGAGGAGGGGGCGTCCACGAGGGGGGGTCGCAAATCATGGCTGGGGGGGGAGGGCAGGGACGCAGTGTTGGGTCGGGCCTGTCCCCCTACAGGGGGATTTTGGACGACACATGAAAAATAGTCAAAACATGCAAAACAAAACAAAAAAAAGATGCCCAAACATACTCAACAAATATTCCCCAGTCTATTTTTAGACTATTTTTGAACATCCCCCCTGTAAAGGGACAGGCCCGACTTAAACGCAGTGAAACTCGGGAGCGGCCAAGAGGGGGTGTCCAAGAGGGGAGGGTGCAAATCATGACCGGCGGCATGTGCGCGGCCCAGCGGGGGGGCCAGGGACGTAATGAAATAAGAAGAGGCGCCATGAAATCTGGGGAAATATCATGGCCCCCGCCATGATATCCACCCCCCCCTAGTCATCACCACCCTCTTCCCCGCCCCCGAGAAACAAGAAGAGGCGCCACGAAACCCGAGGAACTGTCACGGCCCACGCAATGATAGCCACCCCCCCCCCTGGTCACCAACCCCCTCTTGGCCGCCCCCCAGGCCCCCGACGTCATGTTTCTTTCGTAACGTCGACCCCCCAAGGTTTCGACCCATTCCCCGGGACCGGTGATTCATCCTGCGAGTCGTATATTTTGACAGTGCCGAGGCCCGCCAAGGGCCCCCAGACGCCGAAAATGGCGACAAACCTCCCGTCGTGGTTTTTCCATTGCCCGATGGGGCCTGGGAAAGCAGCTACAGACAAATGCAAGGCAAGTCGGACGCATGGTCAAATGCACGCCGAGCCGTTTACGTGACAGTCCCGCGAGGCGTTTATTTTGACAGCCCCGAGGCCGGTAAGGGCCCCCAGAGGCCGAAAACGGCGAAAAACCTCCCGTCGCGATTTTTGTCGCTATACTCGACGGGGTCTGGGCCCCGAGCCTGGTGGAAGGCCGGCCCCCCTGGGGGAGAGGCCGACCCGGGCCTCCTCCATACTTGCGGTTTGGTTCTGATGTGGTTACGATTTGGTTATTCGTTGGTTACGACTTGTGTAATTTGGTTATGATTTGGTTGCGAAAATTGGAAATCAGGTTACGATTTGGTTATGCGAGCATCGTTCCAGGACGATTTTGGAGACGGGAGTGTTCAATGCATTTTGATAGCTGAAGTGTGTAAGGGGTCGCTCGTAACCATATTCTTCGCGTTTTGGTTACGCGCAACCCTTTCGAGCGTAACCGAATGATTTGGTTATGTACACTAGGGCAGGCCTCCCGCGGGGCCTGCGAGCACACGTCGCTCACATCTAATCGTGCTCATTTCCAAGCGTGCTCGTTGCTAAGTGTTCCTGGCCCCCTACAGTGGCTCGGAAGAGGCCGGGGCAGCACAATTTAGAAACGAAAGGACCTTGGCCCCCCAGAAATCCAAGAACTCTCGAGGGATGAGGCATGAACAGTGTGCATGCGTCGCGGCGGGGCCGCGGAGTACTGGGCTCCTCGCCACCCTCCCCCGACATGCGGCGTCCTGATATTTTCTGGACGGCGCCCCCTGGAAGTCCCGACCCGTTCCCCGGGACCGGTTTCTCGTCCTGAATGATTTTTGGGCGCTCCCCAAGCCAGGCGAGGGCCCCTCGAGGCCGGAAGTGGCCAAAAACCTGCCGTCCTGATTTTCTCACTACGCGAGCATGCCTGGGTCTCTGCGGGACCCAAAGTTGAGCAGGGACCGACCGTCCCGGCATTCCTATAGTCATACCACGAAATGTTCTTAGAATCCAAAAATGTTCTAAGAACAAAAATTAACAAGACAGTCCAAGCCAGAAGCGTTCTAAGAACATTTCGTGGGAGCCACAAGAGGTCCTCAGAACATTGCTTGGTGGGGCTATATAGGCGAGCCGGGACGCTTCGCCACTGCTTGACAAAAACAGCAGACCGGCGGCTCGGCGCGGGGAGGCGCCCTCCGCGGCCCCCCGCCGGAGACAGCTCCGCCGCCGCAGGGCGGGGCGCCGGCGCCGCGCGCGCGGCGTCGGCGACGGCCTTCAGGCGCGCCACGGCGGCCCAGACTGGCGCGGCCCAATCGGGCCGGGCGAAGGGGGGGGATAGCAAAGGGGGGGGGGGTGAGAATCCTGAAGGGGCCCAGGACACACAAATAAATACACACAAATAACAGGATTCCCCATATGTTCCAATATTTTCTGGGTTTCTGTCTTCCCCCCCACTTCCCATATTTTCCAATATTTTCTGGGGAGTCGACGATTAGTTGTGTCTGTGTGCTTCTTTCCCAGCTGAAATCAGCTCCCGTAGCTGATTTTCCCGGCGCCTCCCGGCGCCGGGAGGCGCCCGTGTATCGAGAGATGGGCCCGGCGGCGAGGCCGAAACCAGCTGCATGCAGCAGATTTCGCAACCCCTATCCCCCCCCTTTCGTTCGGCCCCGTCCAAGCGCGAGAACGGGTCGCTGCCCATTTTTCCAGGCCGCGCCCCATTACCAGGGGGGCGCTGAGCTCCGACGTATACCAGTTCTTCACTGCGGCATCCCCAGAAGCCCAGATGTTAGGCAAGCGCGTTCCACTACTCGCAGAAAGTCACTGCTCGCAAATGGCCTGGATCAGCCGCGGAGGATCTACGATAAATGACATCGAGGCGCACGTGTGTTTGTCGGAGGTTTGCGAGTGGGCACTTTGCGAGTAGTGGAAGGCGCCCGG
Organism: Prorocentrum cordatum; assembly: GCA_963575745.1. Taxonomy (NCBI): domain Eukaryota; class Dinophyceae; order Prorocentrales; family Prorocentraceae; genus Prorocentrum; species Prorocentrum cordatum. The sequence goes on along the minus strand of CAUYUJ010015478.1, from coordinate 169,988 downwards.
TGAGATGTGCCTTCCCCATTCGGAGACGTAAGACTCGGGTACGGGGGACTCGGGTTGGCCTGACGGGGGCCATCATAAAAATGACGAGACCCAATCTGAAATTTGGCGCGGGCTCCCGCTGCGCACATCCCACGAGAACGGGACCGTCAAAATCCAGGACGCGCTCGTCAAAAAAATCGGCAAACCCGAGTTCCGGCTAACTCGAGTCTTACGTTTCCCCGACCCATGGCTGTGTTCACCCCGAGTCGCGCCCACGATCCGCGGGGCCCGGCGAGGGCTCCGGCGAGCTCCGAGAGCGGCGAGGCACCTCCGTCGGGACCGGTTCGGCGCGTGTTGAGGTCGGGGGGCCCGACGCGACGACAATAAACAGCGGATGTCGAGCAGGGACCGACCGTCCCGGCATTCCTATAGTCCTACCACGAAATCTTTTAAGAACCCCAAAATAGGGGAACGAAAAATGCATAAACATAAAAACTCGGAGGTCCGCACGGATTTCTCGGATCGGCGCTGGACCCCCCTCCCTGGCGCGCGGAGCGTGCCAGGGGCGGCGCCGGAGGCGCCGCAGGGGGGCCCCAGCGCCGATCCGAGAAATCCGCGCGGACCTCCGAGTTGTTATGTTTATGTCACTTCTTGCTCCCCTAAAACATTTTCCAAGGACATGAACAATGTTCTTAGAATATGAACCCGATGTGCTAAAACAAAACAGACTCCGCCAGAAATGTTCCAAGAACATGTCCTGGAAGCCACAAAAGATTCTTAGAACATTGTTTGGTGGGGCTGTATCAAGGGGCCCAAGGACACACACATAAATACACACACATAAATACACACAAATGAAAAGATTCCCGATCGTTTCATATATTTTCTGGGTGTTTGTCTCATTCCCATATTTCCATATATTTTCTTGGGGATCGACGATTCACTGTGTCTGTGTGCTTCTTCCCCTCCTGGCTATAGGCGAGCCAAGACGCTTCGCCAGCAGGGCTCGAGGATGGTGCCGGGCCATCCTCGGCATCGGGCGGGGGCCACCGCCGGGCCGCCAAGAGGCCAGCCCCTGCAGGGGAGGGGGCGAGGCCTCCGGGACCCACTGGCACAGATCGCCGCGCCCGGGGGACCCTTAAGCAGAGTGCTCTGACCTTCCGGGGTGTCAGGCACTAGCCCGCGACACGTCCAGATCCAACTCTCAGGACCGCTTGGAACTCCACGAGGCCTCCAATCACGAGGTCCTGGTGCTATTGTCTGCCCTCCTGGAAGATCAGGGCATCTCCGGGCCGATCCCAACGGGATACGGCATACGTGCGCCCTCCGAGCGGCCTGTCCTGTTGTCCTTCGGGCTCTGGCTCCTTTTCTCGGCCTTCTTCTCGGACTCTGGCCTGCTGGCGGCGTGCGCGAGAGGGGGCAGGATGATGGGGGAGGGGGCATCCCCGAGGACCGACGTCGCGAACAGAAGCCAACCGACCGCCAGGTCGACAAGATCAAAGCGCACAGCCTACCCCGAGCGAATCCCCCCACGCAAGAGCGCGACGCGGGAACCCCGGGGAGCACGGAACACGCCTGGCCTGGCGGCCGCGGCGTGCGGTCGTCACTCGTCGAGGGCACGGGGCGGGAGATACCCCGGGGAGCGCCGGAGCGCCCTTTTGGGCCAGGGCGGCCGCGGCGTGCGGGGCCGCCTGGAGGCGGTCGGGGGCTGCTTTTTTCGAGTCTGACTTGAATTTGGCGGTTGGGGTGGGGCTATAGGGCGACGAAGGCTAAGCTACGCATCTCTCCCCCGCTCCCTGGCCAGTCCCGGCCGGAACCCAGCAGCGGCGTGTGCGCCACGCCGCTCCTGGCTCGGCCAGCAGGGCGCGTGCACACCGCCCCTGGGCTCCGGAGGGGCCCGGCCGGGGAGCTGGGCAGATGTGCAGCTTGGCTCGCCCGAGGCAGCCGAGGCGCGTGGACCTCGGGGCTGTCTGGAAGGCCCTCCGCCGCCTGGTTTCCCGCCCCAGCTGAGCACCGAGCAGCCTCTCGTCTTATGTCGGGCGTGTCCCCCTACAGGGGGGATTGTCGACGAAAAATGAAACATACCCCAAAAATAGCCCAAGAAGATGGAAACATACCCAGAAAGTAGTCCCCAGACTATCCAGACTATTTTTGCACTATCTTTGAATACCCCCTGTAGAGGGGCAGGCCCGACCTAACTCTAGTCCAAAGAGTACTTACAAGCCAGTGCCTCGCGCGAGCGATCTCGTGCACTCGCGTTCCCCCCCCGCCCCCCTGCCCCCCCCCCCGAGGGTGGAAGACGAGGGCGAGGAGGAGAGTGGGGAACGGGGAGGAGAGGTTCCGTGGCAACTCGTGGAAGCATCCCATACCATCTTGCTCGTTGCTCGCTCCTGCCTGCGGATCGGCGCTGCTCGGCGCTCGTCGACGCCGCATTCGCGCGAATCGTAGCTCCTCGACGCCAACTTGACGCGAAGCCATCGAGGGTGAGGACGACGCTACGGTACCCGAAAGACAGACATGCGAGGGCACACGAGGACCCCGTGGCCTGAGCACGACGGGGGGAGCAGACCGCGAGCGGCGGAGCGCGAATACCTCCGCGCCCTCGTGGGCGCCCTTGCTGACCCCGCTGCCCCCGTCGGAGCTGGGCGTCGCAACAAGATGCTGTGGCGGCCGGCTGCCCTGTTCGCCCCTGCAGCTGCGGAGGCTGGCCCCGGAGCCGGCAGGATGATTTGAGCAGGGGCCGACCGTCCCGGCACTCCTATAGGCCTACCACGACGTGTCCTTAGCAACCAAGAGTGTTCGAAAAACAAGCGCAGTGCTCAGAACATACGCCCGACGTGCGAAAACAAGACAGTCTCGGCCAGAAAGATACTAAGAACAGTTCGTGCATACCACAAAAGGTTCTTAGAACATTCTCTGTTAGGCCTATAGGCGAGCCAGGACGCTTCGCCACTGCTTGAATGAAGAGCCGGCCCAAGGGAAAGTTGGCGGCGCGCACAAGGGGGGTGGAGGGAGGGAGGAGGGCTCCTTGGAAGAAGGCTGCTCCTTAGAAGGCGCCGGCCATACATCTATAGACAAGGCCCGCGCCTTCTAAGAAGCAGGGGTGCTTCTAAGAAGCCCTCCCCCCTCCCCGCACTCCCCTCTGCGCGTGGCTGAATACTGGTGGACCCTGGACCGTTGAACATCCTTCAAAAACATGAGACCATCCGCCGGCCAAGACACACAGGACATCCAAGGGTACCCCCCCCAGGAGGCAGAAGAACATCCAACGGGCACGAAGAATATGAGGGTACCCACCCCCCTCTTCTCGTGGCTGGGAAAGGACCACGAGCAAAACGCGACGTCGAAGCCTCTCGGAAGGCGACCCGCCACGCACTGACCAGTTTGCGCGACGCCAGCCGGCGGGACACCAAACGATACAGGTACCGCCACTCCCCAGAGAGGGTGGCGTCTGACATGATGGGCCTGTTCTCCACCACCACCACCATAAGCTGGAGGGGGGAAGGAGGTGGAGGATGAGGAGGAGGAGGAGGAGGAGGAGGAGGAGGAGGACCCCCTCCCCCTCTAACTTACAGTGGTGGTGGTGGTGGTAGAAAGCAGGCCCATCATTACAATGAGTCCAAGGCGAAGCGTCGGGCTGTGGCGACGAAGGCGACATGAGGATGGCAGGCCCAACGAGCCGAACAAAACAGGGTGCACAGCACTTGGTATGGCTTCTCGCCCGCGGACGCCGTCATCTCGGGTGCCTGGAAACCGGCGCCAACACCAACTCGGGGGCGGCCAAGAGGGGGCTGTCTTAAAAGGGGGGGGGGGCGCAAATCATGGCCGGCGGCATGCGCGCGGCCCAGGGGGGGGGGAGGGACGTCATGAAATAAGAAGAGTCGCCATGACATCTGGGGAGATTTCATGGCCCACGCCATGATCTCCCCCCCCCCCCTAGTCATCAACCCCCTCTTTGCCGCCCCCGACCAATGCAAGGGATTTGTCTCTCACGGGGGGAGATGATCCTGGATTCTAGAGCGCTGGTGGTTCTCTCCCTCGGCCACCCACGAGCTCCAAAACATATCACGGGGTGAACTCCCCTCGGTGGAGTCAGCCGCCAATACTTGCCCAGACCCCCGACGTCATGCATTTTTCATGACGTCGACCCCCGGAGGATTCGACCTATTCCCTGGGACCCGCTTCTCATCCCCAGTTGTCTTGTTGACGGTCCCGAGGCCCAGCAAGGGCCTCCCGAGGCCGAAAAATGGTGAACAACCTCCCGTCGTGATTTTTGTCAGTGCTCGAGAGGGTCTGGGTGTGTTGGTGCCGCCAGGCCTCCAAACATCCATGCGAAATCGTCCCAAGGACCCCTCCCTGGGCCCATCCTGACCGGCCCGCCGGCCCGAGTCCGATCTCGAAGGCCCCCGCGCCCGCTGCAGGGTTAGGTCGGGCGTGTCCTCCTACAAGGGGGTTTTGGACGAAACATCCACACACCCAAAACATATGAAAAACTAATGAAAATGGCCAAAACATCGTCCCCTGATTAACTCAAAACTGCAGGGGGCGGCCAAGAGGGGGGCGTCCAAAGGGTGGGGGGCGCAAATCATGGCCGGCGGCATGTGCGCGGCCCAAGGGCGGGGCCAGGGACGTCATGGAACAAGAAGAGGCGCCATGAGATCCGCGGAAATCTCATGGCCCACTCCATGATCTCCACCCCCCCCTAGTCATCACCTCCCTCTTGGCCGCCCCCGACAACCGCAGGGGGCGGAACAAAAACAGTCCCCGAACGCCGAGAGCGGCGAGAGAGGTCTGGACCCCGCAGAGAAGCTCCATCCCCCGGGCCAGGGGGGCCTGCCGAAGGACGACCCCTTGAAGCGCTGCAGCGCCGCCGACAGGTCGGGCGGGGCGGTTGGCTGCGGCTTGCCTGCAGGGGAACCAAACTAGAGAGAGAGAGAGAGAGAAAACAAAAAAAAAACGCGGATTTCTTGTATGTGCGCTGGGCCCCCTCCTTGGCGCGCGGAGCGCGCCAGGGGCGGCGCCAGAGGCGCCGCCGGGGGGCCCAGGCGCGGAGCCAAAAAATCCGAGCGGAGCGCCAAAAGTTTATGTTTATGTGGTTTTGTCTTCTTCTTCTTCTTCTTCTTCTTCTTCTTGTAAGTATTATTATTATTCTTCTTCTTCGTCATATTCTTCTTCTTCTTCTTCTAAAAACAGCACCCGCGACACGCCGCCCGGGGTGCCACGCAGAGGGCGCCACTGCCGCAGACACGCCTCTCGTGTCTTCGGAGGCCGGTGCGCAAGAGGCCTCCCACAAGAGAGACCCAAAGCCTGGGGCCCCAGGGCGTCCCTGGAGTCTTGGGGCGAGAACCGCACGCTTCCCGTCGCAAAACCATCGAAACCCAAGAAGCCCCAACCCCGGACGTCATGATTTTTGCATGACGTCGACCCCCACAGGTCTCGACCTCTTCCCAGAGACCGGTTTTTCATCCTGAGTCGTTCTTTGACGGTCCTGAGGCCGGGCAAGGGCCCCCAGGGGCCGAAAACTGGGAAAAGCCTCCCGTCGTGTTTTTTCCATTATTCGAGGGGGTCTGGGAACACAGGGCACTCTGGAGGCAAGCAGGGTGCTTCTTGGCATGGGTCTCCACCGTAACACAGGGAGCGCAGCTCGCCGACGGGCTCCCGCCGGCGACGCGTGCCGCTGCTGCACGCCCTGCCCAGCGGTCTCCCGCATGGGCTCTACGAGCACATGGCGTCGGAGGGTCGCGCCGCCTCGGCGACGCCTCGGTGACGTCGGCGAGGCATCGGCGCCGCCGGCTTTCGGGGACCACATGCGAAGCCTACCCCTACCCCCCACGATTTCTGAGGGTTGAGCAGGGACCGACAGTCCCGGCATTCCTGTAGTCCTAGCACGAAATGTTCCAAACATGTTCTAAGAACAAAAACAATGTTCTTAGAACATAAACCCGATGTGTTAAAACAAAACACTATCAACCGGAAATGTTCTAAGAATAGTTCGTGGGAACCACAAGCGGTTCTTAGAACATTGTTTGGTAGGGCTATAGGCGAGCCAGGACGTTTCGCCACTGCTTGAGAGGGGGAGGGTGGGGTTCGCATGTGGCTCCCTAGGCTTGGAGAAAAAATCGGGCTCCGCAGCAAGCCGCGTCGCCGATGCGTCCGCGATGCGGCGGGGCGCGGTGCCTCCGACGCCGGCTGGGTCCCAGGCATCTGGCGTCCAGGTTTGGTTCAAGACACGGGCGCCCGAGCTCTCGGACACGGACCAGTCTGTCATCCCGAGTCGTTTTACGATGGTCCCGCGGCCCGTCAAGGGCCCTGCGGGAGCCGAAAACTATGAAACAATAATTGCTCCTCGATGTTTTTCAAGACGCCGGATGTCCTGGGAGGCCTAGATATACAAGGAGGCGAGCTCACGTGGGAAAGCGAGAAAGGGGCAGGCCTCCTCAGAAGGCGGCGGGACTTCTCAGAAGCACTCCTCAAGCCTTCTGAGCAATCTTCTTCGTGCGTCTTCGGGGAAGGCTCGGAAAACTCCTCAGAAGCCCCGAGGCCTCTCGAGCCTTATGAGAAGGCTTGCCACCCCCGACGTCATGATTTTGTCACTACGTTCACCCCCCGAGGTCTCGACCCATTCCCCGGGACTGTTTTTTCGTGGCGAATAATATTTTCTCATGGTCCTGGGGCCCGGGAAGGGCCCCCAGAGCCCGAAGGTGGAAAAGAGCCTCCCGTCGTGTTTTTGTTCGGCTCGTGCCTCGAAGGGCTCCTGGGCCCCTCTCGCCTCCCGCCTCTGGGCTCGCCGCCGATATAGTCCCAGACATGCGACGTCCTGACTTTTTCAAGACGGCGCCCCTGGAAGTCACAACCCCTTCCCCGGGAACGGTTTTTCGTCCTGAGTCGTTTTTGGACGGTCCCGAGGCCCGGCGAGGGCCTCCTGGGGCCGAAAATAGCCCAAAACCTCCCGTCCTGATTTTTTCACGATGCGATCGTGCCTAGGGTTGTGGTATGCCCCTCCCGATGGCCGTCGCTGGCGGGCACCGCGGGGACGTCCGCCACCGGGAGGGCCGGGAGGTTGCCCGGCCGCCTAGCGGCGTCGGGCGCCGTGGGCGAGGTCTTCGACAGGGAGCGCCCCTGCACGCCCTCGTCTCCTGCAGCGGACGGGGCGCCGACTCGAGAGCAGCATTCGCCCGGGCCTGCAGCACATAAGTTTAGGTCGGGCATGCCCCCCTACAGGCGGATTCTGGGCGACAAAATAAAAATACTTTAAAAAATGCCGAATGCCCCATAAATCATCAAGAATACTCAAAAAATCCGCCGACCCCTTGTGGGTTTCTAAGCGTGTGAGATTGTTCCCCCCCCATAACCCCCCCCCACGGACCCCAAACTGGAGATTCGACCCCCCCCCGGCCCCCTACGAACGCGCCACCGGGGCATGGAGGGCCCGAAGACGGGCCAAAAAGGCCCCAGGAGGCGCCCAAGACGGTCCAAGAAGGCAACGAGTCGCCAAAATACCGGTCGAAGACGACGACGATGGCCTCCAGACGGTCCCCAGACGGCCTCCGGAGCCTTCAAGACACCCCAAGGGGGCCCCAAGATGCGTCCCAAGAGGGCCCCCCAGACTGAACAATGGCCCATTCCCTTCGTAAAACGTACCTTTCTAACCGCTCCGCCCGTTCTGCTTCCCGACGCTCCAAGATGGCCCGCAAGCCCCCAAGGGCGCTCCAAGACAGCCCAAGAGGCCTCCAAGAGAGCCCCACGACGGCAGAAGAGGGCCCCAAAACGGCCCAAAGGATGCCCAACGCGGTCCAAGAGGACCCCGACACGGGCCCAAGAGGGGGCTCCAAGAAGCTCCAGGACGCCCCAAGAGGCCCCAGGAGATCTAAGAGCTCCCCAGAGGCCCCAAGGGACTCCCAGGAGGCCCCTTACCAGGCCCCAATCACCCACCACGAGGTCCAAAAGAGGCCCCAAGAGGCCCCGAAACGGCTCCCAAGACGCCTCGAACCAGCCTCCAGGCAGCCTCCGAGAGGTCAGCCCCGTGATGCCGATCAACATCCATGACCCCTTCATCGTCGTCGTCCTCGTCGCCGGACTCAAAGCGGCCCCGTACCAGCCCCCCAGAACGTTCGACACTGTCCCCAAGAGACCCGCGGGAGCCCTCCCCGCGAAGGCTTCGTACACACAACGCAGGCACGGCGGGAAGTAGGGCGCGGGCCACGAGGCACTGGCACGGAGCCCGCCCGTAGCGACAATGTCACCGCAAAGAAACCGATCCACCGCCTCTATAATCCGGCGTGCCCCTGCCGGTCTCTAAGCGTGTAAGATGATCCCCCCCACCCCCGTGACGACCCGAAGCCGCACGGCCCCAGACTGAGCTCCTCCACGGCAGTGCGGGCTCTCCAGGCTTGGCTCGGAGCCTCCGAACACACATTCACAAGGGTCCAGGAATTCCCAAAATCGCTGAATCATCGGTCGAAGGCGCGTAGCATCACCCCAGACGGCCCAAGAAGGCGCCAAGACGCTCCAAGAGGCCTCGACCAGGCTTGCGAAGAGAGGCCCCAAGAAACCCTCGAAAAATCCCCAAATGGGCCCAGGACGCTCCCGAGAGGCCCAGAAAAAGGTTCCAAGCCGGCCGCCTTGCGGCGTCGGAAGTACACCAAGGCAAGCGCACCCATGACGCACAGGGGGAACGCCGCATCAATCAAAATCACCTCACCCACACTGACGAAGCACCCCAACGACACATTTCAAACCGAATCAAACACACGCATCTACACACACGCTCACACACGTGCCACACCCCCACACTCACCACAACCACACAAACACAGACCGAATACCAACCACACCACACCACGCACCGACACCACAACGCACTGCACCAAACACGCGACCACAACCACACCAGGACAGACACTCATCACGAACCACACGAAGCGCACCACATCCACACCATCGAACACGCAACCCAACGCGCTCCCATGATAGCCCAAAATCGGACCCGCCAGAATGGTCCAAACTGCCTCCGCCGAACATCCTCAGAGGCAACCAAACCCCACCGTGAACGGCCTGGGAGCACACACGGGAAAGCCTCTGGCTTTGATAGCCGCCCGAGCGTGCCACATGGATGCACTTCGCGCAGTACATTGTCATACTCCTTTTCGTCTCCACGGCGTCGCCCCTGGCCATGGCCTCGGGCTTTTCTCTTTTTCGCACTCCGCATCTACATTTGTCCGCTCATCCTCTTTCTCCATGGGCGTGCCTCACACGTGCGTCTTCCGTCTTATCAACGTACATGTTTAACCGTTCCGCCCTTTCTGGTTCCCGAGGTTCCAATATGGCCCAAGAGGCCCCCAAAGCCGCCCCAAGACAGCCCAAGAGGCCTCCGAAAGAGCCCCACGCGGGCAGAAGAGGGCCCCAAAACGGCCCGAAAGATTTCTCCATGGACGTACCTCGCACGTGCGTCTTCCGTCTTGCCAACGCACATTTTTAACCGTTCCGCCCTTTGTGCTTCCCGACGCTCCAAGACGGCCCAAGAGGCCCCCAAGGCCGCCCCAAGACAGCCCAAGAGGCCTCCAAGAGCACCCCACGCCGGCAGAAGAGGGCCCCAAAACTTCACAAAGGATGCCCAACGCGGCCCAACCTCAAATGGTACCACTTGAAGCATGTAGCTTCTGGCTCGCACTCCAACACCAGGGGTCCGCGCCCGTCCCTCCTAGCCCACGGGAACGACGGGGGCGCCCCGCGAATCCCTTGACCGCCGCCCAAGAAAGCGCGACGGGCATCCAGCATTCCTCTGCTCAACAACCCTGGCAAGGCGGCGGCGTGGGCAGACGCGCCGGGGGTCCTCGAGGAGGACGACGAAGAATGAGGAGGAGGAGGAGGAGGAGGAGGAGGGGGAGGGGGAGGAGGAGGAGGAGGAGGAGGAGGAGGAGGAGGAGGAGGAGGAGAAGGCCCCGCACATACACAACGAAAATGCACGCGACCTCGGGCGCCCGACGACTTCGAACCAAGATCCCAAGG
>CAUYUJ010015478.1:141184-159901 GCA_963575745.1 Prorocentrum cordatum | reverse complement strand
CATTCCTTTCGTAAACCGTACATGTTTGGAAAAAAAAAACACCTTCTCGGCTTGCCGACGCTCCTAGACGGCACAAGAGGCCCCCGATGCCGCCCCAAAACAGCCCAGGGGACCTCCTAGAGAGCCCGCAGACGGCCCAAGAGGCGCGCAACACGGCCCAACAAAGCCCCAAGACGGGCACAAGAGAGCGCGCCCCGTCCCAGGAGACCGCCAGGAAGCCCAAGAGGCCCCCGATACGCCCCAAGCACTCCCAGGAGATCCCCCAAAAGGCCCCAGGAAGCCTCCCGGAAGCCCAACAGAGGCCCCAACAGGCTCCAAAACACCCATGGAGAAGTCCGAACCTGCCTCCGAAACCCGGCGATAGCCGCCAAAGAAAAACAAGGGGTCGGCGGATGTGGCGTAAGCCTGTAGAATCGTCCCCAGACTATTCTTTGAACTATTTTTGAACATTCCTCCTGTAGGGGGACAGGCCCGACTTAAACATAAGTGCAGCCGAAACTTTAGGGCATCCGGCCCAGCTTCCTGGGAAGCGTGTTCACACACACACACACAACACACACGCCCAGGTTCTGTGGTGGAGGCTGGAGGAGCGAGCGTGCTCCCAGAGATTGGGCCCCAGCTGTCCGGCAGGCTGGTCAAGAAGCTAGGGGGCCACATGCGAACCCTACCCCTACCCTCCACGATTTCGGGGGAGGGTGGGGTTCACTTCGTTCGGGAGCTCCCGAGCGAAGTGAACCTCCCCCTCCCCCTCAGAAACCGTGGGGGGTGGTGGTAGGGTTCGCATGTGGCCCCCTAGAAGCGCTGGCCGAGCTCTTCGGGAGGAGGCTGCATAAGGTCAGATGCGCGGCTGCACACACACACACACACACACACACACACACACACACACACACACACACACACACACACACACACACACACGTCAAGCGGCCTTGCCCTCACTGGCGGCGCGCCCCCTGGGGGGAGGTGAGGGCGGGCCTTCTCGCAGAGGGCGGCGGGGCGTCGGAGAAGCCTTCGCGCCCGCTGGGGACACTTCCGAGCCATGCTCGAAGCCTGCCCCGAAGACGCAGAAAGCTTCTCAAAACGCCGGAGTCGACGACGAGCAAGAGTGACCCTGGGTAAGAGTGACCTTTGGTGCACGGCATTAGGGGGGCGGGGGGGGCCAAACGCAAGCGCGCAAGCCGCTGATGTCGCAGCGCGTTCGGCGATCGGGGGACCCATTTGGGCCCGTCCCAAAGGTCACTCCGGCGAAAGGTCACTCTTACGTCTAGCCGACGGAGGGCGTCTGAGAAGCCCCGCCGCCTGCTGCGAAGGCCCGCACGTCTCCCCAAGGGCGCGCCGCCGACAGGAGACATCTGGAGCGCACACCGTTCGGCCGAGCTCGAACCTCGCAGGATGCCTGGATCCAGAACGCCAACGGGTGTCTGGGGACTCGGGGGATGAAGGATTCCCGTGGGCACCTGCCATCACACCGAGCTCTTATGTGGCGCACCCACTGCAGGAGCGCGCTCTCTGGAACGATACGCGCGCTGGCGCTGGGTTCTGGGGACGCCCACCTCCCTCTTCTCGGGGAGAACGAAAAGGGGGGGGATAGCAATCGGTAGGGTAGAGAATCAGCTCACGCAGCTGATTTTCCCAGCGCCTCCCGGCGCCGGGAGGCGCCCATGTATCGAGGAATGGGCCCGGCGGCGGGGGGGCCGAAACCAGCTGCATGCAGCAGATTTCGTGACCTCCCCTTTCCCCATCCCCCCCTTTCGTTCGGCCCGATCTTCGCCCCGCCCTGGCAATGTCCCCAGACCCCCGACGTCATAAGCTTAGGTCGGGCGTGCCTGGCTCGGGGTGCCAGGAGTCCGGGACTTGCCATCGCTCGGACGCCCATGGTGGCTGCCACGGATTCGGATCTCCACGCGGACGCCTGGCGCAGCATGGGAAATTACCTGGCGCATCTTTTCGCAAAGATGGGCCACAGGAGTCGAATTGAACCGCACTGGGCGTTCGGCACATCAGGGCAACACAGACACGAACACCTGAGCTGATGTCAGCCAGTGGATGAAGATGTCTCGAGCGAAACCCATGTCTTTGCCTTCGGCGCAGAAAGAAACGCACGGGGAACTTGACGAAAACCGCGAGAACCTCAGGAACCCCCCAGAAACCGCCATGGACGATGGAAACCGCTCGTTTTAAGGAAGTCACAAGCGAAAGTCGCATGTTTGGCCATGACCCAGGAGCAGATTATATGACTAAAGGAAAGATAGGGACCACCCCGCGCGGAGTCGTAGAATTTTCATGGGGTCTCCTCTTCGGTGGCAACCGTGACCGCCGCACGGCTGAACATACAACATTGTGACAACAAAACGGCAGCAAACTGACAGAGTGAACTGTCCCCTGTCTCCGGGGGGCAACTTCCTGCCCTGGGTCCCGCTTCCGATGGCCCCTAGGGCCCTCGGGGCCGAGGGCGCCCCGCAGACCCCCGAGACGAAACGAGCACGGGGCTGTCAATAAAACAATCCGCCCGAAGTCTGGGCTCCAGGTGATCGTTCCTCCTCTTCCTCCTCCTCCTCCTCCACCTCCTACTCCTCCTCCTCCTCCTCCTCCTCCTCCTCCTCCTCCTCCTTGAACGCCAGACAGACTTGGGCTGAAAGGCGGGAGCGTGCAACGGCAAGCGATGATGCCGACCTGGGCAGGATGGACAAACAACGGAGGCTGCGGCGACTGCGGTCCTCCTCCCCCCTCCACCCCTTCCTGCTCCTGCTCCTGCTCCTGCTCCTGCTCCGGCTCCGGCTCCGGCTCCTCCTCCTCCTCCTCCTCCTCCTCCTCCTCCTGCTCCTTCTCTTCCTCCTCCTCCTCCTCCCCCTCCTCCTCCTCCATCCTCCTCCATCCTCCTCCTCCTGAGGGGGCCGAGAAAAGGGGGCTGGCTCAGAGGGGTAAGCAACATCGAGCCGGAATCGGGATGCATCGCCGATATAGCTCGGCGCTGGGCGCCCATAGCGAAGCCGCGCACTCGTGGGGAGGTCGGGCTGTCTGGCCCCTGTCTGCAACAAATGGGTGCTTCCGGGTCGACGCATTCCCCCTGAGCCTATCCTCAGCCAACGTTGCCCCTGATCGTCGTCGATGTCCTCCTCCTCCTCCTCCTCCTCCTCCTCTTGCTCCTCCTCCACCTCCTCCTCCACCTCCTCCTCCACCTCCTCCTCCTCCACCTCCTCCTCCACCTCCTCCTCCTGAGGGGGAACGATAGGGGGGACTGGCTCAGCGGGGGAAGCAACATCGAGCCAGAATCGGCGACACATCGCCGATGGATCGGCAACAGGCCCCGACAGCGAAACTGCACTCTCCTGGGAGGATCTGGGTCAGCGTTGCCCCTGATCGCCGTCGCCCTCCTCCTCCTCCGGCGACAGTCGGCACGTCGGCGAAAAAAACATATAACATAAACTCTTGGCGCTCCGCGCGGATTTCTTGTATGCGCTCTGGACCCCCCTCCCTGGCACGCGGAGCGCGCCAGCGGCGGCGCCAGAGGCGCCGCCCAGGGGAGCCCAGACGCGGATCCAAGAAATTCGCTCGGAGCGCCAAAAGTTTATGCTTATGGCGATTATTCCTCTTCGACCACCGGCGACGACGTCGGCACGAGGGGGTCCTGTGCCCAGCCGCAGGGACGCCGTGGGGGACGTGGCCGCGCCGAAGATGGCCGGCCCGCTGGCCCGCTTCTGGTGCTGCAGCACCTCGCGGGCTGCGGCACTCCCAGGCCGCTGCACCACCTCGCTGGCCCGCTTCTGCAGCGCCTCGGAGCGCAGCGCGGAAGAAGTAGGGATCACCCCCTTGGAGGTCTTCGTACATCAGCGGGCGAAGAGCGGCATAAAGCATGCGCTTTCTCGCTGTCGGGGGCGCCTGCCCCAGGGCGGCTGGAAAGTGTATAGCCTTGCCTTACGGCGGCGCGGCAAGGCATAACCTTTCCAGCCGCCCTGGGGCAGGCGCTCCCGACAGCGAAAACGAAACAGTTGATCTTATACCTTTGCTCGCCTGCTAAGATCAGGCCCGATGAGAGGCCATGAAACCGAGTCGGGCCGGGTAGGCCCAGGACTGGGCGGGATGAGACGGACTACGCCCGATCTGACGTGGGCCATCCTGAATGGAGCTGGTTTCCGACTAGGGATGAACGAGCGGCCATGCTGAATTGAACCTCCCAGGAGTTGCATGCCCCGGGGGGGGGGGGGCAGACCCTCTTTGGGGGGCTCGACATTTCGCGAGCCCCGAAGCTTCTGCCAGACGCTTCTGGGCCAATTTTGCCTTGCTGGGGATTTCGATCTCGTCGCCACGGCGGCTGGATTCCGCTGAGAGCAAATGTGGCCCACGCGCACCCCAAGACCAGTCTCGGGGCCGACTTCTGACCCCAGACCCAGGAACCCTTCGTCGCGTCGTGACAAAGCAAAGATGGGCGGCGAGCCCGGGGGGGGAGGTGAGAAGGGGCGGGCCTTCTCAGAAGGCTCGGAAGTCCTCCGGCCTTCTGAGAAGATTTCTAAGTCTTCTCAGAAGGCCGGAGGCGCGAGGGCTTCTGAGAAGCCGCGAGGGCTTCTCAAAGCCTCGCCGCCTTATGAACAAAGCCTTCTCCTTCTCACTTCCACCCCTCGCTCGCCGTTGACAAGAGAGAGAGAGAGAGACAGGCGCCTGCTGCCCACCTACCCACCCCTCGTCGGTGCCCTTGCCAGGCCCAAGTGGGCCACGCACAGAAGAAGCTCGGGGCACAAACAGCCCCCAGGGTTGTTGCCGAGAGGCCCCTGGAGGCCACGAGCAGAAAGCAGAAAACGACGCCAAAGTCCATGCGAGGGTGGAGGAGGAAGGGGAGGAAGAGCAGCGAAGTGGGGTCGAGCCGCGACATCGGATCGGGTCGGACATCGGACACGGAGCGGATCGCCAGCAAACCGTCCCGAATCGGATCGAGATCGGACCGCAGCCCCTGGCTCTGGCTGGCCACAGCTGGTTCCGGCGAGCCGAAGCGAAGCGCATCGACTCGGCCTCACGGCCTCAGCTGGCGAGTTCTACCGCGCCGAGCCGGATCGCAGGCGGCCCCGACGGGTGCCTTGGCGGGATGAGCCGGCAACTGCCACGGCACTGGCCCCTCCGAGGAGGAGCCGCGGGCGCACGGGGCTTCCGCACGCCAGGTGGCAGGCCCCCATGCCCACGGCGCGCTCGAGTTGAGCACCTAGGGCCTAGAGGGGGGGCCTCCAGGGGCCGGATCGGGGGGGGAATCGTCGGCGGCGCGGCCACGGGGGAGAGAGGGGGGGGAAGAGGAGGAGAAGGAGGAGGAGGAGGAGGAGGAGGAGGAGGAGGAGAGGAGGAGGCGGAGGAGGCAAAGGAGGGGGTGGAGGAGGAGGAGGATGAGGAATGAGGAGGGGGAAGAGAAGGGAAGAAGGAGGAGGAGGAGGAGGAGGAGGAGGAGGAGGAGGAGGAGGAAAAGAAGAAAGAGGAGGAGGAGGAGGAGGAGGAGGAGGAGGAGGAGGGAGAGGCGAAGGAGGAGCAAGGGATAAGGCACAGGAGGAGGGGAAGGAGGAAGAGGAGGAGAAGGAGGAGGAGGAGAAGGAGGAGGAGTGCAAACCCAAGAGTCACCAGCGATGTTGGAAAAAGCCTATCTCCAAGCTCCCTCTTCATAGGCCCCTACAACGGTTCATTCCACTGAGGGAACTGCCTCGCTAGATAAGAGCCGTTTGAAGACCCTGCATCATGCCAGTACATTGCTTTCGTGAGACCAATAGCACGGATCAACCTGATTGTCGCGTCTTGACGAAACGTGTCAGGACGCCATTCTTGGGACTTCAACACCGCGAACTAACATAACTGTTGCACCCTGATAATCCTGAATCCTTCCAAGACACCATTTCTGGCACGATGATCATGGACACCCGTGAAACTCTTGCAAATGTTATAAGCGAATGCGCGCGGCGCTAAGGCGATAGCCACACTTTGGAATAGCGACTGCCCTGTGACCATGGAACTCCTGCAGTGTTTTAAACGAATGTGCACGGCGCTAAGGCGAGAACCGCATTTTGAGAACGACCCGCCCTCCATCCGTGAAACTCTTGCAAACTTAGACTTTGAAAGCGAATGTGCGCGGTGCTACAGCGAGAACATGTTCTTTGTAAACGGCCCGCCCTCAATCCGTGAAGTTCTTGCAAAGTTCGAAAACGAATATTCGCGGCGCCGAGGCGAAAGCCACATTTTGAACACGACCCGCCTTCAATATTTGAAGCTCTTGCAAAGCTTGAAATTGAAAACGAATGTGCACGGCGGTAAGGCGAAAACCACATTTTGAACACGACCCACCCTCAATATTTGAAGATCCTGCAAAGTTTGACAGGCGAAACGCCCGGCCCGCTCTAAAAACTGGCCTCGGGGTGCGACAGGGGGAAGTTATTCATAAGGAAAAGGAGTGGAGGAGGAGGAAGAGGAGGAGGAGGAGGCGGAGGAGGAAGAGGAGGAGGAGGAGGAGGACGGGGGGCAGGCATTCCTGGATGGCGGCGGGGCTTCTCAGAAGCCCTCTGGCCTTCTCTAGAGCTCTACGTGGCTGCGCTTCTGAGCAGGAGGCCGAAGGAGTTCTGAACCCGCTGAGCAGGCCCGCCCCCTCAGCCGTTCCTCTTAGGCGCACCGCCGAGATAGGAGGGACTTCCGGGCTGCATGGAGCTCGAGGGGGTCCCAAGGTGTTGTTGGACGCGCCATGGGGGGCTGTGCGGGTTCTCAAACGGGGGGGGGGAGAGGAGGGGGGGCGGGGCGCCGCAGCTGGGGCCGCCGGAACTGCTCCTCGCGCTGCTCCTCCTCCTCCTCCTCCTCCTCCTCCTCCTCCTCCTACTTCTCCTCCTCCTCCTACTCCTCCTCCTCCTCCTCCTCCTCGCACGGTGCGTCCACGCATCCTTGCCGCTCTGCGCGTTAACCGTACCCTCGTGCAGTGGGTGTGCACACCACAGATCGATGTATAAGCTGGCACTTGCATGGCAAGGCGTGCGAATTTCGCAAATGCTAACACGCGGCTCGAATTGACATAAGACTTTTCGTGTCACCCGCCTGAGCAAGACCAGGTCCGTGTTGCCACACTGTGGGAAGCAACACATGAAATGGACCTTCTCCTGTTCGTCTACAGTATACACACTGATATATCCCTCTCCCTCGTTCTCTCGTTCTGTTTTCCTATTATATATATATACACATGTATACTGACGCTACCATCGATTCAATCGACTTTCCTGTTCGACCAAACGCTACCATCGATTCATGGTCCAGAAAGAATCACATTCATTGTTGCCCGCATTCCCTGGTTGCTCCATTGACCACCGAAGCCCCTGACCCCAATTTCCCACCAGTTGAACGCAGCGACTCTGGCAACCCATATGGGCCGCTGTAGACACCGTGCTTCAGCAATGCATATGACCACCTCTTGACGGAGCGTCGCTTACCCCCGCCAGGTCAGGACCCCCTTCGAAGGGGACTGTGACAAACGAAGGCGTTGGAGCGCCCGAGGTAACTGCAGCCGTGGGTCTCGAAGCATGAGATCCATGACATTCGCCCTCTCATGCTGGACTTGTCCAAAAAGTCCTTGATACTCCTCCTCCTCCTCCTCCTCATCATCATCATCATCCCCTTCCCCCTCCTCCTCCTCCTCCTCCTCCTCATCCTCCTGCTCCTCCTCCTCCTCCTCCCCCACCTCCTCCTCCTCCTCCTCCTCCTCCTCCTCCTCCTCCTCCCCCTCCTCCTCCCCCACCTCCTCCTCCTCCACCTCCTCCTCCTCCTCCTCACCCTCCTCTCAAGCCCATTTCGACCCGAGCGCGCATTTTGCAGCAGCGGGTTGAAGCCTCTCACATCCACGTTCGTGCTTGAGGGGCAGCGGACTTCCCACATCCAGATCTGTGGTCAGTTCCGCTGGCGAAGAGAGGCAAGCTTAGTCCGTTAGCAGCCATGTCCTCTTATGTGCGCGGCCCGTGGTCAGCATGCAAGGCATGTGGCACGTGCGAGTACAACGAGGTGATGATGCAGAACGGCTGCACGTGCCGCAGGTGCGCTCGACCCGTCGAGCTCTACAAAGAGAAGGCGCGGGGAGGCGGCCAGCCCCAGGCGGCAGCCGCGCCCGACCGCGCGCAGGGCGGCGCGACCAAAGCACAAAGCAGGTCGAGGCGCCGGCGGGGCTGGCGCAGGCGGCGGCGCTGGCGCAGGTGGCTCGCTCAGCGGGCTCCTGGCGCAGGCGGCGGCGATGGCGACGGACCCCGCGGTGAAGAAGTCGCCGGAGCTCCGCGCGCAGCAGGTGCAGGCAGCCGCCAAGGCGACGGCGGCTACGGCGGCCGTGGCGCCGACGGAAGCCGTGAGGAGGGCGGAGGGCGCATGGAAGGACGCGTGCCTCCGTCACGAGCAGGCGGTGGCTCATGTGCAGCGTTGTCGTGACAACCTGGA
Organism: Prorocentrum cordatum; assembly: GCA_963575745.1. Classification (NCBI taxonomy): domain Eukaryota; class Dinophyceae; order Prorocentrales; family Prorocentraceae; genus Prorocentrum; species Prorocentrum cordatum. The sequence continues at coordinate 151,477 of CAUYUJ010015478.1, read as the reverse complement.
GCGCGCTGAGCTCAAGGAGTCCGAGACCCTGAGGGTCCTGGCGCAGGCGTCGCTGTCCAAGCGCGCAGCGGCCAAGGCGCTCGCGGCCGAGCTTGGCATCGCCAGCAGCGGGGCCAGCGGCGAGGGGAAGCAGGTGGTCGACCTCACGTGGGACACAGAGTTCTTCGCGTCGCTGGACACCGTGGAATGTGACGAGTCGGAGCGGACCACCCTGAAGAAGTCCGAAGCCGACCTCATCGCGGCGAAAAACGACCTGGCCCACAAGTCCGAGGACATCGCGAAGTGGGAGAGTCGCACTGAAGATCTGAAGTCGGTCATCCAGCAGCGCACCGCCAAGAAACGCAAGGCAGCGGAGACCTCTGCGGCGGAGGTCCGTGTGCCTGCGGGGGACGAGTCGGCGGTGATCGAGGAGATGGCCAGGCTGAAGCAGCAGGCGACAGCAAGGCGGCAGGAGGCGCCGCGCGCGTCGGCTGGCGCAGGCGCAGCGCCCTCGGCGGGAACGGCGGCGGCCTCAGCAGACGGCGCCCACGACGTCGAGATGGAGATGGAGCGCATCAAGCAGGCGCAGGAGGCGGGGGCGGCAGCTGGGACGGCAGCCACGCAGCTGGCGGCCGCGGCGGCTGCGGAGGACCTGTGAGGCGTGGCTCCCGCCGAGGGCCTGGCGGACCCGTCGGCATGCACAGGGAGCCGGCCGCCGCATACATGCACGTTGCGCGCTGCGCCCCTCGACGCTGGGGCAGCCCCCAGAGCGGTCGATGATCCTTTTCTTGCGCCATGTGTCATTACTTTTCAGCAGTAGTGCGTTCAGGTCTCAGTATGATCTAGTAGGCTTAGTCGAGACGCGCGCGGGGGCCCACTCGAGGACGCAGTGGGCGAGGAAGTCTCAGGCCAAGAATTGGAGGTACTTAGACAACGCCGCCCGTGCCACAGGTAGAGGGACGTCGCTGCAGGGGGTCGCTAGAGCCAGTGAAGGGGGAGAGCTTCTCCTCGCGCCTGGACACAGGCGCGTTCACAGACTCTACGGTCAAACCTCCGAGACGGCGGCGTTTTGCGCTGACGGTTCGACAACTTTCGATGGTGTTTCCTCATCTGTCGTGCACATGCAAAGATATACGTAGTTTCGTGCTCGTGCTTTTTTTCCGCCCACCCCTCTGCGGGCTCCTTCGGGGCCAACGCGTAGCGGTTCGCCCGTCCAGGAGCCCTCCCGCAGTCCGTGCAGCTCCCTTGGGTCGTCCTCGGGGATTTCAACATTCCTGTTGATCAGTTTCGGCGTTCGGCCTTCGTGGAAAAATTGAAGGCTGTGTGCCCCAGGCAGAGATAGACACTACACTTGCGTCGGGAGCGCAGGCAGTTCGCATGTCGATGTTGCGCTGGCATCGCAAAGTTCTCTTTCGTATGTCCACAGCACCAGGGCTCGGACCCACGGCCCCTGGAGCCCTCGCTGCGCGCTTGAGCTTCGCATGCACGGATCGGGGGAGCAGATCCCCACTCGTTCCCTCATCTCCGCCCCTCGTCTGCCACAAGTCCCGAGGCCAGCAGCTGGCCCAACACCTGGATCGAAGTCCAGCAAGGCTCGGGAGGCGCAGCAGGCTCGCACGGCACTAGCGAGGGAGCGCATTCGAACGCAATGCGACGCCTTGTTGTTTTGCTATCTTTTTCCCCGCAAGACTGTCCCTGCTGAGTTTGGGTCCGAGGTCCCCGAGGTACAGCCGCCCCAGGGGACCGAAACTCTCGAGCCCCAGGACCCTAGCGGAGCGCCCGAAGTTGGCATGCCTCCGTGCGAGTGGGAGTTTGGCGAGGAGGTCGTTTTGGACGATGAGGAGGAGGACCCCTGGGCGTCGGAGACTTGTTTTCGGACTGCTCGCACGGAACCAGGAGCCTCTCCTGTCGAGACCGCATCACGTTTGTGTCTTCCACCTTCCTCAGAGGAAGGAAGCGCAAGCGAGGGGTCGGGGGAGTGGCTGTCCGCTGCCGCCGAGCGCCCATGGGGACTCGGGAGCCAGCGCCGAGGCTGAGCATTGCGTTGGTCACGGCTCTCCTTCCCCTTCCCCTGCCCCGCTTCCCGACGTACCCATCCCCTCGCTCCCGTGGCTGAACACATCGGCTCAAACTTTCTGGCGCTCACACTCGTTCCACGACGTTGGGAACCCATCCTGCAGTCTCGTTAGCTTTCAAGGCTGGCGGCCCTCACGTGCCGGCAGTTAGCAGCAAGTTCGCTCCACCCCGCAGATCGAGAGGAGCAGAAGTCGAGCTGGAAGTTGTCAATGCGAAGCAAGCGCTGCGCACGCGGGAGCAGCCGTTGCGGGATACCGTCGCGGCATGGCGGGGGCGGGCCCACGCCGTGGCCAAGCCGGCTGTTCGCCACAGGCGTCGAGGCAACGGAGCCCAGCAGCTGTGCAGGCTGTCGGTGGCGGCGCGGACGCTGGCCGACGGCTTGCCATCGGATGTCAAGGCGGCTTTCGCGGGCAATCCCGAGAGCAGCTGGCAGGGGCTGTTGGCTGGTTTGCGCGCGCTTTGCCAACCCAGCCAATGGCGAAGCTCGAGGCGTTCGAGGAGGCTGCCTACCGCTCGGCGCTGCGCGCGCAGAACAAGGCCGCAGCGTCGTCGCCCCGTGGCTTTCAGGAGTGGATATCGCCGTCGGCGTCGGCGGGGCAGGTGCATCGTTCCATCAAGGACCCCGAGCCCGAGCAGCACGTGGACGGGTCCAGCCTGGTGCACCCTGTCGACATCATCGACGCCAAGGTGACCCGATGGCATCGACTCTGGCGCGAGGGCGGCTCCAGCGAGGAGGACATCCTGCGCGCCTGCGAGCTCATTCGCGAGCGCGCCGAAGCCGAGCAGCTCGAGCCGCTCGCGGCGCAGCAGGTCAGGGCGGCGCTCGGCAAGATAAAGCCGCGCGCGGGGCAGGGGGTCGACTGCCTGACGCCGCTGGACTTCGCGCGTCTCCCCGGGGAAGGCATCCGGGAGCTGGGCGACCTCTTCCAGGTGATCGAGGCGGGCCTCGCAAAACCGCAGCAGGTGACGCGCGTCCTGGGGCGCCTCCTCGGCAAGCAGTCGGGGGGGCGACGGGTGCATCAACCTCCTGCCGATGCTGCGTCGCGCGCGGTCACTCGCGCGGGAGGAGCGCGCCCGCCGCTGGGTCACCGACCAGGGCGATTCCCGGGACGCCGCGGTCGCTGGGAACAGTGCCCTCGGCGAGGCTATCACCAGGGCCCTCGGGGGCGAGGTGCGGTCGGTCGACGCTTCGCTCGCCTCATGAGCAGGCGCTTCTCGATGTGGAGGCCTTCTACGACGGCATGCGCATGCCTGCCTTGGCCACGCGCGCCCTCAAGAAACGTGTTTCCCCGTCCATTCTGTTTCTGGAGATGCAGATGCTCCTGGCGCCTCGCATGTTATCGCAGCTGGGATCATACTCCATGCCGCTCCAGACGTACAAGCCGATTATCCAAGGTTCGCGGAGAGGCACTCGTTTCGCCACGTGCCTCACCGCGTTCGTGCGTCAGAAGCGCATGGAGACTCATCCGTCCACGGTGCCGCGGATCTGGGTCGACGACCTCTCGGAGAGGGTGCCAGGGCCCAGGGGCCATGTGCGCACGAAGCTGGTCAAGGCCGTCATCACTGCAGTTCGCGAGTCCGACAAGCTACACCTCGGCGTTGCCCCCGAGAGCGTCGCCGCCTGTGCGCGCCGGCGCGCAGTGCGTCGCGAGGGCGCTGCGGGCGCTCGGCATCACGGTGAGGGCAGTGCTCCATGCGCCCTACCTCGGCGTCGACGTGGGCTCGGGCCGCAGGCTGGCGCGCGACACGGCGCGCAAGAGGGTCGCCGCGGCGAGCCTCTCGCGCGGGCGCCCGCCCAGCGGCCCGCCATGTTCTGGAGCCACCACGACCCCCGAAATAGCCGCCGAATTCCAAAGGAGTTGCGCGGTATTTTTTGGTTTTGTGAGAGCATGCAATGCTGGGCGCGCAGGCCCGCCTGCAACGCCACCTGGTGAGCATCCATTTTAAACCAAACATCACCGCGGCCGTCGCCATCATCACCGCCAAGACCACAAGAGAACAACGGTTACATTCATCATCGCGCTGAGGGCACGTCAGCCTGCGTCGCCGCACATCGACTCTTTGCCACAGCCGAGTGCTGCGTGTTCCCAGCAGCATTCGTCGACAACTGTCAAAAGCAAAACCGCCGGCATGGTCCTTGAAAGGGCCGCCAGGAGGGCCGCCGAAGGGGCCGCAGAGATCGTCGGCGAAATCGCCGCCCAAATTTCCGCCGAAATCGCAACCGAAATCGCCGCCGAAATTGCCGCCGCAATTGCCGCCGAACTTGCCGCCGAAATTGCCGCCGAAATCGCCGCAGAAATCGCCGCCGAAATCATTGCGAACTCCGCCAAAATCGCCGCCGAGATTCAGCCGCCAAAATCGCCGCCGAAATTCAGCCGCCGAAATTCTCATTGCCCTTTCCCAGGCGAAATCATGATTTTAATCAAGCTCGATGACGCCGCGGACACAGGCATTGAGTCACAGCCAAAGTCAATTTCGGCTTCTTTTCGGCGGCACAATCAGGAATTTCGGCGGCAATTTCGGCGGCAATTTCGGCGGCAATTTCGGCGGCGATTTCGGCGGCAATTTTGGTGGCAATTTCGGCCGCAATTTTGGCGGCCCTGTCGACGGCACTTTCGGCAGCCCTTTCGGCGGCAATTTCGGCGGCCTTTCCGACGGCTCTTGCGGCGGCCCTTTCGGCGGCGTTGCTTTTGCCAACTGTCGACCATGCCTGCCGGGAGCTTTGGGCAGTCGGAGGCCCCGGCGGGCCCTGAGAGGGCCCTCGAAGGGCCTGGCCAGAAAGCGTCTGCGAAGTAGCTCAAGCCACGCGTGATTGGCACGCGACGTGCAAAGCGAATTCCCCTTCGCAACGTGCAGAGCGAATTCCTCGCGTTATGCGCCAACACGCTCTACGATGCGCATGGGAACCACCGCGCGACAGGGCGCGCCTGCACACCGAAACCATCAAGAATAGCTCAATTTCGTTTGGAATGAATTTCGGCGCGCGCCCCTTTTCGTCTCCAAAGGAAGTGCGGGCAGATTCAGCGTGCTGGGCCGCAGGCGGCGGCGACCTACGGGCGCCAGGTGCCACGGCAGCTTCGGGTCCGTCATGCTGGCGCATCGGAGGCGGCCTGGCGCCGCAGCAGGCAGCAGCCGCCGAGGCCGCTGCCTCACGACGCTCCTGGCGCTGCGGCTGCCTGGAGCGGACCCAGGGCTGGCGCTGCCCAGGGCGTGCCTTTCGCGGCGGTCTGCCACCTGGCTGGCCGAGCCAGGGTCGCGGAAGGCAGTGGCGCTGGCATGGCCCAAGACCGTCAGGGCCCTGAAGAGTCTCCCCGAGGCTCAGCGTGCTCGGCACGTTCGCGGCCCCATGTTTTCTGTCATCCTGTATATATTGCAAGCAGGGTGGGCCCCCCTCTCGGTCACGTCGTGGCAGGTGCCGCGTGACGGGTCGGCGGACACTCACACGCGGGTTTTCCACTACGAGCCTTTCGCCAGTCTGGACCGGGCGCAGCCGCTCCTTGACGAGGTGATTGCCACGCTTTTTGAGCAACAGTGGAGGCAGGCCGCTCAGGAGTTTTGCGGCAGTGGACTCGAGCACGTCGCAGACCTGCTCAGTCTTCGGCATTTCATCCAGTCGCTCCTGGACGTGCGCAAGGGCCGTCAGCTGTCAGAGCTGATGGTTTCCATTGCCACTGGGGTTTCTTGGACTCAGCAGAGGAAGTGCGAGGCGCGTCTGGCAGACAACGGCTTGTGCTTGAGATGCGGAGAGGGCGTCGACACTCCGATCCACCGCTGCTGGCTACGTCCGACGAGCTCGTGCCAGAGGCAGTGGCGGAGCAAGATTCGTGTCCTGCCTTTTGGATGAGAGGCACCATCCCTGCCCAGTGGACCTCTGTTCAGCCTCCTGTGGCTTCTGAAATCCTTTCTGGAGGCTCTCTGGAAGGTGGTGTGGTTGGCGTGTGGTGTCTCGGGCACAGGACCCCCGAGTGCCCCGTCCTCATTTTTGGAGATGCCTCTGGAGGCCAGGACACTCACGACTGCAAGCTTATGTTGTTCCCATCCTACTTAATGACCACATCCCAGAAACAATTTCGAGCACCCGGAAAAGTGTCGAAAGAGTGTCGAAACATTGTCGAAACGGTGTCGGGCGAGTGTCTCCCGGGGCCCGACACGTGAAAACCCTTGAGTCTCGGTGCTTGCTGGGGCGCGCGGAATTCTCCCTGGTGATCCAGGCTAAAGTAGGTTGGAGCATCACGACTCTAGTCGGGAGCGGCAAAGAGGGGGGTGTCCAAGAGGGGGGGGTGCAAATCATGACCGGCGGCATGTGCGCGGCCCAGCTGGGGGGGCCAGGAACGTAATGAAATAAGAAGAGGCGCCATGAGATCTGGGGAAATATCATGGCCCCCGCCATGATATCCACCCCCCCCTAATTAGTCATCACCCCCCCCTTTTCCGCCCCCGATCTAGGCTTAGGCGCGTGGGGCCTGCGGTGGCAACTTTCTCTGGTCTCTCCCCGTGCGGTCTCGGAGCGCACGTGCTGGGCCTTGCGCCAGGCCCCTCGCAGACCGTCCCGCGAGGGGGGCTCCTGGCGTTCGTCTCGGCTCCACGCTTCACGAAAGGACCAGTTTTACGTCGGGCCTGTCCCCCTACAAGGGGATTTTCGACGACAAATAAAACATACCCCAAAAATGATCCAGACACAGTCCAGAAATAATATGGGGACTATTTTTTATTTGTTTGACTTGTTGGTGTATTTTTGGTGTATTGTTTTAATTTTTCGTCGAAAATCACCCTGTAGGGGGACACGCCAGACTTAAGACCAGTTGTTTTTGTCACGGACTGCGCCGGGGTCGCTAGAGGGTGGTACGATCGCGCTGTCACGCGCCCCGCTGGACCCCATGCTGGCCTCTGACGTGAGATCCATCAGCATGCCACCTGCAGGGGGGGGAGGCCTCTGTCGCCATCCTTCAAGTGCCCTCACACACGCGACGGGCGAAGAAGTAGTGTCGCAGGGTTGGCCGCCGTGGCTCGTACAGGGGAATGCATGCATCGACATGTTGGCAGGAGAGGCGGCCGCCCGCGCGAGAGTTTCGCAAAAGGAGAGGCATCGTGTGCTGCAGGTTGAACGCAAGGCGCGCCTGGTGCGCAGGCGCCTGCTCAGAGTTGGCCTGGAGTCGATCAGAGCCTCACAGGAAGCTGGGATCGTCCCGATCGGTTCTGGCTCCCGCCTCCCGCCTCCTCCCCCTCCCACTGCTGTCGCACGCTTCGCGTCCGCCCACTCCCTGGCCGAGAATGGCAGGTCGTGTACAGTGTGCCGTGGTTCAGCGTCCACAGACAAGGAGTGCGAATGGTTAAAAAGTGAGTGCTTCCATCTTCTGCCCATCGACGGTAAGGTCTCCCGAGTTCCCCCTAGGCGGCTTTTACACTTGGCTGGCGGTTGGACGCACCCCTCCCACGCACTGCGGTATCACCAAGTCCTTGTTGTGTGGTGTTGCACCAGTTGCGGATATTTAGGCCAGGCCCAGCTCAGGGGCTTAGGACTCCTATGCCGCTCACTTTCGATCACCTCCTGCTCCTCCTCCTCCTCCTCCTTCTCCTCCTCCTCCTCCTCCTCGTCAGCATCACTGTCCTGGCTTAGGGGTCCATGGCCAACTTCCACCGGTCTTCCGCCGTCGGAGCCGCCCCCGTTTTACGCTCTGCCCGCTTCCGCTGGCCGTCCCGCGGCCCTCCGCCGAGGGCGAGGTGTCGATCTGCCCACCTCTCGGCGGCGAACCCCTCTTCCGGAGCCGCCCCCAGGCGAGTGCCGACGCACGTCTGCTCGGAGCCGCCGCCCTCGTGCGCAGCAAGCGACGAGAGGAGGGGGTCGCACAGCGGTGCCGTGACAGACCGCGCGGCGGCGTCGAGACCCCAATGCGTCACCGCGCGGCTTTGCTTTGTGACCGTGCAGGCCCCAGCCGCGCGAGAGATCCTCGGAACACGACCCAAGATCCCAAACCGTGCGGTCACCCCAAATCCCCACTGACTTGCCACGCGGCATGGTCAACGCACCGCTTCGGGGACCCCGGGACGAGGAGTGGGGGATCCTGTTAAGTCGCCGGATATTGGCGGCGCGCAGGGTTAAAACAGGGCTAGGATCGGGATACATCGCTCCAGTATCTATTTGTTGTCTACTAGGGTCGCTCTCAGAGCGTTCCGGAACGCTCTGGAGCGGCCGCGGCGCCCAATACATCCTCCAAACCCGCCGATTCTCAGAGATTTCGAGTTATCCCGATCCGATGTTGTCTCGATCTTCGCGTCGTTTCAAGGGTGGGGGATCCTGCGAAGTCGCCAGAGATGGGCGCCGGCCTTCTGAGAAGCCCGCGCCCTCCAAACACAAAGAAAGTCTGAAGGGAGTTCCCGCACTGAAACCAAAAAAGAAAGCCTAGAGTTAAGTCGGGCGTGTCCCCCTACAGGGGGATTTTCGACGACAAATAAAAAATACCCCACAAATGCCCCAAAAAGGGCAAAACATATCCCCAAAATAGTCCCTAGACTATTTTATGTTTTTTTTAATATTAGTTTGTGGTATTCTTTATTTTTCGTTGAAAAATCCCCCTGTATGGGGGACAGGCCCGACTTTAAAGTCTAGAGGGAGAGATCCAGGATGGGCTCCCGAAGTGGCAGCCCCCGTTGCACGGAGAGGGGGGGGGGAGGAGACGGGGCCCAGGGCCTGTGGTTGATGGACCACTTCCTCGTCCCGAGTCCCGAGGCTGATGGGCTTCTAGTAGAGGAGGGAAGCGACAAGGAGGACGAGGAGGAGGAGGAGGAGGAGGAGGAGGAGGAGGAGGAGGAGGAGGGGGAGGAGGAGGAGGAGAGGAGGAGGAGGAGGAGGAGGAGAGGAGGAGGAGGAGGAGGGGGAGGAGGACGGGGAGAGCACCGCCAGGGACCCGGCCGGGGTGGCACACCCCCTGGAGAGGCCACCGGGGCACTCTCCGCTGCCGCCGCCAGCCAGCAGGCTTTCTCGGCCCCGCCTCGTCCTGGCCTCGGTGCCAGTCGCCGGGCTGCCGCGAGGGGGTCCGCAGGCGGAGCCCAAGGGACGCCTCGGGCCCCTCCCATCCTCCCAGCCTCCTCCACCTCCTCCTCCTCCTCCTCCACCTCCTCCTCCTCCTCCTCCAAAAAACACATATAAAAATCAAGAGGGGGAGCAACAAACACATAAAAAGCACAGAAAACATACAAGAGGGGGAGCAACAAAGCACATAAATATAAACTGTCGACGGTCCGCGGGCCCCCCTCCTTGGCGCGCGGAGCGCGCCAGGGGCGGCGCCGGAGGCGCCGCGAGGGGGGGGGAGGCGTGCGCGGAGCCAAGAAACCCGCGCGGAGCGACAAAAGCGTATGCTTGTGGCGCTTCTTCTTGCCCGATCTCCTCCTCCCTCCAGTTCGTTGCCCTCCTGATCCTTTCTCTCCCACCCTCCCACCCTCCTCCAACCCTCCCTCCCCTCCTCCCGCCTTTCTTCTGGCTTTGTCCCATCCTCCCACCCTCCTCCTCTCCTCCTCCCTCCAGCTCGCTGCCTTCCTGCTCCTCTCCCTCCTCCTCCTCCCTCTTATGACCTTTCCTTCCACAGCGCCGTCGGATCCTGTGGCGTCCGCTCCTCGTCGTCGTCGTCCTCCTTCTCCTCCTCGTCCTCCTCCTCCTCCTCCTCGTCCTCCTTCTCTCTGTCCTCCTCCTTCCTCCATCTGGGGCCTCCTCCTCCTCCACACACACACTGTGATGCTTGAGGCAGGAGGTGCAGATCAGGTGTGAGAGAGAGAGAGGCAAAGGGAGAAAGCGAGAGAGGGATTAAAAGTATAATGATGAAGACAAGGCTGAAAGTTCGTAGAAAGGGACTCCATCATCCCCCGGCCTCTCCTCCTCCCCCTCCTCCTCCTCCTCCTGCTTCTCCTCCTGCTCCCTAATGCTGCTTCGCAACTGCTCTGATTCCTGACTCCCGATTCCCCCTCCTCTTCCTCATGCTCCTTCCCTCCTCCTCTTGAGGGGAGACAGAATCACGGGGGGAAGCATCGACCTGACATCGGTGATACATCGCCGATGGATCGGCGATATAGGCACTCAAGAGCATATCCGCACGTTCCTGGGGTGCGCGAGCTATCGGGCCCCTATCGGCGACGACTGGGCGATTAGGGGCCATTCTGAGCAATTCCCTGAGCAATTCCCTGACGTAGCCCATTCTGAGCAATTCCCTGACGTAGCCCCTGACCCCTCCCCCATACCCTGGCGGC
>CAUYUJ010015478.1:131184-133684 GCA_963575745.1 Prorocentrum cordatum | reverse complement strand
TGGGCCAGAGCCAGCGGCGCGACACGCTAACCGGAGGTTGCAACAACAACGGCTCCCGCCTGATACTTCCGCACAATGCATTGCACATCGCGCTCTCGCGCGGGACCTCGTCATAACTCATCGGGAATCGAGCTCGCGCGTGGAGCGTCCGGCATCCGGGATGTGCTTAAGACGCCGCACCTCGACACTCATGAATCACGCTCTCGCTCTGGACTTCCTCAAAACTTACTGCGGAGTCGCGCTGTCGCTCGAGACTTCCTCGCGAGCCATTCAAGACTGACGCTTCAGCGACACGCCCGCTCGATCTGGCCGTGTGGGCCCACCCGCCCGAACCGTCCGTTAAGGTCCGCCCGCCCGCCCGTTCGTCTGGTTCTCCCGATTGTTCTCCTGCTCCTAACCGTACTTCTACTAATCTCTCTCGTGCTCCATCCTTTTTCCTTCCCCCTCGTCACTTCCCTCCTCCCTTCCCTCATTTGTTTCAGGGGCTGTGCCATGTACACATGGGAAATCAGGAAGGTACATACCTCGAAGAGTGGTACGGTCGAGGAGGAAGAGAGCGGGTATTCGGGAGATTCAGATGGCTTGGGAGCAAGTAGGAACGACCAAACTAAACATGATTGCTGCTGACTCTCTAGTTCTACAGAGGATGATGTTTGTTGATTCCCGGCTCGGGAAACATAGGTGCTGTTGTTGAATTGTAATGCCAAGGCTCGCACAATGCTTGTTACCTGGGAAAGTCTTGCTCGTCAGATTGGGCCCCTTGCCCACGAACTACAACAATAACGACTCTCGCCTGGTACAGTCTTGCAAACTATCAAAGAATCGCGCTCTCGCTCGAGACGTCCATGCTATTATGAACGAATCGCGCTGGCGCCTGAGACTTCCATGCAAGGGTGGTACGATCGAAGGCGAAGCGGGCGGGTCCCGAGGGCTTGGGATATACATGTTCATGAGACGTGAGCAGAAGAGCGAACAATCTGACATGATTAGTGAACTCTCATTTCTAAACACGAACTGTATCGATCTCCCCTGGGTTCATCTTATGCGCGTTCGATTGAAGCGCTCCTCCAGGGCTCGCACTCTGTTTTTTCTACACGGGGAAAGCTTGAGCCCAACAACGGCTCCCGCCGAAGACTTCCTCACAATTTGTGGAAGAAGCTGGCATTCGGTGGCACATGTTTTTTACCCAAGAGTCGCGCTCTCGCGTGGGACATCCGGTCAATTTATTCAAACTCCGCCCCTCGACACTCGACACTCAGGAATCACGCTCTCCTTCTGGGCTTCCTCGAGATTTACTTCGGAATCGCGCCGTTCGTGGGAGACTTCCTCGCAATTCTCGCAGGACTGACGCTTCAGCGACCCGCCCGCCCGCTGCCCGTCTGGGTCCGCCCGCTCGACCCGCCCGTTAGGGTCCACCCGCCCGACCCACCCGTGTGGTTCTGCCGCTTGTATTTCTGCTCCTACCATCTAACCCCCTTTCTGCTAATCTCTCTCGTGCTCCATGCTCCTCCCTCCCCCTTGCCCCTTCCCCTCTCCCTCCCGTCCCGCACTCCTTTCCTTCTCGCTCTCTCGCTTGTTTCCTGTCCCCTCCTCCCGCTGCAAGGGGTGCGCTAACTGCACGTGGCAGGTAAGAAAGATCTAACTCCAAGGGGGTATGAACGAAGACGAAGAGGGGGGGTATCGAGAGATTGATCTATTCTTGTTGCTTGGCGCATGAGCAGATGAGAGCGAACAATATTATACTTGTTGTTGGTGGTGGTGGTGGTGGTGGTGGTGCTTTTGTTTGTTGTCGATGTCATCCTCGCCGGCGACCCCCTCAAGACCTATCCGCGACTCACCCCACGACACATCCCGCGCTGCGTTGACGAAGAAATCTGCGCCTGCGGCGGGCTCCTTCTGTAATGTGTGAAAAATCAGCGCCTGCGGCGGCCTTCTTCTGAACCTCGCAGACTGCCGAAGACCCCGCCGCCTCCTCACTCTTATCCGCAAATGCTGGACGCTACGTACCTCTTCCCTTTAAGGTCGCCCTTAGCACAACCAAGATCCACGCTGTGATGGTGCCGAATCCGATATCCAAAGCAAGTGATCCGCCCATAGGAGCAGGGAGCGCCTGGCAAACTCACCAGAGTATCCCCAGAGATGCGCAATCACTGCGCTGGTGCCGCTTACATCAGATCTTCCTGCGTATTCGTCTACACCCTACTTAAAGAAAGGTGAACTGGCATAACCATACTGCGCTGGACCCCCCCCCTGGCGCGCGGAGCGCACCAGGGGCGGCGCCAGAGGCGCCGCCAGGGGGGCCCCAGCGCCGATCCAGGAAATCCGCGTGGACCGTCGAAAGTTTTTGTGTGTGTCATTTTTTGTTCTTCGACTACTCGTGTTCCTCCTCATCCTCTTCCTCATCCGCCTCCTCCTCCTCCCGCTCCTCGTATTGCTGCTCTTGCACCTGCTCCTGCAAGCTGGGCCCCTTATCGTACTATCCTCCTATTCTCGTGTTCCT
>CAUYUJ010015478.1:95000-131084 GCA_963575745.1 Prorocentrum cordatum | reverse complement strand
TCCTCCTCCTCCTCCTCCTCAGTATGGCAGGCGTCGCCGCAGGTGGGGCGTACGTACCTCATCCCTCTCATCCATCATGTTCCCTTGCAGCAGCCAGCTCGCCCTCGTCGCACCACCGTGCTCGTTGGTTGGGCCGCCGGGCGTCTCGCCCGGGGTGCCTCTTCGTACCTGATGATGATGATGCACCTGGACCGGTCTGGCAGTCACAAGGGGGGAGGGCGAATCCTACCTCCTCGCATACCTCGCGGCTGCTCCGAAGTTGGGGGCGGCCACGAAAGAGGGTAATGACTCGGGGGGGGGGTCGACATCATGGCGGGGGCCATGATCTCACCCCAGACTTCATGGCGTCCCTTCTTATTTCATTACGTCTCCGGCCGCGCACATGCCGCCGGCAGCGGGGCCGGAGAGGCAGCGGAAGTCTGCGCTAGCAGAAAAGCCGAAACGGGGGGGCCGTTAGGGGACTCCACGAGGAACATATAGTGTTAGTATGTCTCTGTGCGTCCCATGAGAGCCTCGAGCTCTGGGTCTGTTTTTGTGTCCCTGGTCTTCTCTGGGCGCCTTGGGACCCTCTTAGCGGGGTCTCGCCTCTGCGGGGGCCTCTGCAGGGCCGTCTCGGTGGCGCATTCCTGGTCAAATTTCCGAGGAGTGCGTTCGCGCTTCCTCCCCGGTTTAGCCCCTCGTGGATCAGGAGGGGAAAAACACAGACATAATTAAGCGTCGACTCCCAGTAAAATATGGGAAGATATGGGAAGTGAGGGGAAGACGAACAGCCACAACATAACGGAAAATATGGGGAATCAGAGATTTGTGTGTATTTATTTGTCTGTCCCAGGGCCCTTTTAGTGGAGTCGTCTGGGAGCATGTTGGGCCCGTCTGGGAGTCTCAGGGGGCCGCCTTGGAGCGATTCGTCTGTGGCTCTGGGGTCGTCGTCTGCGTTCTTGGGGACCGACCGAACAGGCGAGAACGCCAGCATCGCGGAGCAGCCGAATGCTTTGGACAGTTTGGGGCTCTCGAGCGGACCCCAGGCCCCCCAGGACAGACCGAGAGCCGGGAATGGGCCACTGGGACCATCCCATCTTGAGGCGAGCCAGAGGATGGAGTTTCCGACCGCGCTTCCCGTGCCTTTTCCCGAGAGGCCGCGCGGCGCGAGGGAGCCCCCGGGGAGCGCCCCCCCGGGGAGCGCCCGGGAGTCGCGGGTCCGGGGCCCCCTTGTGAGGATTCCGTGCCTCGAGTGCGTGATCGACAGCACGAAGCAGCAGGGGCCAGAGGGCGCTGCGGCCGTTCCTGCGGCACTGACCAGAGGGCGCTCCGCTCGCTCCCGCGGCACCGCGGCGGGCACGCGGAGCCTCTCGGGCAGGGGAGCGGAGCGATGCGGGGCCGACGCGAGCGGCGGCGGCAGCGGGCAGCAGCAAGCAGAGAGGCCCGGGGCCTCTTGGATGCCTCTCGGAATCTCTTCGAGAGTATTCCGAGCTTCTGGGGGTCCTCTGGGGGCTTCTTGAGATTTCTCTCTGCAGTCCTCGGGGGCCTTGTGGGGCGTCTTGGTTGCCTCTGGGGTGGCCTTCTGGGGCCTCTTGGAGCCTCTTGGAGCCTCTTGGAGCCTCTTGGGGGTCTCTTGGGAGTTTCTGGGGGGCCTTTTGAGGGCCTCTTGGGAGCTCCTGGGGGCCTCATGGGGCTCTCTGGGTGCACTTGGGGCACTCTTGGGAGCCTGGGGGGCCATCTCGCAGGAGATCGATCAAAGACGTGGGAGGTTGCAAGCAGCGTTGCCCCCCCAGAAGGCCAACATGTGGCCAAAACCTGTTAACATCAATGATTTTCGCCTTCTCGCCGAAGCCGTTTTGGACGCTCCAACGACGCGAGACCACCCCTCCAGGTCCAAGAATAGGGGGTATGGGGGAGGGGTCAAGCTACCCACCCGCCCGCAAGCCGTCTAGCTCACTCCCACCCGCCCTCCCAACACACAAGTAACACCCGAGCCTGAGCATGTTCAGCGGTCGTCTTTGGAAGGGCAGCTACTGGGAACCAGAACCGACCCCAGGTGCGCGACGCTTGGGCGAGGTGCGCCACGCGTGCCATTGGCGCCACGCGCGCCAGGCACCCCTAGGGCCCGAGCGTGCCAGGCACGCCTGGTGCGCCAGATGCGCCACGTGCTCCGCGTGCGCCAGGTGTGCCGCAAACTCCAGCTGCGCCAGGTGCGCCACATTCGGGGCACGTGCAGAGTGCGTCGGGTGCGCCTGCGCACGTGACATCACACATTGGGAAACGTGTCGGCCCCCGCCATCCTTGTCGACGTCCAATGCCCATCATTGTGTCTGGTGGGCCTGCGCTCAGCAGGCCACGCGACATCACCCCCGCCGTCCCTGTTAAAAACCACTTGACAGTGATCGCAGGATGGCCGCGCACTATCCAGAATTAGCCACGATGTGCATGTTTTTTTGTCAGGGATGGTAGCCCTGCGCGCAGCAGGGAATGTGCTGACTCCCCCGCCGTCCCTGACAAAAACAATACAAGGTGCTGGCGGGCCTCCCAGACATGACTCAAGACTTTGCCCCAAAGTGTACTTGGCATTGTTTCTTGACCGGAGTGGTAGGGGGGGCCGCATCGGGTTGGCCGCGTATGCTACACATAAGTAACTCCCGAGCCTGAGCATGTTCAGCGGTCGTCTTTGGAAGGGCAGCTACTGGGAACCAAAACCGACCCCATGTGCGCGACGCTGGGGTGAGGTGCGCCACGCGTGCCATGGGCGCCACGCGCGCCAGGCACCCCTAGGGCCCGAGCGTGCCAGGCACGCCTGGTTCGCCAGATGCGCCACGTGCTCCGCGTGCGCCAGGTGTGCCGCAAACTCCAGCCGCGCCAGGTGCGCCACGTTCGGGGCACGTGCAAAGTGTGTCAGGTGCGCCTGCGAACGTGACAGCACACCTCGGGAAACATGTCCGCCTCCGCCATCCTTGTCGACATCCAATGCCCATCATTGTGTCTGGTGGGCCTGCGCTCAGCAGGCCATACGCCACCACCCCCGCCGTCAATGTCAAAAACTACTTGACAGTGATCGTGGGGTGGCCGCGCACTATCCAGAATTAGCCGCGCATTATCCAGACTATGAATACGAAGTGCTCGCAGGCCTCACGAACATGATTCAAGATTTTGCCCGAAAATCTATCTTGTATTGTTTTTTTTGAAAAGGATGGTGGGGGGCGGCCGCATCGGGTTGGCCGCGCATGCTCCAAATGTGGGGGCAGAGTGCGTTTTGTAATGTTTTTTGACAGGGATTGTGTTGGGGTGGTGGTGAGCATGGTTCCTAGTTGGCCGCCGGTCGCCTGGGGGAGGGGGTGTATATTCATAGGGAGCAGTGATAAACCCCTCCTTGAAGGGGCAGAAGGGGGTGGGACAAGGTAGGTGCGCTCGCGTCAACATCCGACATCCTACCCCTCCCTCCCATCCCTTACCATGGCGCTGATTTTCTCTATCCGCGGACGCGTGTCGTAGCGGACCTGTGGCTCTGCGCGCGTGTGCGTAGTGGGTGGTGGTGCGCGTGCGTGCGTGCGTGTGTGCGTGGTTGTGGTTGTTGTGGTGGTGGTGTGTATGTGTGTGTGCGTGTGTGCGCGTGTGCTGTGGTGTGACGTGGTGTGGCGTCTTGGTGGTTTGGTGGTGGGCCAGGTGCGTACGTGCGTGATGGCGGGTGGTGGTGGCGGTGGTGGTGTGTGTGTGTGTGTGTGTGTCTGTGTGTGTGTGCGTGTGTGTGTGTGTGTGTGTGTGTGTGTGTGTGTGCGTGCGTGCGTGCGTGCGTGCGTGCGTGCGTGCGTGCGTGCGTGCGTGCGTGCGTGCGTGCGTGCGTGCGTGTGTCTGTGTGTGCGCGCGTGTGATGTGGTGTGACGCGGTGTAGCGTGGTGGTGGTGGGTGGGGTAGTGCGGTGGTGGTGGCGGTGCGCGGTGGTGGTGCGCGTGCGTGCGTGCGTGCGTTGGTGGGTGGAAGTGGCGGTGGGTGTGCGTGCGGCGGGGCGGGGCGTGGTGCGGCGCGGTGGTGGCGGGCGGATGGGCGCGCGAGAAAGAGGCCCGCGCTGGGGCGAGAACGCCATCCTGAACGACGGAGGCCAAACACCGATCCGAAAATGAGGCCCACGCTGCAGCGGGAGCACGATTCGGAACGATTCGGGAGCAGAAATGAGGCCGGCGCCTCAGCGAGAGCAGCATTTTTTTTTTTTTTTTTTTTTTTTTTTTTTTTTTTTTTGTATATATATATATATATATATATTATATATATATATAAAAGCAGGCGAAAACCCAACTCCCGGGAATCCTGTGTATAAAAAAATAACAGTACGCGGGGGGGGGGGTCGAATATTCCCAGCACGCCATCAGGGGAAGAGGGAGAGTAGTATTCATATTGCGAGTTGACCCAGGGTCCCTCTAGAGGCCTTCTGAGGATGCCAGACACTCAGCCCCTTTCCGCAACCTTTTGGTTCGATCAGGGGCTTCGGCCCCTTGGAGGCAGACACATGTTAGCCTGAGCTGATACTGAAAACGGAGGCATACGAGAGCTCACGCTTACGTTTCCGCCGCTCCACCGTGTTCGGTGGTAGCGGAGCGCTGCGTTGCGCTTCCTCGGACCAGAGTTTCAGAGACAACACGGTGGACAGTGACCACGCGGCGGAGACATCGCGGCCCATCGCGACAACATGGGAGATGATGAGGACGGTGCAGAGGTCGTGGCTCCAGTCACGCGTGAGGGCGCGAGTGCCGGAAGGTACGTTCCGCCACCCACCATCAGGGAGTCAACGATCGAGGAGCTGCGGATGTATGTGTGCAGATTACGGATCTGGTCGATGGTGGCGACGGGGATCCCAGCTCACCAGCGGGGCCTCCACGCCTACTACAGCATCCTGGAGGGTGGAGACGACCAGATCCAGAGCATCGTGGAAGGTCTCGACCAGAGCGAGCTCGAGGGCGAAGACGGAGTAGAGAACATCGTGAGGGCGCTCGAGCAGGAGATCATGCCGAAGAATGTGTACGACAAGTACATGGAGTTCGAGCACACGTTCTACGGATCCGAGCGCAAGAAGGGAGAGAACCTGCAGCAACACTCGATGAGGATCAAGAAGGCGTTCGACAGGCTGAGGAAGCTGCAGGTGACGCTGGACGACGTGCAGGGATACATCCTCGTCCGGCAGGCGAAGCTGGACCACGCGGAGCGCATGGCCGTGATCCTGCAGACGTCGGGTTCATTGGCGTACGATGACGTGAGGACGGCGCTCAAGGGGCTTCGAGACGATAGCTCGCTTGAGAAGACCACGAGGAGATACCAGGGGGACACCTCGGGGCAGCAGAAGAGTGGCAAGGCGTTCTACGTGGATGAGGATGACGAGCCGTACGAGGACGAGGACCCGATCGCACAAGCGCTGATGGCGCTGGAGGGCTCCGACCAGGAGGAGATCAACGAGGAGGACATCCTTGACGAGGATGAGGCCTACGCGGTGCTGGCGGCGTGGCAAGCAGGACCTGGAGGCCGTGGCAGCCGGCAGGATACGAGGAGGATCGTCCGCGACCGCAAGACGTCCAGGGGCTACCGTGACGTGAGTGAGCCGAAGGGGAAGTCCGGCGGCCGCGGCAAGGGCAGCATGGAGTACCAGAGGGAGGCCCGTAAGAAGATCGAGGAGCTGAAGAAGAGGACCCGCTGCCACCGCTGCAACAAGGTGGGCCACTGGACGCGAGGGTGCAGGAACCCACCGGTGCGCAAGACCCCAGCAGAAGGAGTCGGCATGGCCCACGCTGAGGAGGACCGCGACCATGAGGAGTTCGAGGAGGCCTACGTCTTTGACTTCCCGGAGGAGCCGGCGGCAGACCCTCCGCCGCCGCCCGAGCCCGACGACGACCCGGCGAAGATCAAGAATCGTGAGCGCAGGCTGCGCGCGAAGGCGCGCAAGCGGACGGCCCAGGCCGAGCAGGCCTCCAGCGCCGACGGCACCACATCCCCCTCGGGAACCGAGATGGGCCCGTCCAGGTTTCGGGGGTGTCTCGAGGAAGCAAAGAGGAGGTTGTGTAAGTTTTCAGCAGCTCAGCTACTGGGCGTCTTGGAGGGCATGGTGGATACGGGGTGTTCTAGGCTAATCGTTGGGGATCACACGATTGCGTTACACGACTATGCTCTCCGAAGACTTTTCGGGTTAAGTATCAGATATGTTCCGAGTATCGGCAGGAGCTTCCACTTCGCGAATGGCCAGGCTGCTCAGTCAAATTGGGTTGCCGAGTATCCCGTGGGCCTTGGGGGCAGAAGTGGAGTGCTCAAATTTTGTGTAGTGCCAGGCTGGGCCCCGCTGCTGATCTCAGAGGGCTTGCTCGAGGACCTTTCCGGGATTATGGGCACCTCCAGGGGATTGCTCACCTTGAAGACTCTGGGTGTTACCGTGGCCCTTCGGAGATCCCGAGATAACCCCAAGACGAAGCAGTGGCGCCTCTCTCTCTGTGATTTCGGTGAGCAAGGTTTCACGGGGCCGGCGAGAGCGGAGACGAGGACACCAGAAGTAGTGTGTCTGATTGATGCGACGATCGCGCAGGAAAACAAAGAGCTGGTGGCTGCTCTCGTTCCTGCCTCTCGATCTGATGAACCAGACCGATGCGAGGATGCGAAGCCGAGGACATCGACGAAGGCGATTTCGAGCCCGAGTGCGACCAGCCCGAGTACTTCGATGACTACCCGAACGACGATGGTGGGGTCGAGCGGATCACGAATCACGGCTCCGGGGACCCAGGGGGCACCAAGGGGATCACAGACCACGTCTTCGGGAACTTCAGGAACCAGGGGGGCCCCGTCTGGGGCCAGGCCAGGGACCTCGGAGGCACTCGGAGGCTTGAAGGAGGTTGTTGAGGTTCGAGAGCCCGAGCTAAACGACGAGAACCCGGACATCACACAGCCACTCAGGCCCAAAGGTGCACGCTTTCAGCGCGCTCAGCAAGCATTCCATATCCCACCGGCGAATGCCGAAGGCCCGCTCCAATCAGATCGCAGACAGATGGGGGTTTCTCGCCCATTATGTGTTGCTGCTGCGTTGGTGCGCTGGGCAGGCGCAGGCACTGCGCTGCAGGTTTCAGCGGCCGCATTGCTACCAAGACGTTCAGGTCTCCGTGAGTCCGGACTCGGCGGCAGCGAGCAGCTCGGGAGGAAGGCCGACGAGGCGCCTCCAGTGGATCGCGAGTGCGATGCCGACCCTGAAGGCAGAGCTCGTGACCCTGTGCGACCTGTGGAACGCCCCGCTGCCGGAGCTCCCGCATAACATGAGGGTGATCGACCTGCAGGAGGCCTTGTGGACCCACGATGCCAAGCTGACGAGAGCTACGATCGACCCGAAGATTCTGGCGCAGAGCTGGGGCAGCAGAAAGATAGCATTCGGCGAGAAGCATCGCGGCAAGACGTTCGAGGAGGTACTCGCCCAGCACCCGGACTACTGCGACTGGATCAGGGGGTCCGCGAAGCACCTCAACGACGCGATGAGACAGTTCATTCTGTACGTAGAGATGCGGGAGAAGGCGACGAGCAGCCCGCAGGAGTCGAGCTCGAACAGCCGACCACCAAGGACCAGGGCCAGGACGAGCACGACGTCACCCAGGATGGACGAGAGGATGGCCGACGGGGCGCGGAAGAGGCTACCCTCGGACCACTCGTGGGAGGACGGAGCGGCCTGAAGCTGTACGAGAAGCAGGACAGGGCCGCCCGCACCAGGACGGTGAGAGGTCAAGGTGGAGAGCCCGCCTGGAAGCAAGTGAAGTGGCGCGTCGCGAGGGGCCGAAGTGCCGGCGAGGTACTCGACGACACGGCCATCTTGCACGGGGAAGAGACCAGCGACCTGAAGTGGATCTATGAGTTCCCGGACGGCAAGGGCATCCGGGACATAGTGACGGAGTTCTGGTTCGAGCCGTCGGAGCCGAAGACCAGGGACATCAATAACGGGGAATGGAAGCGCATCATGGGGGACGTGGTGCGCCACATCCCGGAGCAGATCCTGTTCATGAGCGACGGCAAGGTGGTGGGCAACTTCGAGGAGTGCAACGTGGCCGATGACCTGGCCGAAATCTTCTCACCGCCCCGAGTGCTGGACTGCGAGAACCAGGGCGGCATCACCGGGGATCTAGCTCTGGACCTGAAGACGGGCTGGGACTGCCGGAAGAAGGAGGACCGCATGTGGGCGATGGCAGAGATCAAGAGGCGGAAGCCCAAGGTGGTGGGACTCACCCCACCATGCCGAATGTTCTGTGCGCTCCAGAACCTGAGTCAGAACAAGCGGACCGACGACTGGGAAAAGGACTACCGGGAGGCCCTGCTCTTCTTGCGATTCGCGATCCGGATCGCGAAGATGCAGCTGGACGCTGGCCGACACTTCTACCTGGAGCACCCCTGGGCGGCGACGTCCTGGGGCCTGGCGGAGACGCGGAGGCTCATGAAGGACCCCAGGGTCCGGGGGGTCATCCTGGACCAGTGCGCGTGCGGCCAGACGGACCCGAGCGGGCAGGGCCTGATCAAGAAGCCGACCGCGATCCTCACCGCGCTGGACCACACTGAGGAGCTTGAGAAGAGGTGCGAGAAGGACCACGAGCACACCATCGTGTTCGGCAGCCAGCGCGACGTGGACGGGAAGCTGCAGAAGATCTCGAGGTGGTCGCAGGTGTACCCGCCGAGGCTGGTCAAGGCGATCCGCAAGGTAATCAACAAGAATATCGGCCGCCCGATCAAGGAGATGAACATGGTGATGGCACTGTACGACTCAGGGGCCACCGGCCCGGGAGGCGAGACCTGGGAGACGATCGCGAAGCGAGTGCACGCCAACCTGGGACACGCGGACCTGCGAAGGACCACCTTCGTCCTGAAGATGGCCAAGGCCAAGCCGGAGCTACTGGATGCGATGAAGAAGGTGATCGAGAAGTGCGACGTCTGCGACGCGACGAAGCATCCCAAGTCGACGCCGCCGGCGAGGCTGCCCACGCCGGAGAGCTTCGAGTTCAACGAGGTGATCGGCATGGACCTGCTGTTCGTGGACACCACTTGGGACAGCGAGGACAAGCCCAAGAACGATACCACCCCGTGCCTCAACATCGTCGACTGGGGAACGGGCAAGCAGATGGTCATCAGGCTCCCGGACCGAGAGAGCACGACGATCAGGCAGGCATACCGGAAGCACTGGATGCGGCCATACGGGAGACCAAAACGACTCATCAGCGACCAGGAGAGGGGCATCATCCGCGGGATCTTCGCGGATAGGGCTAGCGCCGAGGGCACGGAGCTGGACCCTGTCGGAGCCGAGAGTGAGTACCAGAACGGCAAGACCGAGACGGCGGGCCAACTCTGGAAGAGGACGTACTACCGCATCAGGCTGACCGAGGCGATCTTGAGCGCCGACGATCAGGAGGAGCTATTCGACGCGGTCAACTGCGCGGTGAACGAGAGAGGTGCGGATCTACGAGTGTTTGGTCGAGGAGTTCGATTGCCGGAGGGCACGCACGACGACGATGATGACGTGAGCCTGGAGACGGTGTCACGCCACGCTGCAGGGGACCGAGCCCTCGCGAGGTCAATCGGGTTGCGACTGGCAGCCCGGGAGGCGTATGCCCGGGAGTCGGTGCTGGACCGCCTGGACAGGGCCAAGAACAGGAGGAGCACGCCCTTTCGAGGCGACTGGAAGCCGGGCGACAAGGTGTACTACTGGAGGCAGCAGGGGCCCAAGCGAGAGGCCTGGGAGCACTGGAGAGGACCGGCCACCGTCATCAGCACGAACATCCCCGGGAAGGCCTACGTGTCCTACCAAGGTGGCGTCATCCTGTGCAGCTGGAAGCAGCTGAGGGCCGCCACGACGGCAGAAGTTCAAGCGAATCGATATGTGACGGAGACCGGCGGGGTGCGCAAGCCTGTCGGATCCCAGGGCAAGCGAGCGGTGGAGGATATTTCGGACCAGCTGGGCCCACCGGGGCCCGAGGCGGAGGGCCAGGCGGAGAGCGAGACGAAGGGCGAGCAGCCGAGGGAGGAGATGGCGCCACCCATCCCGGTGCCGGAGGTGTTCGGACCTGACGGCGAGGGCGCGGCCGAGCAACAGGAGGACGTCCCGATGATTGGGAGGCCGTCGACCGAAGAGGCCCCGAGGAGGCGCTACACCTCCAAGAGGAGCGCCCGTGAGAGCTACGCACCGGCACCGGTGCCAGAAGGACCTGGGTCGCCGAAGAAGCAGGTGGACGAGACACCAGAGACGCCCATGACCGACGACGCGACGGTGCAGTGGAGGCGGCGTTCCTCTCCGTCAAGCAGGCGGCGAAGCGGAAGGAGGTATGCCTCAAGAACCTCGCGGAGGACGAGAAGGAGGAGTTCATGGAGGCGAAGGGCACGGAGTGGAACAACATCAAGGGCGCGAAGGCCGTGCGCATTGTGCCGCCGTCCGAGGCGAACGAGATCAGGAAGACGCACGGGGACAGGATCATGCCTAGCCGACACTGCTACACGTGGAAGCAGAAGGACGGCCGACGGCAGGCAAAGTGCCGCTGGGTCGGACGTGGAGACAAGGACCCAGATCTCGCCGCGTTGGAGACATACTCGCCCATGGTATCGAAGGAAGCCTGGATGATGAGCATGCAGCTGAACGTGTCCATGGGCTTCGACATCGAGCTGGGAGACATCAGCTCGGCCTTCATGAACGGGTGCCGGTATCAGCGGAAGCAGGGTCCGCTCTACTGTGAGCTACCCGCTGACGGGGTTCCTGGAGCCGAGCCGGGGTCGCTGCTAGAGGTGCTGGTCTGCGTCTACGGACTCGGGGACGCGCCGCTGCAGTGGTGCAAGAGCTTCACCACCGAGGCTCTGGCCGCGGGATTCAAGATCAGCTCGTATGACCCCTGCCTACTCTACCTGCACCAGGACGGCAAGTACCGAGGATCGATCGCACTGGCAGTGGACGATACGTGCGGCGGAGGTGATGAGTACTTTCAGAGGGCAATGGAGAAGATCAAGCGGAGGTTTCCTTTCGGCAAGTACCGGAAGGGCAAGGGCGACTTCCTGGGCAAGCAGCTGGAGCAGCTGCCCGACAAGTCGGTCAAGATCAACCAGAAGAACATGGTCGATGATATCGAGATGATCAACATCACAGCCGGGCGCCGTGCGACGCCCGACGAGCCGTGCAACGATCAGGAGATATCCGCGCTGAGAGCCGTGGCAGGATCCCTCAACTACGTGGGGCGCGAGACACGCCCTGACCTGAGCGGGCCAGTCTCGCTGCTACAGGGTACTTTCCCGAAGCCGAAGGTGTCCGACCTGCTGGAGGGGAACCGGGTGGCCAGGATCGCCAAGGATTTCTCCCACACGACGCTCTGGATCAGGCCGATTAGTCTGAAGGACTTGGGCTTCTTTGCGGTGGCGGACGCGGCCTGGGCGAACGCGAAGGGCCAGGCGAGCCAGGCGGGCTGGCTCCTCCTCGCTGGCGACGTGAGCATCTGCAAGGGAATGTGGGGTAAGATATCCCCGATGGCATGGAGATCCCACCGGCTCGCTCGGAAGGTGCCGAGCTCGCTGGCCGCCGAGACGCTGGGAGTGGACGAGGGGCTGGCGAACGGAATCTACCTACGCAGCCTGTTCGCTCAACTGGCTTTTCCTGGCCTGGGCGCCCGGGCGGCGCCCGAGGCCGGCAGGGCGTTCCCGCTGACCGTGGTCACGGACAGCAAGTGCCTGTACGACCACCTGCACAACATCTCCGGCGGCCCGGGCAAGGACCGGAGGACCGCTCTGGACATCGCGATACTGAAGGAGAGCATGCAGGGCAGCGGTGCGAGCATCCGCTGGGTGGATGGCAAACGGCATCAGATCACCGACTCTCTGACGAAGCGCAACGGGTGTGCCGACCTACTGCGGGGGATCTCGCAGAGGGGCGAGTGCGTCATCGTGGAGGAGGATCAGGCGCTCAAGATCCGAGAGGCTGAGAGAGCTTCGAGAGTGACGAGAAGAGGAGCGTTCGGGAGGCCTACGACGAGAACAGCATCCTCCACTGAACCGAGGCGCACGAGCTCACCTGTATTCTGCAGCGCTGCGCGCTCCATGGTAGATACGCGCGCTGCGCGCGAGAGTTGGATTTTATACCCTGGTCGAACCGTGTCGAGTTGCGAGGGGGGGCTGCCTACAGGTGTCTTGGCATCTAGAATTCTGGGGCGTGCGAGTTGACCCAGGGTCCCTCTAGAGGCCTTCTGAGGATGCCAGACACTCAGCCCCTTTCCGCAACCTTTTGGTTCGATCAGGGACTTCGGCCCCTTGGAGGCAGACGCATGTTAGCCTGAGCTGATACTGAAAACGGAGGCATGCGAGAGCTCACGCTTACGTTTCCGCCGCTCCACCGTGTTCGGTCATATTGAGTAGTTGTAGAGGAAATGTTCTAAACCATTCGCGCCCCAACGGGCTGGTGGGAGTGCCCCCCCCCCCCCGTAGACTCCCAGCGCGGCAGTCTTCGGCCTGGCTCGGCGGGAGAGACTTCCGGGGTTCTCCCTGGTAACATTAATAGGATATAACATATTCAGGATAAAATCTCCCCCCCGTAAATTCACAAGAGAAAATCACTCCCGGTCACTTCCAGGCAACTCTGAATCTCTCCCCGTATGAAGCCACAAGCAAGAGTCACTCCCATACCACTTACCACAGCGCCCACGCATGTCAGTTTTAGCCAAGATGAATTAGGACCCGCGACTTTTCACACGTCAATGTCAGCCAATGTCATGAGGAACCCAAATTCGAAATCCGAACGGGGCCCAGCATCGCGCTCGATAGACACGTCGCCATCATCATTGCCGCCGCTGCTTCGCTGCGACGACTTACTGCGCATCGGAGTTGTCCCGATTTCGAGCCCCGCCTCGGGCGAGGCGCGTGCGAGCGCGTTGTGGCGGCCAAAGGCGCGGCTGTCAAGAGGTAGCGCTGGTCTCACCCTTGTCGAAGTGCAATGTAAGATGCCGCTGAGGACCCGCGACTTTTTCACACGTCAATGTCAGCCAATGTCATGAGGAACCCAAGTTCGAAATCCGAACGGGGCCCAGCATCGCGCTCGATAGACGCGTCGCCATCGTCATTGCCGCCGCTGCTTCGCTGCGACGACTTACCGCGCATCAGAGTTGCCCAGATTTCGAGCCCCGCCTTGGGCGCACGTGCGAGCGCGTTGTGGCGGCCAAAGGCGCGGCTGTCAAGGGGTAGCGCTGGTCTCACCCTTGTAGAAATGCAATGTAAGATGCCGCTTGCCCGTTACGAAAGTTATTCATCTTGAGCACTGACGACTAGGGCGTCTCCGAGTGCCCCCCCTTCCCTCCGTGGACTTCTAGCGCGGCAGTCTTCGGCCTGGCTCGGCGGGGGGGATTTCCGGGGTTCTCCCTGGTAACATTAATAGTATATAACCGATTCAGGAAAAATCTCCCCCCCGTAAATTCACGAGAGAAAATCACTCCCGGTCACTTCCAGGCAACTCTGAATCTCTCCCCGTATGAAACCAGAAGGAAGAATCACTCCCATACCACTTACCACAGCGCCCACGCATGTCAGTTTTAGCCAAGATGAGTTAACTTTCGTAACGGGGAGGTATGTCGGAAATTCCAGAAAGTCCAGACATCCAGAAATTCCAGAATTCCAGAAATTCCAGTCTTTAGCGCAGGTGCAGCGCCTGCGGAAACCCCAGAAAGTCAAACAGTTCAGACATTCCAGGAACTGCATAAATTTTAGAGATTCCAGAAATTCCACAAGTTTCAGGAAGTCCTGAAATTTTTTGAAATTCCAGACATTCCATAATTCCCAGAAGTTCAGAAATTCCAGGACTTCTTTAGAACATATACAACCATTTGCAGCAGTTGCCGACATTCCAGAAACCCAGAAATTCTTGAAAGTTTTAGAAGAAACCAAGAGGTCCCCAGATTTCCAGACATCCAGAAACTTCAGATTTCATGACATTCTACGTTTTTACGCATCAGTACAATCAAACGCAACACGACATATGATGTAACCCAATACTACGCTACAGCACGCTCTTCTTCAATGGGCGAGGTTCGGGCTGCATGTGCTACAGTCCTATAGCATTTCTCATGCGCTTTTCCTCAATGGACGAGATTTGGCTTTCATTTGATACAGCCCCACAGCATTTCACATTGTTAAATGTCAGTTCAATTCGACGGTTGTCTGTATCAGTATAATTCAACACCACGAGATATGATGTGGACCATGCCTAAGCTAGCACACGCTCTTCTGCAATGGGCGAGATTCGGGTTGTATTTGCTACAGCTTTAGAGCATTTGCCACACGTTCTTCTTCAACGAACGAGATTAAGGCTTCATTTGATACAGCCCTGGGGCATTCCAGATTATTCGACGTAAGTTTTGCATAAACGTTCACGATGTTCTGCAGGCGGACAGATGTTTGGGCCTTGGGCCTCTGGGGCCCTCTTGGGCCGTCTTGGACTCCGTTTGGACCGTCGTGGGGCTTGTCTGGGGCCTCTTCGGCCGTCTTGTGGCGCTCGGGGAGGCCTCTTGGGGCCGTCTTCGAACAACCGAGAACCTCTTCATCGTCCTCCTCCACCTCCCCATGAATATCCGGCCTGCGGCCAGTGTGGCAGGGCGGCAACATTGTCGGGTCGAATATTTGACCCTCCTTAAGGCATCATCCGCTACCTGAAGCCATTTTTGTTCAAGGTCTGATCACTTGTTGCGTCTTCAAAGTCGTCATGCAGCAGCCTAGTAAGGAGGCCGCTTTCATGTTCGGTTGGTGCAACAGTGTGCCCAAAGAAGAGAAGGGTGAAAAGGAAGGCGCCCGATGAGGCAGACCAGAACAATGATGATGGCAATTCAGCAACATAGTGAATCCTCCAATGTTGCATTGTGCAATGTGGTGCTGGAGCTGCTGGAAGTTTTGGAATGATGAATTTTATTACAAGTGGTATGTTGAGGGGCGCAAGGGAACGCTGCAGGGCAAGCAGGGCGCAAACCTTCTGTCTTACGTATATTGCTGTTCTTGTGAATGTCAATATTCCGTTCGCGTTTCCGAATTGGACCAATCGATCGCAGGGGTTTTGGTGGGTGATCTGATATCGCGTCATAAGGTGGCGACCCCGCGCAGTAGAGTTGCATGTGGCAGAGATACTGCTATTGCGAACGCCGGCATGCCCTGATAACGCCAAAATAGCGTATTGAATGCAGGGACAGTTAAGATGCGTTCCCAGCGCATGATTTTGGACGAGGTTTGTAGCGAATGGTTGAAGACCGTCAGGGCAGCTTCGAATGAGCACGACCGGATTTTTCCAGCAGTTGCGGCGGTTTTGTTGGCAGGGTCCGATGCGCGCGTAACGCGGCGACAATGCAGTGTGTTGAATTGATGCCCTTCAGCTATGACGCGTGAATAGCGTCTGCGCGAGGCGGCCCAGTTGCCTATATTCCTTCGCACGATTGCGCGCAGAGGCGGCGAGGGTTCTGACCGAGAGGCAACAAGTAAAGCCATCGTAGGATTCAGAGGCTGGTTGCGCGGGGGGCCAGACGTTGGCCTGGAGCAGGACAGATCATTGCTGCGTCTGCTTAGCAGAGCCACGCCTGCTGGCATGCAGTGCGGGAATTATTGGCGCCTCTCACGTCCCCGCCAATCCGTCCAGGGGCGATGCCCAGGAAAGTCCTTGGGTGCATCTGGGGGCCTCGATGGGCCCCTTGGAGATTGCTTGGCAGCTTCTCGAGGGCCTCTTGGATTTCTCTTGGGGGCTTCGGAGCCATGTTGGAAGAGTTCGAGCGGAGTGAGGGGGGCGTCGCTTCCCGGCGCCCTCTTGGGCGCTCTCAGGGCTTGTCAAGGCCTTCTCGGGGTTCGCTCGGGCCGCCCAGGAAGCGCCCCGAGGCTTCGGGGGGCCATCGGAAGCGAAGAGGCGCCTCGTGAGATTGTTCCGAGACCGCTTGGAGCCGCATTGGGGCGGCCCGGGAGTCTCTGGGGCATCTTGGAAACCATTTTGGGCCATTTTGGGCTATCCGCGCGTCTGAAAGGGCTGTTGGCATTCGCTGGCGCGCGTGGGCGGCGAGCTTCTGGGGCGCGTTCGCCCGGAGCTGTCCAGCGTTGCGCCGCCCCCGCCAGAGATGTTAGCGGTGTTCAACTGTGTCTCCGACGCAGACGTGCCATTGGTGAAAGGGCGTCTTCTCCAGTGCGCGTTGCGGCGCCGCGCGTTGGATCTTGGCCCGAGTGCGATTGCCCGCGCCAGCCGCGTCGCTTTCGGCGTGCCAGAGAGAACCATCGTGAATCGGTTGCGGTGCTTCTTGGCTCGCGAGTGCGTCGAATGTTACCAACCTCGCGCTAGCGAGTGTCATCGGCTCGGCTATTCCCCCCATGATCATGGGCGCTGCCAGAGCGAGGTCACGAAATTTCACGGGGTCCGCGTCAGGTTGCGCGATCAGTCTCGCGTGCAGATTGGAAGGGGGGGGGCGAGGGTGCGCGGGGGGCATCTCGTCGCCGCGGCCACCCGCGTTCAACCTTTCATTGAAATTCTCGCCAATGCGAGCCCCGAGAGAAGTGCGGGGTTCAGTGGGGCCCGCGCGTTCTCACGGCCCCCGAGCCCCGTCCTATCCCAGACGCCGTCCAGACAAATCATTCGCGCTGCGCTTGGCCGTGGCCGCGGGGGCTTCTCGGGGGCCCCAAAAAGGGCGCCCCGCCCGCTTCCCGTCTCTCGCGAGCGGCAAGGGCCTAGACCTCCAGCGATTCGACTTTGTTCGAGCCGCCTGCGCCTGGAGCTCTCGACGCGCACCCTGGGGCCAGTTCTTAGTCCGCGCCGTCTCTCGACGGTCCGGGGGGCCGGAAATGGCCCGCGGGCACCGAACAACAGGGCAAGTTGACGCGGTGCAATTTCTCCAGGTCGCTGGTCAGGTCTGGGTTCAGGGGTTTGAAAATCGGCCCCTGGGCCCGGGGCGGATCTGGCCGCGGCGACGGGGCCTCCCCGGAGGCCGGCGCCCGAAAACCGCGACCCTCGAAACCTCTTTCGGACTCTGGTGGCGTGGGGGGAAGAGGAAGGGCGCCCCCCGAGGGTGAATATTTTTCATCCCGGATCAGTTCCTGATCGCCCCGGGGCCCGAGCCCCCCCCCCCGATGCCGTGGCCAGTGCTGAGGAGAGACCTCTGGCGATCGAGGGTCGACGAGAATCGACGAGGTCTGGGGGGGCGGGCGGCGGTCAGTCCGCGCGGCCTATCTGGCCCCTGGGCGATCTCGCTCTGGGGGCGGGGGGCGAGGCGCCCTCCTCGACGGCGGCGACGCCGACGACGGCGGCGGCGAATGCGGCGACGGCGACGACGCCGCCGTCCGCGCCGCGGCCTCCTGGAGACCTCTTGCAGGATTGGAGACGTTCTGCGGGGCGTGGTTATTCGCCCCGAAACGTGCTCCGATGGGCCCTTGGCCCGCCGAGGACCCCCAGGGGCCGAAATCGGCCAGAACCCCCGCATGGTGATTGCGACGCGAGGGGGCCAGGGGAGGCAGCGGGGAATGTTCAAAAAAAATGTTCAATGGTCAAGAGGCAATCGTATTGGGTTATTTCTGAAGGTTTATTACCTTTTCCGTTTTTCATGCGAAATCCTCCCGTGGGAGGACATGCCTCACCTAGGGGAAGCGCGTGGCGGCCAGTCCACGCCGCGGCCCCCTCTGGCCCGCGAGCGATCCCGCCTCGGGGGGCGGCGGGGCCTCCCGCGGTCCACCGCGCGACCGAAAAATGTTTCTGGCCCCTCCGGAAACTCACGACATACACATATTCTATATATTATAGTATATTTTATCATATTGTAGTATATTTTAATATATATATATATATATATATATATATATATATATATATATATATATATATATATATATATATATATATATATATATATATCTATACATGATAGTATTTTATACATCATAGTATAGTATATTATACTATATGTGTATGGTATTACATTTTATTGTATAACATTATATACTATTATATTTTTGTTTGTTCTATTATTTTATATCATACCGTATTGTATTATACCTTATGATATAATGTCATACTCCATGGCATTATAATTTATTGCACATTATCATATCATAGTGCGTTATAATATAGTAACTTATACTATATCATATTATAGAATATCCTATCATACAATATAACATTATTCTGTATTATATAGTATAGTATTGTATTATATTGTGTATTATTTAATCATTTATCATATTATAATTTATTATATGATCGTTTGCTATATTTTATGATATTATTTCATATTATATCATATTATATCATCTTATATCGAATCATATCATATTATATGTGAATTTAAGTTACAATATCACACTATATCATATCATAAATAGTTACATATATATATTGTATCATATTATAGTTTATCATGTTATGTTATACTATACTATAGTATCCCGTATGGTATTACATACTTTTTGTTGTTACATACATACATAAAACATATTATAGTATAGCCGATCAATATTGTAGTACTGTATATTATATCATATCTTATCATATCATCATATTACATTTCATTTATTTTATATAGATATATATCATAGTGTATGATATGATATTACATTCTATTGTCTCATATTGAATTATTTATATCATATTGTATTATATAAAGATCCCTTCCAACAAATCATGGTAACTCACGACTTTCCAGGAATGCCACCAATTCCAAGAAATTCCGGAGAACAAATCCAGAAATTCCATAAGGTCCCAGAAAACCGCGACACTCCATAAATTATAGAAAAAATATTAAAAACGTCTTTCGTTTCCGGGCATTTTACAAATCCATAGAAATATCAGATATGTTTGAGAATAGCGATCCGGTCGTGACTCGCCCTGCGTTTTTGGGGGTGCGCCCTCTTGCTGGCAACGGCGCTCTCCATCCAGGTGCTGAGAGAGGCCCCCTGGCCGGGCGAACCCCCCCTTGTCGGATGCAATTCCTGGGTGGTCAAATTAATTATGTTTTGCCCTTGTCTGAAATGTGGCCTAATCCGGCATAGTCCCGCTTAATCCGTCTTGATCCTGTTTAATCCGCGACCTAATCTGGCGTAGCATCCCCGTTTGATTCTTCCTAATCTTTCCGACGAAGACTGCCAGTAAATGCCTCCTAACCCTTTCGTGTCGCGGCGCGCCCAGGGCCGTCGGCTAGCACTCCCCAGCCCCCGTGGCCCCGCATCTCGGGTATGGTTGCACGCCGTAGCTGCAGGTCGACTCAAACATTTTTTTGTTTGTTGTTCTGAACGCGCGCCTTGTGATGTCACGACCTCTTCCCCGGGGATAGTTTTTTGCCCCTGACTTTTTTGGATGGTTCTGAGGCCCGACCGTTTTTTTGTGTGACATAAACATCGTATTATGTGTATGCGTACATGTATGTATGTATGTATGTATGTATGTATGTACGTACGTATGTATGTATGTGTGCGTGCATGTATGCATGCATGCATGTATGTATGTATGCATGTATTTATATTAGTGTGTATGTATGCATATATATATATACATATATATATATATACATGTATTCATATTGCTGCAAATCAGCATATATAATACATATTTACACTTTGTGCTCTTGACACGCTACACACGCTAGAACAACGCGATTCTGTTTTTAGCAGTTTTATCTTGTAGGCCCGTCGTTGTGGATTGTAATTTCTTTGCTCCCTCGTCGAAGTCAGTTCCTTGTTTTCCCTGCTGTCATCGCTCCCGTTTTTTCGTTTTGCCGCCGTTTTTTTTGGGGGGGGGTTACCCTCTCTCTCTCTCTCTCTCTCTTTCTCTCAGAGCTAACAGCGCTAACAAAAACGATCTAACACCGGTTTCACGCGTTGTCGCAACGGGCCCCAGAGGGCGAAATCAAGAAAAACCGCCAATATTGAAAACATAGGATCGTCGAAGAAATGGGGAGGCGTTGGGAGGGTTGGGTGGAGGGATGGCCGAGCAGAGGAAGGTTGGAAATCCGAGGCCCAGAGATTGGGACCAACGCCAAGACAGAGGGGTGTCTTCACCAGGGGAAGATGATCCCAGATCTTGGTGTTGGTGGTAATGTTTCGGCCACGAGACGCCTGAATTTCGTTACCATCGCCGAGATCGGGATCGTCTTCCCTGGGTGGGGGCAACCGCCGATACGGTCGGCGAGGTATAAGATCGAGGTCGGTTCGGGGAGGCTACCCTATTTTTTCGTGCTTGTTGGATGTTCTTGTACATCCTGGGGGAGGGTACCCCCGAATGTTCTTCAGTTTGGCCGGCGGATTGTCTCATGTTCTTGGAGGATGTTTTTCTGTCCTAGGTCTGGCCGAATCGGTGTTGGTGCCAACCTTTGAGCATCCGAGGGAGGCGCCTGAGGTGGGCGAGGCCGAGCGGAGGGTGGGCCCCCCCCCGAAAGGTGAGCGAGGTCGAGGCGAGGCACCCTGGCGACTTCGAGAAGATCCGGCCGTACGTGGCCGGGCTCGAGTACAAGACTCCGACCCGCTGCTGCGTGCTGCTTTCGACTACGACTTTTCAGGGGTTCCTCGGCGGCCGCTTCTCCTCAGAGGAGGAAGAGGTACCGATACCGCTACCTTTCTCGCGTTTTCCCCCTCTGGGGCCTCCTGGGAGGCCCTCGTCGCCACGGCCGGATTCGCTTCGAAATCCTGGTCAGAACGCACCCCTGGATAGGTCCAGGGAGTAGCGGTGTCGGTACCTTTTGATTGAGCGGCCTCGGCGGCCTCTGCTGTCCTCCGCGGCCGGTTCTCTTCCTCGCGCGACCCCCCCTTGGCTGCCAGGCGGTTGGTTTGCCGAGCGCCCCCGACAACTCGAGCGCCCGTGTGGACTGCCTCTGCCGTGCCGCGACGAAAACAACATTGTTCAGGGGTTGCTGCGAGCTGGGCAGGTGGCCGTGCTGGCTGGAGGCAGGCAGCACAGGCAGCAGCGGGAGCACGGGCAGCTGGAGCCGCAGCAATTTACCCCGCAGACCAGGGGGCCCCGCAGGAGCCACGTGCCATTTTTGCTGCGAGGCCCTTCTCTGCGGAAGGAGGAAAAAAGCCCGGCCCTCCGACGACATGATTACCACCAGCACCAAGCTCGGGGATCATCTTTTCCTGATCGAGACACCCCCCTGCCGTGGTGTCGGTCCCACTCTCCAGGCCTCCAGCTCCCACCCCTCCAACTCCCACCCCTCTCTCCGCTCGACCCTCCCTCCGCTCGACCCTCCCACCGCCTCCCACAGCCTCGGACACTTGTTTTATCAATGCCGGCGTTTCTTTCCTTTGATATCGACCTCAGGGGCGCGTTATCAGGCTTTGGGGCAGTCCAGTACGGGTCTGGGACAAGAAACTATCCCAGGGAAGGGGTCGGGATCTTTGGCGGAAAGGGAAAAGTCAGAGGAGGAGCAGGTACCGAAACCACTACCTTTGCCTCGTTTTCGTTTCTTTGGGCCTCCAGGCAAAGGGAGGAGGATGAGGAGGAGGAGGACGAGGAGGACGAGGAGGAGGAGGAGGAGGAGGAGGAGGAGGGAGGAGGAGGAGGAGGGAGGAGGAGGAGGAGGAGAGAGGAGGAGGGGGAGGAGGAGCAGGAGGAGGAGGAGGAGGAGGAGGGGAGGAGGAGGAGGAGGAGGAGGCGGAGGAGAGGAGGGAGGAGGAGGAGGGGAGGAGGAGGAGGAGGAGGGAGGAGGAGGAGGAGCAGGAGGAGGAGGAGGAGACCCCCAGGAAGACGTTCTACGAGACTGGCGACATGGAGTCGTCGGTGCCCCACGCCGGCCGCCGCCGCTGGGCCGCCCTGTGCCGCTGCCGCAGCGGACCCCCGCGCCCTCCGCTCGGGCCCGCCTTCGCGGGCCTCGCCGCACGAGGAAGGAGGGAGGAGGGAGGAGGAGGGAGGAGGAGGGAGGACGGAGGAAGCAGGAAAGAGGAAGGAGGAAGGGGGAAGGAGGGAGGAGGGAGGAGGGAAGAGGGAGGAGGAGCAGGAGGAGGAGGGAGTTGGGAGGAGGGAGGAGGGGGGAGGAAGAAGGGAGAATGAGGATGAAGATTAAGATGAGGAGGAAGCAGGAATACGCATACCGCTAACACACATAATCGCATTTGGCAGGTCCATACGAGAACGATTGATTTTTTATAACACAAAGACGGGTCATCATACCCAAACTTAAAACAATGCCACGAATGATTCGAATATAGAAGCATAGTACGAATGAATATGCGAGGGATCGTGATAACAGGAGGATGATGATGAAGAAGAGAAGGAGCAGGAGGACGAGGAGGATGGAGGAGGGGGGAGGGAGGAGGTGAGGAAGGGGATGTGTGAGGAGGGAGGAGGGCGGTGGAGGGAGGCGGGCGGAGGGAAGAGGTAGAAGAGGAGGAGGAGGAGGAGGAGCAAAAGGAACAGGAACAGGAGGAGGAGGAGGAGGAGGAGGAGGAGGAAGAGGAGGAGGAGGAGGAGGAGGAGGAGGAGGAGGAGGAAGGAAAGAGGAGGGAAGAGGGAGGTTTTGATTCTATAGGCTTACGCCACATCCGCCGACCCATATATAAACTACTGCGCCTCCAGGACTGCATTTCACGAGGCTTGTCCGAATCATCACACGGCGCTCGACATCGTTCCTGTTGCTTCGTTGCTGTTATCGTACCTCTTAGTGCTCTTTTGTGGCCTCTTGGTGGTCTCATGGCTTGTCTGCAGGCCATATCCGGCCGCTTCGAGGCATCTTGGGCCAAGTTTTGGGACCTCTTGGGCGCTTCCTGGGGGCTTCTTGGAGGTCTTTGAGGTTCTCTTGGGGGTCCCTCAGGGCCTCTTGAGGTGTTCTTGGGGCAGGCTGGGGGCGTCTTGAGGCCGAAGGTGCCCTCTGGACTCCCTCTTGCAGCCGTCTGGGGGCCCTCTTGGGCTGTCTTGGGGGCTTCGTGGGCTGTTTTTGGACCCTCTTCGACCCCTTTGGGGGCCTCTTCGGCCGTCTGGGGGTGATATTGAAGGTCTTTTTGCCCGTCTTGGACGTTGTGAAAGCCGAAGAGGCGAATATGCGAAACATGTATTTTTTTCCCGTCCTTTTCCCTTGACCAAGAGGGAATGGGACGAATTTTGCTTCATGGGACCCTCTTGGGCCGCATCTCCGGGGCCCTTTGGGGCGTCGCGGCAGCTTCGGAAGCCGCCTGGAGGCCCTCGTGGGCGTCGCGGACCGATATCTCGGCGACTCGTGGCCTCCTAAGGACCGTCCGGGGAGCGTCTTGGTGCCTTCTCTTGGCCCGTTTTGGGCCCTCCGCTCCCCCATGGCGCGCTCGGTCTGGGGCCGCGCCGGGCCAAGGGGGGGGGTGTCAAATTGCCGGTTTGGGGTCCCTGGGTCGGGCCGAACGAAAGGGGGGGGATAGGGCAAGGGGGGGTTACGAAATCTGCTGCATGCAGCTGGTTTCGGCCCCGCCTCCGGGCCCATTCCTCGATACATGGGCGCCTCCCGGCGTCGGGAGGCGCCAGGATCAGCTACGTGAGCTGATTCTCACCCCCCCCCTTTGCTATCCCCCCGTTTCGCCTGGCCCGACTGGGGGGGGGATTACGGGGGTGGATCATCTCACACGCCTAGAGACCCACAAGGGGTCGCGGATTACAAGAGTCTGCACACCTGGCTTGCAAAACGTAGCTTGCACCACCTAGCTCAGTCTCATTTTGGCATAGCTTGCACTTCCTACATTCTCAGGTCGGTTTGTTTTCCACTTTTGCGGGAACGCGTGGATTGAGCTTGATCTCA
This sequence comes from Prorocentrum cordatum, assembly GCA_963575745.1. Classification (NCBI taxonomy): domain Eukaryota; class Dinophyceae; order Prorocentrales; family Prorocentraceae; genus Prorocentrum; species Prorocentrum cordatum. The sequence continues at coordinate 107,394 of CAUYUJ010015478.1, read as the reverse complement.
TGGCTTGTGTGCGAAAGCCACGTTTATCCAATTTCTCGGTCGTTTGGATCCAAATTTGTTGCGTGGATCCCTCGTGGATCCAAGTCTTTCCTGGAAGCGTGTACGTACTTAATATACATATAACGGCGCACCTGGTCTGGGGGCCCGGGGCCGGGACCACGACCACAAATGTGGGGACCGGGGGCTCTGGAGGCTCGTCGGGGCTTGCCGGAGGCCTCCCCGGTCAGACAAGACGGCCCCAGGAACGCCCAAGACGGCCCAAGAAACTTCCAAGAGGCCTCCAAGAGGGCTCCGAGATGCTGAAGATGGCCTCCAGACGTCCAAGGACGCCCCCAAGAGGCCCCAAGAAGCCTCCAACATGCGTCCCAAGAGGGCCCCTAGACGCAAAAATTGGCCCATTCCCTTCGTAAAACGTACATTTTCAACAAAGTTCTCTTTTGGGCTTTCCGACGTTACAGGACGGCCCAAGAGGCGCCCAAGACCGCCCCAAGACGGCCCAAGAAGCTTCCAAGAGGGCCCCAGGACAGCCCAAGAGGGCCCCAAGACGGCCCAAGAGGCGCCCAAGATGGCCCAAGAGGGCCCCAAGACGGGCCCAAGAGGGGGCCCAGAGGGGGACCACGAACCGCAAGCTCGAGCCTTCCGCCCCAAGAGGCCGCCAGGAGGCCCCCAGGAGGCCCCTCAAGAGGCCCCAGGAGACCCCAGACGTCCAAGGACGCCCCCAAGACGCCCCAAGAAGCCTCCAACATGCGTCCCAAGAGGGCCCCTAGACGCAAAAATTGACCCATTCCCTTCGTAAAACGTACATTTTCAACAAAGTTGCCTTTTGGGCTTTCCGACGTTACAGGACGGCCCAAGAGGCGCCCAAGACCGCCCCAAGACGGCCCAAGAAGCTTCCAAGAGGGCCCCAGGACAGCCCAAGAGGGCCCCAAGACGGCCCAAGAGGCGCCCAAGATGGCCCAAGAGGGCCCCAAGACGGGCCCAAGAGGGGGCCCAGAGGGGGACCACGAACCGCAAGCTCGAGCCTTCCGCCCCAAGAGGCCGCCAGGAGGCCCCCAGGAGCCCCTCAAGAGGCCCCAGGAGACCCCAGACGTCCAAGGACGCCCCCACGACGCTTCGCGTCACCAATTTCTTCTCACAGCGATTCCTGGGTCTGTGACTCGACAGAACCTATGCGCGCGCAAAGCGCGCGCGCGGTTCTAGTGTGTGTATATATATATATATATATATATCTCTGTGTATACTATGTACTTTTTATTCCGAAGACTCACAAGGGAGTTTATCCACGGGGCTATGGATTTGCAGGCCCATGCTATGATTTTCAAGGGGGAGGGGTGTTTGGTTTGGGCCTTTGTTTCCCCAGTCTGTCGTGGCCGTCGGCCCATGCCGCCACCCTGTCTGGGCTGTGTGTCAGGGGCCTCTTGGATGCCCTTGGGGTCTCTCTCGGGGCCCTGTTGGAGGCCTCTTGGGAGCCCCTTGGGGGCCTCTTGATGGCCATGGCGGTATCTCTGGGCGCCTCTCTGGGGCCTCTCGGGCGCCCATTTGGGACCCGTGGGTGGCCTTGGGGGTCGCCTCTGTCTGGGGGCCTTCTTGGCACAAGAGGACTCCTGTTGCTGCTTGCTCTCTACCACCTGCGGCGGGTAGCAAAAACACGGATGTGTTTCCATGATTTTTGACGTTACTGGGTGCCCCCGAGATCACGCGACAAGCCCAGGGAGATGTGGCAATTGTCGCTCTGGCCCTGTGAATGTCCTTGCGATGTTCAATGCAGGGAAATCGAACGGACCTGAGGGCACTCCACTTCGTGCCTACGGCACCGTGGCGGACTCGAGGCGGTGACCGGGCTCGCAGAGCGACTAGCAACTTGGCATTCACCCCCGTCTCAGGTGTGGTCGTGCGGGCAGTCCATCGGGCTCATTGACAGCGCGCCTTCGTGCCAGGAGCCGTTTGGCGAGCTTCCCTTCGCTATAATCTTGTGTGCACGTGCGTCCTGCTCCGCCTTCCTGTTCTGCTTCGCTGATCGCATCTCGTCTACTCCTCCTCATCTTCTCCTCCTCCCCCTCTTTCCTCCTCCCACTCTCCCATCCCTGCCTTTGCCCTCCGCACAATGAGGATGATGATGATGATGATGAGGAGGAGGAGGCGGAGGAGGCGGAGGAGGCGGAGGAGGAGGAGGAGGAGGAGGAGGAGGAGGAGGAGGGGAAGGAGGAGGAGGAGGAGGAGGAGGAGGAGGAGGAGGAGGAGGAGGAGGAGGAGGAGGAGGAGGAGGAGGAGGAGGAGGAGGAGGAGGAGGAGGAGGAAGAGCAAGAGGAAGAGGAGGAGGAGAGTGAGGGAGGGAGTGAGGGAGGGAGAGAGGGATGAGGATGCGGACCTCAGCAGGGCAGGGAGGGGAGCGGGCGCCCCCGCCCCCTCCCCTCCACCCTGCAGCGCTGCCGCGCGCGCTCGTCCGCCGCCGTGCCCGGGGGAGCGGCGCAGCAGCGCTGTGGCGTGAGGCAGCCGTGACGCTGTGCGGCCGTCGCGCTGTGCCCTGTGGGGTTGCTTCTCAGGGTCTCTCGGGGGCCCTCTCCGGGGCCTCCTGGGGCTTTGTGGGCCCTTGAGACGGCAGCGCAGTTTTGTTACCGGTTTCGCTTGCTATTGTTCTTGCTGGTTCCGGCGCAGTTGTGCTTCTCGATTCCGTCGGCGTGTTTTTTTTGTTCTGGTTCTGGTTCCCGTTCCAATCGCGGAGCTGGTTCGGGCGCTGGTTCCAATCCCAGGGCGGTTTCTTGACCGTTTCAGGGACCCGTTGTTGACCGTTCTATGTTCCGGAGACAGTTTCTCGAACATGTAAAAAACGGCCCTAACGTTTCTGGGGCCCCCTGAATCCTCGGGGCCTCGTTGGAGTCAGAGGGCATGGCGGTGTCTTGCGCTCGAAGAAGGAAAACGGCATCAACATACGCTTCTGGAGATCGGCGTGGATGTCTCGGATCTGCGCTAGGCCCCCCTGGCGGCAAGACCAGGGAGGGTCCAGCGCAGAGCTGAGACATTCGTGCGGACCTCCAGCAGGCTATGCTTATGATCTGCTTCTGCAGTCTTTTCTTATTCTTTTGGAAGCTCCCGTGGCGGATCACGGGCCTCTCGGGCCCCTTCCGCACAGCGCTTGCCCCTGCCCTTCGCCACCCCGTCCGGCCCGCGCGAGGAGCTCGTGGACACCATAATGAGCGACTGCGCGTCGTGCCTCTCGGCCTTTCAGGCCGCGAAGCTGTAGCGGATCGGCAAAAGCGCACCCCGCAGGCCTTGCGCTCGCGTGTTGCTCCAGGCCACGGGGCCCGAGCGGAGTGCGGGGATCCAGACTGGTGGGGTGGTGGTGGTTCCTGCTCCTGCTCTTCCCCCCGCTCCTCCCACTCTGCTCCTGGTGCTCAGGGCTGCTGCTTCTCCTCCCCTCGTGCTCCAGTTCCTGCCCTGCTCATGCTGCTCCTCGTCCCCATTCCCCCATCCCCGACCCCTCGTCGCTGCAGGCAACGCCATTGAATTCACTGGTGCCCAACTGGAAAAAGGCAGCGCGGGCATGATGAGCAAGCGAGGAGGACGTTTACTTACCGAGGTGTGTGGCTGGTTGTGACGATGCTGACGAGGGGGAGGGAGGAAGAGGCGGAGGAGGAGAAGCACGAGGAGAAGGAGGAGGATGAGAAGGAGGAATAATGATAATATTGATATTCATAGCAGTGGTGATGCGAATGCTAATACGGCTAATGAATACAATAAGAAGAGGCGGAGGAGCAGGAGGAGGAGGAGGAGGAGGACGAGGAGGAGGAGGAGGAGGAGCAGGATGATGATGATGATGATGATGATGATGATGATGATGATGATGATGATGATGATGATGATGGTGGTGGTGGTGGTGGTGGTGATGATGATGATGCTGATGATGAGGATGATGATGATGATGATGATGATGATGAGGAGGAGGAGGAGGATGATGATGAGGATGATGATGAGGAGGAGGAGGAGGAGGAGGAGCTCGCTGCCTTTCGTGGCCCTGTTGCTGCCCTTCGTGGCCCCCCTCGTTACCCTTCGTGGCCCCGTTCCTTCGCGGCCCCCTCGCTGCCCTTCGTGGCTCCGTTGCAGATCGCGCTATCGCTCGAGACTTCCTCGCGATTCATGCAGGACGCACTCTTCAGCAACCCGCTTTCTCGTCCTGGCCGCCTGGGCCCGCCTTCCCGACCCGCCCGTTAGGGACTATCCGCCCGATCTGCCCGTCTTGTTCTGCCACTTGTTTTTGCTCCAAGCCCCCCTTCTGCTACTCTCTCTTGTGCTCCATCCTCCTCCTTTCCCCTTGTCCTTTCCTTTTATCCGTCCTCTCTTCCCCTGCCTCGGGGGCTGCACGAAGAGCGATCAGTCTTACAATGATTGTTGTTGTTGTTGTTGTTGTTGTTGTTGAACATTATTACTTCTAAAGAATAATTATTGTTGGGACCCCTGGTGCACGACCCCCCCGCCGCGCCTAGGCCGCAGCCTCATTTTCATCATTTTCGTGAGGAAGTCTCAGGCAAAACGGGGGAGTCCGGATCCGGTTGTGTTGTTACGATCGGTTTTCCCTTGCAAAAAATAAGCTAAAGTGGACATTTCTTGTTCTAACATAACCAAACTTCAAGAATCCCTTGCAAAAAATAAGGTAAAGTGGACATTCGCGCGCGCAAGACGAAATCCTTCCAAAATCTTAGTTTTCGTAGCGATTTTAACATAAAAAAACATAAAAAAACCAATGTTTTTTCACAAAAAAAATGTCAAAAATTCATCCCGCGCGCTCTTGCGGATTCGTAGGGAACCCAACACTTTTTAATCATTTCTGTCACACGGGCTTTTGCGAGCAACTTTTTCGAACTTCTGCAACAACGGTTGCGCACCTGCCAGGGCCATCATCCCTGTCAAATAATACCATGCGGGACACATTCGTTTTTTCTTCGCGCGCGCACGCCGTCGTCGTCGGCCGCGGGGCCCTGAATAGTAGCCACGGTCGTCCGCATGCCACGAAGTGAAGTGTCCGAACGTCATAGGGCGGGAAGCTGGGTGTGGGTGGTGGCGAAGAGTCGTTTGGAAATTTGGTAGAGCTTGAACCGGCCCCCCCACAAAGTGGGGGTATTGCCCGCCTCCTATGAAAACCCTGGCACTGGTGAGTACGGTGTGTCCCCTCGTGCTAGTAATTGTTGTTGTTGTTGTTGTTGTTGTTGTTGTTGTTGTTGTTGTTGTTGTTGTTGTTGTTGTTGTTGTTTTTGTTTGTTTGTTTGTTTGTTTGTTTGTTTGTTTGTTTGTTTGTTGTTGTTGTTGTTGAAGATTATTTACTTACTAAAGAATAATTGATTGTTGGGGCCCCTTGGTGCTACGTCCCCCCCCGCCGCGCCTGGGCCGCTGCCACATTTTCATCATTTTCGTGAGGAAGTCTCAGGCAAAACGGTTGGTCTCGGATCCGGTTCTGTTTTGTTTACGGCCCGCCTTTCCCTTTCGAATTAAGTTAAAAGTGGACATTTCTTGTTCTAACATAACCAAACTTCAAGAATCCCTTGCAAAAAATAAGGTAAAGTGGACATTCGCGCGCGCAAGACGAAATCCTTCCACAACCTTAGTTTTCGTAGCGATTTTAACATAAAAACATCAAAAAACCAATGGTTTTTCAACAAAAAAAATGTCAAAATCTCATCCCGCGCGCTCTTGCGGATTCGTAGGAAACCCACCACTTTTTAAACATTTCTGTCAAACGGGCTTTTGCGAGCAACTTTTTCGAACTTCTGCGACAACGGTTGCGCACCTGCCAGGGCCATCATCCCTGTCAAATAATACCATGCGGGACACATTCGTTTTTTCTTCGCGCGCGCACGCCGTCGTCGTCGGCCGCGGGGCCCTGAATAGTAGCCACGGTCGTCCGCATGCCACGAAGTGAAGTGTCCGTACGTAATAGGGCGGGAAGCTGGGTGTGGGTGGTGGCGAAGAGTCGTTTGGAAATTTGGTAGAGCTTGAACCGGCCCCCCCACAAAGTTGGGGTATTGCCCGCCTCCTATGAAAACCCTGGCACTGGTGAGAACGGAGTGTCCCCACGTGCTAGTAATTGTTGTTGTTGTTGTTGTTGTTGTTGTTGTTGTTGTTGTTGTTGTTGAACTCTCATTTCTGAAGAATAATTATTGTTGATCCCCCCACCGGTGCATACTGCTTTTTCTTTATCGAAGTGTGTCCCTCGACGCTCGCACCCTGTTTTTTGACAGGGAAAGCCTTGATGCTCAAACTGGGCCCCTGTCCCCACGGGTTACAACGACAACAACAACAACAACAGCAGCAACAACAACAACAATCATCTTAAGACTGATCGCTCTTATATATGCGCGCGCGTCACTCAATATGTAAATCCCAAACCCTCGATACCCACCCTCTTCGTCTTCGGTCATACCCCTTTGGGGGTATATCTTTTTAACTCGCCACGTGTAGTTGGCGCAGCCCCTAAAACAGGAAGAGCAGGGGGAAGGAGGAAGGGAGAGCGAGGAGGAAAAGAGTGGGGGGAGGGAGGGAGGAGGGAAGGGGCAAGGGGGGGAGGATGGATGGAGGACGAAAGAGGTTAGCAGGAGGGGGAGGGGGGCAAAAGAGGAGGTAAACAAACGGACGAACCAGACAGACTGGTCGAGCGGCGGACTCTGAGGGGCGGGTCGGGCTGGCGGGGCGGGCGGACGCCAACGGACGGGTCGGGCGGCGGACCCTCGCTGGCGGGTCGGGCGGGCGGTGGCTTAAAGCGGGCGGGCGAGATGCCAAGAGAGCGAACGGGCGGGCTGTAACAGGCGGATCGGGCGGGCGAAACCTGGCGGGCGGGTGGCTAAAGGGTGAATCCTGAATGAATCACGAGGCACACCCTCGATACCCGCCCTCTTAGTATTCGAACGTACCCCCTTTAGGGGGATTATTTCTCTTTGGAAGGGCGGGCGGAGGGACGAGGGAGGAGGGAAGGGAGCAGGGAGGGACGAGGAAGTCCCAGGCGGGGGCGGGGGTCCGGAGTAATTTGCGAGGAAGTCTCAGGCGGGAGCGCCTCCGCCTGAGTAAACTGCGAGGAAGTCCCAGGCGGGGGCGGGGGTCCTGAGTAAATTTGGAGGAAGTATCAGGCGGGAGCCGTTGTTGTTGTTGTCCGGGGGGCCAACAACGCAGTTTGATGACCACGACTTTCCCTGATAAAAAACAGGGTGCGAGCCCCGGAAGGGGCACTTCAATTGAAAAAATACAATGTCCGCCGGAGGGGGGGGATCAACAATAATTATTCTTCAGTAGTTAGAGTTCAACAACAAAAATAACATCAACAACGGCTCCCGCTTGAGACTTCTTCACAATTTAGGCAGGACCCCCGCTCCCGCCCGAGACTTACTCACATTTTATTCCGGAATCGCGCTCTCGCTTGAGATTTCCTTACAACTCTGTAGGAATAGCTCTCCCGGCGCTCTGGAGTCGCGCTCTCGCTGGAGACTTGCTCGCAATTTACTGACGAGTAGCGCCCTTGCGTTGGAATTTCCTGCAATTTACTCAAGTGCCGCGCTCCCGACACCCAGGCACATAGGAGTCGCGCTCACGCTTAGGACTCCCTCACAGATTATTTAGGAATCGGGATCTCGCTGCCCGTCGTGGCCCCGTTGCAGCCCTTCGTGGCCCCTTCGCTTTGTTTCGTGGCCCCGTTGCAGCCCTTCGTGGCCCCCTCGCTTTGGTTCGTGGCCCCGTTGCAGCCCTTGGTGGCCTCCTCGCTTTGTTTCGTGACCCCGTTGCAGCCCTTCGTGGCCCCTTCGCTTTGTTTCGTGGCCCTGTTGCAGCCCTTCGTGGTCCCCTCGCAGCCCTTCGTGGCCCCGTTGCAGCCTTTCGTGGCCCCGTTGCAGCCCTTTGTGGCCCCCTCGCTCCCCTTCGTGGTTCCTTCGCAGCCCTCCGTGGCCCCCTCGCAGCCCTTCGTGGCCCCATATATGTATGCCCTTCGTGGCCCCCGCTCGTTCGCGCCCGTCGTGGCCCCATATGAATGCCCTTCGTGGCCCCGCTGTCGCCCTTCGTGGCCCCCTCCCGTTGCTGCCCTCGGTGGCCCCGTCCTTGCCCTCCGCGGCCCAACATACGTATGCCCTTCGTGGCCCCCGCTCGTTCGCGCCCGTTGTGGCTCCATGTGCATGCCCTTCGTGGCCCCGCTGTCGCTGTTTGTGGCTCCCTCACTGTCCTACGTGGCCCAGTTGCTACCCTCAGTGGCCCCATCGTTGCCTTCGTTGGCCCCGCATTATCTGCCCTTCGTGGCCCCCGCTCGTTCGCGCTCTTCGTGGCCCCATACGCATTCCCTTCGTGTCCCCGCTGTCGCCCTTCGTGGCCTACTTCGTGTCCTTCGTGGCCCTGCTATCGTTCTTTCTCGCTCTCGCTTTCTCTCGTCGTCGTCGCCGTCGTCGTGCCGCCGTCGCGTCGACGTCGTTCTGTCGTCGTCGTCTTCGTCGTCGTTGTCGTCGTCGTACGGTCCCTTTACGTCCCTCTTGGGGTCGGGTCGACGGGTCCGCGCCGCCCCGCCCGATCACGCGCTGTCGCTGCCAGCCGAGGAGCGTTCCGCGGCCGCCCGCCGCTTGCCGGGGCCCGGCGCTGACAGGGAAAGAAGGGTGTACCCTCCCCAAAAGTGGTCGATCGAAGACGAAGGTGACGAAGGGGGGGGGGTATTCCAGGTTTGGCAATACGCGTTCCATTGGACACTCGAGCTGAAAGGGCGAACAGTCGAAAATGTTTGTGGTTGTTGTTGTTGATGATGTTTTTGCTAGTTGTATGTGTTGTGGGTTGTGTTGTTGTTGTTGTTGTTGTTGTTGTTGTTGTTGTTGTTGTTGTTGAACATTATTAATTCTAAAGAATAATTATTGTTGGGCCCCCTGGTGCACGCCCCCCCGCCGCGCCTAGGCCGCAGCTACATTTTCATCATTTTCGTGAGGAAGCCTCAGGTAATTCGATGTGATCAAGATCCGGTTGTTTTGTTCCCCCCCGCTTTCCCTTGCAAAAAACACTATAAAATGTCATTTCTTGTTCTAATATAATCAAATTTCAAGAATCCCTTGCAAAAAATAAGGTAAAGTGGACATTCGCGCGCGAGACGAAATCCTTCCAAAAGCTTAGTGTTCGGAACGATTTTAACATAAAAACATAAAAAAACCAATGGTTTTTCAACAAAAAAATGTCAAAATCTCATCCCGCGCGCTCTTGCGGATTCGTAGGAAACCCAACACTTTTTAAACATTTCTGTCAAACGGGCTTTTGCGAGCAACTTTTTCGAAATTCTGCGACAACGGTTGCGCACCTGCCAGGGCCATCATCCCTGTCAAATAATACATGCGGGACACATTCGTTTTTTCTTCGCGCGCGCACGCCGTCGTCGTCGGCCGCGGGGCCCTGAATAGTAGCCACGGTCGTCCGCATGCCACGAAGTGAAGTGTCCGAACGTCATAGGGCGGGAAGGTGGGTGTGGGTGGTGGCGAAGAGTCGTATGGAAATTTGGTAGAGCTTGAACCGGCCCCCCCACAAAGTGGGGGTATTGCCCGCCTCCTATGAAAACCCTGGCACTGGTGAGAATGGAGTGTCCCCAGTCTTAAATGATTGTTGTTGTTGTTGTTGTTGTTGTTTTTGTCGTTGCTGTTCTTGTTGTTGTTGTTGTTGTTGTTGTTGTTGTTGTTGTTGTTGTTGTTGTTGTTGTTGTTGAACTCTCACTTCTGAAAAATAATGATTGTTGATCCCCCCCACCGGTGCATAATGTTTTTCTCAATCAGGGAAAGTCTTCCTGCTCAAACTGGGCCCCTGGCCCCTGGGTCACAACAACAACGGCTCCCGCTTGAGACTTCCCCACAATTTAGGCAGGACCCCCGCTCCCGCCCGAGACTTCCTAACATTTTATTCAGGAATCGTTCTCTCGCTTGGGACTTCTTTACAATTTGTTCAGGAATAGCTCTCCCGGAGCTCTGGAGTCGCGCTCTCGCTGGAGACTTGCTTGCAACTTGCTGAAGAATAGCCTTGCGTTGGAATTTCCTTCAATTTGCCCAAGCGCCGCGCTCCCGACACCCAGGCACCCAGGAGTCGCGCCCGTTGTGGCCCCATGTGCATGCCTTTCGTGGCCCCGCTGTCACCATTTGTGTCCCCCTCATTGTCCTACGTGGCCCAGTTGCTACCCTCAGTGGCCCCGTCGTTGTCTTCTGCGGCCCCGCATTATCTGCTCTTCGTGGCCCCCGCTCGTTCGCGCTCTTCGTGGCCCCATACGCATTCCCCTTGGTGTCCCCGCTGTCGCCCTTCGTGGCCTACTTCGTGTCCTTCGTGGCCCTGCTGTCGTTCTCTCTCGCTCTCGCTTTCGCTCGTCGTCGCCGTCGTCGCCGTCGTCTTCGACGTCGTCGTCGTCGTCGTCGTCGTCGTCGTCGTGGTCGGTCCCTTGTCCGTCCCTCTTGGGGTCGGGTCGACGGTCCGCGGCCGCCCCGCCGATCAGCGCTGCCGCTGGCCAGGCCGACGGTCCGCGGCCGCCCCGCCGGTTGCCGGGGCCCGGCCTGCAGGAAAGAAAGGTATACCCCCGGGGTTTTCGATAGAAGACGAAGAGTCGGGTATCGGGGTTGGGAAATAGAGTTATTTGGACATCGAGCAATTAAGGGCGAACAGGTCTATTAATGATTGTTGTTGTTTGAACATTATTACTTCTTTTAAGTATAAGTATTGTGTTGGGGACCCTGGTGCATGGCCCCCCCCCGCCGCGCTAGGGGACCCGGGGGCTCCTCATTTTCTATTTTGTGAGGGAGTCTCAGGTTTTAAAACGATGTCATCCAGATCCGGTTTGTTTTGTTACGATCGGTTTGTCCCTTGCAAAATAAAGACTAAATGGACATTTTTGTTCTAACATAACCAAACTTCAAGAATCCTTGCAAAAAATGAGGTAAAGTGGAACATTCGCGCGCGCAGACCAGAAAACCTACCAAAACCCAAAGTTTTTCGTAGCGATTTTTAACATAAAAACATCAAAAACAACAATGGTTTTTCAACAAAAAATGTCAAAATTTCATCCCGCGCGCTCTTGCGGATTCGTAGGAAACCCAACACTTTTTAATCATTTCTGTCAAACGGGCTTTTGCGAGCAACTTTTTCGAACTTCTGCAAGCAACGGTTGCGCACCTGCCAGGGCCATCATCCCTGTCAAATAATACCATGCGGGACACATTCGTTTTTTCTTCGCGCGCGCACGCCGTCGTCGTCGGCCGCGGGGCCCTGAATAGTAGCCACGGTCGTCCGCATGCCACGAAGTGAAGTGTCCGAACGTCATAGGGCGGGAAGCTGGGTGTGGGTGGTGGCGAAGAGTCGTTTGGAAATTTGGTAGAGCTTGAACCGGCCCCCCCACAAAGTGGGGGTATTGCCCGCCTCCTATGAAAACCCTGGCACTGGTGAGAACGGTGTGTCCCCACGTGCTAGTAATTGTTGTTGTTGTTGTTGTTGTTGTTGTTGTTGTTGTTGTTGTTGTTGTTGTTGAGCTTTCACATCCGAAAAATAGTTATTGTTGATCCCCCCTCCGGTGCACATTCTATTTTTCAATTGACGTGCCCCTCCCGGCGCTCGCACCCTGTTTTTGATCAGGGAAAGTCTTCATCCTCAACCTGCGTTGTTGGCCCTCGGGTTACAACAACAACGGCTCCCGCTTCAGATTTCCTGACAATTTAGCCAGGACCCCCGCTCCCGCCCGAGACTTCCGCGCATTTTATTCAGGAATCGCGCTCTCGCTTGGGATTACTTTACAATTAATTCAGGAATCGCTCTCTCGGCGCTCTGGAGTCGCGCTCTCGCTGGAGACTTGCTGCCGACTTGCTGAAGAATAACCTTGCGTTGGAATTTCCTAGCAATTTGCTGACGAATAGCGCCCTTGCTTGGAATTTCTTGCAATTTACTCAAGCGCCGCGCTCCCGACACCCAGGCACACAGGAGTCGAGCTCACGCTTAGGACTCCCTCACAGATTATGTACGAGACGGGATCTCGCTGCCCTTCGTGGCCCCGTTGAAGCCCTTCGTGGCCTCCTCGCTGCCCTTCGTGGACCCGTTGCAGCCCTTCGTGACCCCCTCGCTGCCCTTCCGTGGCTCCGTTGCAGCCCTTCGTGGCCCCCTCGCTTTGTTTCGTGGCCCCGTTGCAGCCCTTCGTGGCCCCCTCGCTTTGTTTTTTCGCCCCGTTGCAGCCCTTCGTGGTCCCCTCGCTGCCCTTCGTGGCCCCGTTGCAGCCCTTCGTGGCCCCATATACGTATGCCCTTCGTGGCTCCGTTGCAGCCCCTCTTGGCCCCCTTGCTGCCCTATGTGGCCCCGTTGCAGCCCTTCGTGGCCCCTTCGCTTTGTTTCGTGGCACAGTTGCAGCCCTTCGTGGCCTGCTCGCTGCCCTTCGTGGCCCCGT
>CAUYUJ010015478.1:45000-85000 GCA_963575745.1 Prorocentrum cordatum | reverse complement strand
TCGAAGGCGAAGCGGGCGGGTCCCGAGGGCTTGGGATATACATGTTCATGAGACGTGAGCAGAAGAGCGAACAATCTGACATGATTAGTGAACTCTCATTTCTAAACACGAACTGTATCGATCTCCCCTGGGTTCATCTTATGCGCGTTCGATTGAAGCGCTCCTCCAGGGCTCGCACTCTGTTTTTTCTACACGGGGAAAGCTTGAGCCCAACAACGGCTCCCGCCGAAGACTTCCTCACAATTTGTGGAAGAAGCTGGCATTCGGTGGCACATGTTTTTTACCCAAGAGTCGCGCTCTCGCGTGGGACATCCGGTCAATTTATTCAAACTCCGCCCCTCGACACTCGACACTCAGGAATCACGCTCTCCTTCTGGGCTTCCTCGAGATTTACTTCGGAATCGCGCCGTTCGTGGGAGACTTCCTCGCAATTCTCGCAGGACTGACGCTTCAGCGACCCGCCCGCCCGCTGCCCGTCTGGGTCCGCCCGCTCGACCCGCCCGTTAGGGTCCACCCGCCCGACCCACCCGTGTGGTTCTGCCGCTTGTATTTCTGCTCCTACCATCTAACCCCCTTTCTGCTAATCTCTCTCGTGCTCCATGCTCCTCCCTCCCCCTTGCCCCTTCCCCTCTCCCTCCCGTCCCGCACTCCTTTCCTTCTCGCTCTCTCGCTTGTTTCCTGTCCCCTCCTCCCGCTGCAAGGGGTGCGCTAACTGCACGTGGCAGGTAAGAAAGATCTAACTCCAAGGGGGTATGAACGAAGACGAAGAGGGGGGGTATCGAGAGATTGATCTATTCTTGTTGCTTGGCGCATGAGCAGATGAGAGCGAACAATATTATACTTGTTGTTGGTGGTGGTGGTGGTGGTGGTGGTGCTTTTGTTTGTTGTCGATGTCATCCTCGCCGGCGACCCCCTCAAGACCTATCCGCGACTCACCCCACGACACATCCCGCGCTGCGTTGACGAAGAAATCTGCGCCTGCGGCGGGCTCCTTCTGTAATGTGTGAAAAATCAGCGCCTGCGGCGGCCTTCTTCTGAACCTCGCAGACTGCCGAAGACCCCGCCGCCTCCTCACTCTTATCCGCAAATGCTGGACGCTACGTACCTCTTCCCTTTAAGGTCGCCCTTAGCACAACCAAGATCCACGCTGTGATGGTGCCGAATCCGATATCCAAAGCAAGTGATCCGCCCATAGGAGCAGGGAGCGCCTGGCAAACTCACCAGAGTATCCCCAGAGATGCGCAATCACTGCGCTGGTGCCGCTTACATCAGATCTTCCTGCGTATTCGTCTACACCCTACTTAAAGAAAGGTGAACTGGCATAACCATACTGCGCTGGACCCCCCCCCTGGCGCGCGGAGCGCACCAGGGGCGGCGCCAGAGGCGCCGCCAGGGGGGCCCCAGCGCCGATCCAGGAAATCCGCGTGGACCGTCGAAAGTTTTTGTGTGTGTCATTTTTTGTTCTTCGACTACTCGTGTTCCTCCTCATCCTCTTCCTCATCCGCCTCCTCCTCCTCCCGCTCCTCGTATTGCTGCTCTTGCACCTGCTCCTGCAAGCTGGGCCCCTTATCGTACTATCCTCCTATTCTCGTGTTCCTCCTCCTCCTCCTCCTCCTCCTCATCCCTCCTTCTCGTTCTCCTACCTGGATCGAACTCATAAGGGCCTCTGGCCCGAATGCTGACTTCTCTAATTCAACTCGAGCAGAGGCTCTGGTAGCGGTTAGATCATGAAGATTCGCTTTGCGATAGGTCCAGTCCGGTCCAATCCAATCCTCCCTCCACCACCATCTGACTACGTCCAGAAGCTCGCTGACCATGAGGTGCAACGCGACGACTAACTAACATACCAAGCTGCAGAAGCATGAACTGTCGGAAACCTGTGCGAATTACTTGGATCGGCGATGGACCCCAGGGGAGGCGCTGGAGGCTCCGCCAGGAGGGCCCAGCGCAGGTCCAAGAATCCGCGTGGAGCGCCGAAAGCTTATGTTTACGAAGTTTGAACTATTGCTTCCCTTCGCGACAATGGACCCGACCTCCTCCTCCTCCTCCTGCTACTTCTCCTGTCTCGAGGCCGCTGGCGGGGAGGCTGGGCGCAGGACGGCAATGAGCTGCTTGCAGTTCGGGCACACGTACCTGCGCTGAGCACCCGCAGCGCGAGCACTCGAGGACGAACACCGAGAATGAGGAGGACAGGACCAGTCAGCATCGAATCGGATCGAATATCAGCGTGCGTCGGACCAGGCTGCACCGGCACGAAGGCGACATCGGATCGGACGGGCTGCGCCAAGATGCACGGCTGCGCCTTGCAAGCATCGCACCGCAGCGGGTCGCTGGAGGATCGACAGCGAATCGGATCGGGCCCGGCGAGCTCGACGTCGAATCGGAGCGAATCGGGAGGGAGATCTTCGTCCTCGTCCTCCTCCTCGCCCTTGCCCTCGTCGTCCTCCTCGTCCCTGTCCTCCTCCTCCTCCTGCTCCTCCTCCTCCTCCTCCTCCTGCTCCTCCTCCTCCTCCTCCTCTTCCTCGTCCTCCTTGCCCTCGTCCTCCTCGCCCTCGTCCTCGTCCTCCTCGTCCTTGTCCTCCTCGTCCTCCTCTTCCTCGCCCTCCTCCTCCTCCTTCTCCTCCTCCTCATCCTCCTCGTCCTCGTCCTCCTCGTCCTCCTCCTCCTCTTCCTCGTCATCCTCTTCCTCTTCCTCGTCATCCTCGTCGTCGTCGTCCTCCTCCTCCTCCAACTCGTTCTCCTCTTCTTCCTCCTCCTCCTCCTCCTCCTCCTCGTCCTCCTCCCGTCCTCTCCTCCGTCCTCCTCCTCGTCCTCGTACCTCCTCGCCCTCTCCTCATCCTCCTCGCCTTGTCCTCCTCGCCTCTTCCTCGCTCTTCCGCCTCCTCCTCGCTCCGCGGTCTCCTCTCCTCCTCCTCTCCTCTTCCTCGTCATCCTCTTCCTCTTCCTCGTCATCCTCGTCGTCGTCCTCCTCCTCCTCCTCCTCCTCCTCCTCGTCCTCGTCCTCGTCCTCCTCCTCCTCCTCCCCCCTCCTCTCCTGAGGGCGAGGCGGAGCGCCTGCCCGCTGCGTCGGTGCCCGGGGCGGCGGCCCGCGGCCCGCCGGCGGCCGCGCGCACCTCCTGCAGGGCCGCCCCGGGGGGTGGGGAGGAGGAGGAGGAGGAGGAGGAGGAGGAAGAGGAGGAGGAGAGG
The DNA here is from genome assembly GCA_963575745.1 of Prorocentrum cordatum. Taxonomy (NCBI): domain Eukaryota; class Dinophyceae; order Prorocentrales; family Prorocentraceae; genus Prorocentrum; species Prorocentrum cordatum. The sequence goes on along the minus strand of CAUYUJ010015478.1, from coordinate 81,814 downwards.
AGAGGAGAGGAGGAGGAGGAGAGGAGAAGGAGAGGCGGGAGGAGGATAGAAAGAGAGGGGGAGAGGGGAGAGGGAGGAGGAGGAGGAGGAGGAGAGGAGAAGGGAGGGAGGATGAGGAGGCAGAGGGGAGGAGGAGGGAGGAGGAGGTAGTGGAGAGGAGGAAGGAGGAGGAGGAGGAGGAGAGGAGAAGGAGGATGAGGAGGAGTAGGAGGAGGAGGAGGAGTATGAAGGAGCAGGAGGAGGAGGGCGAAGGGAGCAGGGAAACAGTAAGGGGGGAGTGAAAAAAGGAAGAAAAGGGAAAAAGGAGGAGGAGGAGGAGGAGGAGGAGGAAGAGGAGGAGGAGGAGGAGGAGGAGGAGGAGGAGAGGAGGAGTGAAGGGAGAAGGAGGAGGCGGGAGGAGGCGGAGGAGGAGGAGGGGAGGAGGAGGGAGGAGGAGGAGGAGGAGGAGGAGGAGGGCGGAGGAGAAGGAGGAGGAGGAGGAGGCAGAGGGGGAGGAGGAGGGAGGAGGAGGAGGGAGGAGGAGGAGGAGGAGGAGGAGGAGGAGAGGAGAAGGAGGAGGAGGAGGAGGAGGAGGAGGAGGAGGAGTAGGAGGAGCAGGAGGAGGAGGCGGAGGAGGAGCAGGAGGAGGAGGAGGAGGAGGAGGACGAGGGGGAGGAGGGTTCAGGGTTTTTCCGAAATCGCCCACGTGCTGGACTCACTGCTGGGCAAGACGCCGGGGCCTGGGGCTCGGCCGGGGAGGCGCGGGCCCAGCCACCCTCGAGTAATCTTAGGTCGGGCGTGTCCTCCTACAGGCGGATTCTGGACGAGAAATAAAACATAGCCAAACAGTATGCAACAATAAACCAAAATAGTCACAAAATCGTCCCCCTACGATCTTGTCGACTATGTTTGAATATTCCTCCTGTAGGGGGACGTGCCCGACTTAACAGCAGTGACAAGATCATGACGGGAAATTGTTTCGCCATTTTCGGCCCCTGGGGACACTCACCGGGCCTCGGGACCATCAAAAAACGACTCGGGATGAACAGCCGGTGCCAGGCGGGGAACAGGTCGAAACCTCCGGGGGTCGACGTCATGAAACAATCACGACGTCGGGGGTCTGGGGAGGGGGCGGGGGGCGCGGAGGCCGCCAGCCGCCAGCAAGGGGGGCCCGCCGCAGAGCTCGAGGAGGGGAGATCGACTGCAGAATTGATATGCCCCAAACTTGTCCTCCCGCCTCCTCTTCCTCCCGCCTCCTCCTCCTCCCGCTTCCTCCTCCTCCTCCTCCTCCTCCTCCTCCTCCCCCTCCCCCTCCTCCTCCTCCTCCTCCACTCCTTTTCCTTATCAATAACTTTGCCCTGTCGCACCCCAAGGCGAGTTTGTAGGGCGGGCCTGGCGTTTCGCCTGAGACTTCCCCACCAGGTATGACCCTGAGGCTTAACAAATTGACAACAGCTTCATTGATGGAGGGCGGGTCGTTTTCAAAACGTGACTCTCGCCTTAGCGCCGCGCACATTCGTTTAAATACAGTTGGTTTAATAAGAGTTTCACGGATTGAAGGCGAGTGGCGTTCAAACTTGTGGCTTCGCCCTTTGCGCCCGCGCACACTCCCGTTAGTAAGCATTCGCAAGAGTTACATATTGAGGGGCGAATGCTTTCAAAATATGGCTCTCGCCTTAGCGCCGCGCACATTCGTTTTAGAAAACTGCAAGAGCTTCACGGATAGAGGGCGAATGATTTTCAAAAGGTTGCTCTCGCCTTAGCGCCGCGCACGTTCCTTGTAAACGTTTGCAAGAGCTTCACATATTGAGGGCGAGTGGTTTCCAACATGTGGCTCTTGCCTCAGCGCCGCGTGTACCCGTTGAAGAATTGCAAGAGCTTCACGGATTGAGGGCGGTTCCTTTTCAAAATGTGGCGCTCGCCTTAGCACCGCGCACATTAGATTTAAACGTTCGCAAGATTTTCACGGATGCTCATCATCAGCGTACCATAAAAAGGTGTTTTGGAAAGGGTTCAAGATTATGCGGGTGCAACAGTTACGTTGATTCTCTGCGTTGAAGTCCTAGGAATGGCCTTCTGGCACGATTCAAGATCGACAAGACGCCAGGCAGGGGGGCGCCGCAGAGTTGGAGGCCTGGAAATGGGCACCACCACCAACGCATGGGGTTGCCTCCACAGGGGGGAGATGATCCTAGACTTCGGTGTTGGTGGTAATATGTCGGCCTCCTTGGAAGCCAGAGTATGACCGCCATCGCCGAGATTGGGATCTTCTTCCCTCGGTTGAGGCACACCGCCGATAGTGGTGTTGGCGTCAACCTATAGGCCTGCGACAGAGCTCCAGAGGAGGAGGAGGAGGAGGAGGAGGAGGAGGAGCAGGAGGAGGAGGGGGAGGAGGAGGAGGACCTGTACTCCCCCGACCGAGCAGCAGCCCCAGGCAGGGGGCCTGGCCGCCAGGCAGGGGCCGCGGAGAGGGCGACGAGAGAGATGCCTTCCGCCGGGCCCAAGGAGGCCCCCTTTGGCGGCGAGCCCCGGGGAGGGCCCCCTTGTTGTCGGCGGCGAGCCCGGGGGGGAAGTGCGACGGGGAGGGCCAGCCCAGAAGGCTCGGAATCGGGAGCGGCAAAAAGGGGGGTGTCCAAGAGGGGTGGGTGCGAATCATGACCGGCGGCACGTGCGCGGCCCAGCGGGGGGGCCAGGGACGTAATGAAATGACTCGTAGAGCTTCCCTAAAAGCGTTAGCGGCGAAGCTAAAAGAGTAATTCCGGCGCGCTGGGGGGCTAGTTGGCAAAAAAATCTCGACGGATGCTTGGTCTTTTTTTGACATGTTCAATTCGATTTCTCGAAATGTAACAGGTCGGAGGAGGAGGAGGAGGAGGAGGAGAGGAGAAGGAGGAGGAGGAGGAGGAGGAGGAGGAGGAGGAGTAGGAGGAGCAGGAGGAGGAGGCGGAGGAGGAGCAGGAGGAGGAGGAGGAGGAGGAGGACGAGGGGGAGGAGGGTTCAGGGTTTTTCCGAAATCGCCCACGTGCTGGACTCACTGCTGGGCAAGACGCCGGGGCCTGGGGCTCGGCCGGGGAGGCGCGGGCCCAGCCACCCTCGAGTAATCTTAGGTCGGGCGTGTCCTCCTACAGGCGGATTCTGGACGAGAAATAAAACATAGCCAAACAGTATGCAACAATAAACCAAAATAGTCACAAAATCGTCCCCCTACGATCTTGTCGACTATGTTTGAATATTCCTCCTGTAGGGGGACGTGCCCGACTTAACAGCAGTGACAAGATCATGACGGGAAATTGTTTCGCCATTTTCGGCCCCTGGGGACACTCACCGGGCCTCGGGACCATCAAAAAACGACTCGGGATGAACAGCCGGTGCCAGGCGGGGAACAGGTCGAAACCTCCGGGGGTCGACGTCATGAAACAATCACGACGTCGGGGGTCTGGGGAGGGGGCGGGGGGCGCGGAGGCCGCCAGCCGCCAGCAAGGGGGGCCCGCCGCAGAGCTCGAGGAGGGGAGATCGACTGCAGAATTGATATGCCCCAAACTTGTCCTCCCGCCTCCTCTTCCTCCCGCCTCCTCCTCCTCCCGCTTCCTCCTCCTCCTCCTCCTCCTCCTCCTCCTCCCCCTCCCCCTCCTCCTCCTCCTCCTCCACTCCTTTTCCTTATCAATAACTTTGCCCTGTCGCACCCCAAGGCGAGTTTGTAGGGCGGGCCTGGCGTTTCGCCTGAGACTTCCCCACCAGGTATGACCCTGAGGCTTAACAAATTGACAACAGCTTCATTGATGGAGGGCGGGTCGTTTTCAAAACGTGACTCTCGCCTTAGCGCCGCGTACATTCGTTTTAAACAGTTGTAAGAGTTTCACGGATTGAAGGCGAGTGGCGTTCAACATGTGGCTCTCGCCTTAGCGCCGCGCACATTCGTTGTAAGCATTCGCAAGAGTTTTACATATTGAGGGCGAATGGCTTTCAAAATATGGCTCTCGCCTTAGCGCCGCGCACATTCGTTTTAGAAAACTGCAAGAGCTTCACGGATAGAGGGCGAATGATTTTCAAAAGGTTGCTCTCGCCTTAGCGCCGCGCACGTTCCGTGTAAACGTTTGCAAGAGCTTCACATATTGAGGGCGAGTGGTTTCCAAAATGTGGCTCTTGCCTCAGCGCCGCGTGTACCCGTTGAAGAATTGCAAGAGCTTCACGGATTGAGGGCGGTTCCTTTTCAAAATGTGGCGCTCGCCTTAGCACCGCGCACATTAGATTTAAACGTTTGCAAGATTTTCACGGATGCTCATCATCAGCGTACCATAAAAAGGTGTTTTGGAAAGGGTTCAAGATTATGCGGGTGCAACAGTTACGTTGATTCTCTGCGTTGAAGTCCTAGGAATGGCCTTCTGGCACGATTCAAGATCGACAAGACGCCAGGCAGGGGGGCGCCGCAGAGTTGGAGGCCTGGAAATGGGCACCACCACCAACGCATGGGGTTGCCTCCACAGGGGGGAGATGATCCTAGACTTCGGTGTTGGTGGTAATATGTCGGCCTCCTTGGAAGCCAGAGTATGACCGCCATCGCCGAGATTGGGATCTTCTTCCCTCGGTTGAGGCACACCGCCGATAGTGGTGTTGGCGTCAACCTATAGGCCTGCGACAGAGCTCCAGTAGGGGAATGACTACAGCACTATTGTGCCCCAGATCGGTTCTTCCCGCCGGATCTACAAAACCGATGTTCGTAGAATGCCCCGTAGATTCACGACCACTCTATGTATTTCGTCGTGTTTTCGTCGGGCAGGTCAGTTCTGGAATGGGTCAATTCGGTAGCAGCAGCCCCAGGCAAGGGGCAGCAACAGCAGCCAGGAGGGCGGGAGGAGGGAGGAGGCGAAAGAGGAGGAGGAGGAGGAGGAGGCGGAGGAGGAGGAGGAGGAGGAGGAGAAGCAGGAGGAGGAGGAGGAGGAGGGGGAGGAGGAGGAGGTGGGAACGTACCCTGGGAAGAGGAGGAGGAGGAGGAGGAGGAGGAGGAGGAGGAGGAGGAGGAGGAGCAGGAGGAGGGGGAGGAGGAGGAGGACCTGTACTCCCCCGACCGAGCAGCAGCCCCAGGCAGGGGCCTGGCCGCCAGGCAGGGGCCGCGGAGAGGGCGACGAGAGAGATGCCTTCCGCCGGGCCCAAGGAGGCCCCCTTTGGCGGCGAGCCCCGGGGAGGGCCCCCTTGTTGTCGGCGGCGAGCCCGGGGGGGAAGTGCGACGGGGAGGGCCAGCCCAGAAGGCTCGGAATCGGGAGCGGCAAAAAGGTGGGTGTCCAAGAGGGGGGGGTGCAAATCATGACCGGCGGCACGTGCGCGGCCCAGCGGGGGGGCCAGGGACGTAATGAAATGACTCGTAGAGCTTCCCTAAAAGCGTTAGCGGCGAAGCTAAAAGAGTAATTCCGGCGCGCTGGGGGGCTAGTTGGCAAAAAAATCTCGACGGATGCTTGGTCTTTTTTTGACATGTTCAAATTCGATTTCTCGAAATGTAACAGGTCGTTACAGCTTTGATATTTTTCTCCTCATATTCGATATTATTTCCGCTCGCCGTCTTAATCTCAGGTCGATCGGGTACCTCCTACTGCCGAAAAGCACTCAGGCGGGATCGGCTGTGTCGAGTCATCTTGACAGGTGTTGTCGGTTTTCTGTGTTTAACTCGAGCTGTAGGATAGCTACAGAGCTGGTAGGCACACCTAATCGATCTAGAATCGTCAGGCGCGTTCGTCTGAAGTATCCAGATGTCTGAACTCGGTATGCTACTCGAGCTAGGTCCGCGAAACAATTAGTACTCTACTATTTTTTTGGAGATGATGATGAGTTTCGTGACTTTACTCGAGCTGCAGATCAGCTACAGAGCTCTTTTGCACAGCACTCGGCAGGAAAGCATCAGGCGCGATAGTCTGACGTATCTACGACGCCTGAAATCGGTCTGCCATCAGCGCTGGAGCCGCAAAACTATTCGTACTCTGCCAGTTCTTGGGAGATGGTGATGGTTTTCTTGACTTAACTCGAGCTGCAGATGAGCTACATAGCTGTTCGGCACAGTAATCGGCAGGAAATCATCAGGCGCGCTAGTTCAAAGTATCTAGACGCCTGAAATCAGTCTGCTATCAGCGCTGGGGCTGAACAACTGTTCGTACTCTGCTATGTTTTGGGAGATGGTGATGGTTTTCTTGACTGAACTCGAGCTGCAGATGAGCTACAGAGCTGTCCAGCACAGAAATCGGAAGGAAATCATCAGGCGCGCTAGTTCAAAGTATCTAGACGCCTGATCTCGGTCTGCTATCAGCGCTGGGGCTGAACAACTATTCGTACTCTGCTAACTTTTCGAGATGGTGGTGCTTTTCTTGACTTGGCTCGAGCTGCAGATGAGCTACAAAGCTATCTGGCACAGCAATGGGAAGGAAATCGTCAGGCGCGATAATCTAAAGTATCTAGACGTCTGAACTCGGTCTGCTATCAGTGCTGGGGCTGAACAACCATTCGTACTCTGCTGATTGTTTGGAGATGGTATTGGTTTTCTTGATTTAACTCGAGCTGCAGATGAGCTACAGATCTGTTCGGCACGGCAATCGGAAAGAAATCATCAGGCGCGCTAGTTCAAAGTATCTAGACGCCTGAACTCGGTCTGCTATCAGCGCTGGGGCCGAAAAGCTAGTCGTACTCTGTTATTTTTTTAGAGATGGTGATGGTTTTCTTTACGCTGTTCGGCACAGCAATCGGAAGGAAAGCAACAGGCGCGCTAGCTCAAAGTGCCCAGACGCCTGAACTCGGTCTGGAATGTCTATTATTTGTTTTCAGAGATGCTTTTCCCTCGCTCCTTCTTCTCCTCCACGTCCTCCTCCACGAGACCGCCCCCTCGCGCGCGCAATGCGAGATTGCCGCGCCCGCATTGCACGAGGAAGCTCTACGAGTTCCCGGCGGTAACCAAGGTTGACGGTTTACCGCAGGCTCCCAGTAAGAAGAGGCGCTATAACATCTAGGGAAATATCATGGCCCCCGCCATGATATCCCCCCCCTAGTCATCACCCCCCTCTTTTCGGCCCCCGACGGAAGTCCCTCGGCCTTCTGAGAAAGCTTTCCGGGCCCGCCCCGCAGGCGCAAGAGTCTTCACAGAAGGCCGGGGGGGCTTCTGAGGAGTCCCGCCGCCTTCTGAGGAAGGCCTTCTCCTTCTCGCTTCCCCCCCTCGCTCGCAGCCGATTTTTGGGGGCCCGGAGAGGGCCCCTTGGCGGCAGTCCTCGCTGACCCCCCTCCCCGTTTCTCGTTAGGTCGGGCATGTCCTCCTACAGGCGATTTTTGAACGCAAACTAAGAAGTCACAAAGCATTCAAACATTTCCAGAAAATAACTCAAAACATCGCTCCCAGACTAGAGGTTAGTATTATGCATGGATGCTCCTCCTGTCGAGGGACACGCCCGACTTCAATTTATAACCCCCCCCCGCACTGTGCGATCTCCAAGGGGTGCGGGCGGCGCCCCGCACGGCCAACCCCTGCCCCAGGCCAGAGGTGAAGGCATCATCGAGGCAACGTTCGGCTGCGAGCGAGGGAGGAAGTAAGAAGGAGGAGGCTTGTGGAGGCCATGACTACGGGAGCCCTGACATAGGGGAACAAAAAGTGGCATAAACATAACAACTCGGAGGCCCACGCGGATTTATCGGATCGGCGCTGGACCCCCCTCCCTGGCGCGCGGAGCGCGCCAGGGGCGGCGCTGGAGGCGCCGCCGGGGGGCCCCAGCGCCGATCCGAGAAATCCGCGCGGACCTCCGAGTTTTTATGTTTATGCCACTTTTTGTTCCCCTATAGCAATCCGATCATTGAATCAAAACGCGTTGATACTATCTGAAACAGATTCATCAAGCAAAGTCTAAAACATGTCTTCTGCATGGTTAAGCCATGTTCCAGACATTTTGAGATATCTGGAAATTACGTGGCAACCTGCTTCCTCTTCCTTTGGTAGTCGTCTACAAGCGGAGGCCTTCCTCAGAAGGCGGCGGGACTTCTCAGATGCCCTCGCGCCTTCTGAGCTAAGTCGTCTCTGTTTGGGTGGCCCAAAAGGGGGTCCAGCTGAAAGGGGGTGGTGCAATAGATGTAGGCAGATTTGGGGCAATTGTTTTGCAAATGTATGGCGCCAGAGAATGGTATGCAGTGTATTGCAAGTAGTGTATTGCACGCGACAATCCAGCAATACATCTGCGCCCCAGAATGTATTGCACGCCCCAGATGTACACGTCGTTGATTTCTGATCGTGCTCATTTCAATTTGTGCTCGTTTCTAATTGTTCCTGGCCCCCTAGTGACCAGGAAGAGGCCCAGGATAGATTAATTAGAAATGAAACGATCTTGGCCCCCAACAAAAATCAAAGAACTTGCGAACAATTAGACATGAACAATGTGTATTGCAACCCCGCAAATCTATTGCACAAAATCTATTTCACCACCCCCTTGTCGCTGGACCCCCTGTTGGGGTCCACCCGACTTCTGCGTTCGGGGAAGGCTTGGGAAACTCCTCGGAAAAGGTGGGGGGGACTTCTGAGCCTTCTGAGAAGGTCCGCCCTCTCTCACCTCTCCCCCTCGCTCGCCGCCGAAACATCGGGCCTCCTCCTCCTCCTCCTCCTACTCCTCCTCCTCCTCCTCCTCCTCCTTCTCCCTCCTCAGCCCTCCGCCTCCTCCTCGTCCTCCTCCTCCTCTCCTCCCCCTCCTCCTCCTCCCCCTCCTCCTCCTCCTCCTCCTCCCCCTTCTCCTCCTCCCCCTCCTCCTCCTCCTCCTCCGCCTCCTCCGCAGCCGGACCTGGGACAGAAGAACATCCTTCAGGCACGTGTAGGGAAAGGCCAGGACGAGAATAACATCGGGTGGGGGCACATCCAGAATCTCTGAGACCCGGCGGCTCTGGAGGATGTCTCGTGCGCCGCGGCCTTCTCAGAGCGCTCCGGAACGCTCCGAAGGCGTTCTGGAATCCTCTGGGACAGATCTGTCTTCGTCCTAGACCCGCCCGAACCTGAGACCCTCCGCCGAACCCAACAAACACGAAGAACATGTGGGTACTTACCCTCCACGGACCGACCTCGACCTTAGACCTGGGTCCGACCGTGCGGGGGCCCCCTGACCGGGGGGGGGGGAGGCTGTCGAAGATCGCTCGGGATGAGAAGCCGGTCCTGGAGAATGGGTCGAGACATCTGGGGGCCGACGCCAGCAACAAAGAGCATCAGTCCATGCCCACGCTTCTGGCCCTGGCCGGGCCGCCGCGATGGCCTCCGGGGGCGGCAGCAAAACTCACCATCAGCCCCTTCCTCTCACTGCCCCCCCAGAAAGATCCAACGTCTTGGTCTTGTCATCACGGGGCCCCTGGAATCCCCGACCCTTTCCCCAGGGCCGGTGTTTCCTGAGTTGCTCCTGTTGGCGGCCAAGGGGCTCGGCGAGGGCCCCCAAAGCCGAGAACGTCGGAAGGCCTCCGCCGTGTTCTTGCTCGATTCGGCAGCGAGCGAGGGAGGGAAGTGAGAAAGGGGAGGCCTTCTCAGAAGGCGGCGGGGCTTCTCAAAGGCCCTGTCCAGACCCCCGCCGTCATTATTTGTGTTACCGCGTCGACCCCCCGAGGTCTCGGCCCGTTCCCGGGGGCCAGTTTTTCATCCCGAGTTGATTTTTCGTGGTCCCGAGGCCCGGTAAGGGCGCGCAGAGGCCGAAAATGGCGCAGCAAATACCTCTCGTCATGATTTTGTCATTGCTCCAGGGGACCTGGGTCCAGCGTTTTCAAAAGTGCCCGATGTCTTCACGGGAAGCTTCTGGAAGACTCCTCAGCAGGCTGGGGGACTTCCGAGCACTCTGGGAAGACCCGCCCCTTTTCACTTCTAGAGGCCTCCTAGATGGGGTCCGAGCCAGTGGGGTCAGAGGATCGCGCCGCATCGCCAACGCGTCACCGATGCATCGGTGATGCATCGGCGGTGCATTGTCGCCATCGGCGATGCATCGGCGCCATCGGCGTGGAGAAAATCGGGCTCCACATCCGCATCGCCGATGCATCGGCGATGCGGCGCGACCCTCCGACCCCTAGAACCTGCCCCCCAGGGGGCGCGCCGTCGATCCGTGCGCTGGAGGTCATGGGCCCCTCTCCTCCGCCCCGCCCTCCCTCCCTCCCGGCCTCCTCCCTCCTCCCTCCTCTGGCCCCTCTACTCCTCCCTCCTCCCTCCTCCTCCCTCCTCCTCCCTCCTCCTCCCTCCTCCTCCCTCCTCCCTCCTCCTCCCTCCGCCTCCTCCTCCACCTCCTCCTTCCTCCACCGCTCCCTCTCCCGCCGTCTCCTCTGCTCCTCCTCCCTCATCCCGCCTCCTCCTTTGGTCACTGGGCGCCGCGCGCTGGCGCTGGAGGCTCGCGCGCCCTGCGCCTTCGAGGTGCCCCGCTCCTCGTCCGACGACGCTCCGCCGCCGCGGCCGCCTCCCAGGCCGACGGGGAGGCTGCCGCCCAGGCCGCCGAGAGGGTTCCTCAGGCCGCCGCCGAGGCCCATCAGCGCGCTGATGCCGAACCTCGTGGGAGGCTCAGACACAAACCGCTGCTTCATTTTGAAGTTTCAACCAGCAGATCATGAATCACATTCGCTAGACCCATCTAGTGATTACGTGGCTCTGCCATTGCATATGGTTCAACTGAGATTAGAATTGTATGCGTATGTCATATATGTACGTGGCTGATGCATCCATGTGCTGCTAGCTTCGAGGCTCGTTATGAGCCAGATGGTCTGAGATAGCGGCACCCTGACATTTGTGATTCACGAGATAATCAGTCCAATTCTGATGCCCTCGCGTGGAGAAGAAATCACGATGGACGTCTCTATGTCTCCATCTTCGGAAAACCCTCGCCAAGCCCCAGGATCGTCAGGAGACACGCAGGATGAAACGCCGGTCTCGGGAAAGGGGTCCAGACTTGGGGGCCGAATTTCATGAAACAAAGCATGACGTTGGGGGTCTAGGGAGGCTGGCACCAAAACCAATATCGGCGGTTGCGTCCACCGGAAGAAGACGCTCCCAATCCCGGCGATGGGGGCAACACTCGGGCTTTCGAGGTGGCCAGGAGAGTACCACCAGCACCAATATTTACAGCCCTCGACGAACTTAGCCCAAAAGTGGTTGACGCGCCACTTCGATGTCGTCTCTGTCGCCCATTCGATGTCGCCCTCTTCCACGTCAAGGCAATACGAGACGCGGTCTGGGCGGGCGCAACTCGACATGTTGTACAACGGCCGATAGTGGAAAGGGGGCGCCAGCCAGGGACCTTGCGCGCAATGTCACCCAAGCCCGCTACATCACATCGACAAGACAACTGCGCGACACACGTTTGAGGTGGAGGGGAAGTGGGATCCTCTTCCCCCAGTGGAGACACCCCGCTGTGTCTGTGGTGGTCAGAAGTGCCAGATACTCCCCCAGGATCGCGCGGTCGCCTCGCTCAGCGCTTGGCGCCGCGCGATGCGCGGGCATCTCCGCGTTCTGGCGCAGCCCCCTGCCACGCGGAGGAGGGCGACGCTCTGGTCTAGACTGCGACCAGCGATAACCTTCGCGCCAACGGTGAGAACCGAGCAGTAAACGCTCGAGCTCAAGGGCGGCGCCACGGATCTTCGGATCCCTGCGCGCTGGGCCTCTGAGCTCCCTGGTGCGGCGCTCGAGGAGAAGCGCTCGGAGCTCAGCTCCGACGGCCCTGCGGCTTCCGCGCTGCCTCTGGGACGGGCCCGGGGCCCACCAGGCGCCGATCCTCCGCCCAGGACCGGCCTGGCCGGAGCCGGTGCGGGGATCAACGTGCGCTCTTTCCTTACGTTCTGTGCATCGGTCTCGTCTCCAGGCGATGTCAGCTCTGTAGGGTGCCTGGTTCGCGTTTCAAGTAGCTGCCCCCGTCTGGCCGAGGTCTGTTGGGCCGCGGCCGCTCAATCGTGTCCAGGCTTGGGTCTGGGCGTGGGCTTGGGCGCGGGACTGGACCTGGGTGTGGGCGGAGGCTTCCAGGAGAGTTCAGACGTGTGTTTCAGTGTGGGTTTCAACGTGGGCTTGGCCACGGTGTGTGTGTGTGTGTGTGTGTGTGTGTGTTTGCCGTAGGCTTGGCTGTGTGTGTCCCAGCGTCGGCGCCGCATGATGACTGCGCGTGTGGGGCTTCACGCGCAGGGGGTTCCAAGCGCACACGGGGCTCCGCACACAGACTTCGCGTAGGGGATCGACTACAGAATTGATTTACCCCAGAATTGGTTTTCTCGTCGAATCGGAGAAAATTTGCAGAAGTCTCAGTAGATTGCTGAACATCCTAGGTCTCCGTCGTAGATTCGATGGAGAATCAATTTTGGGGTGAATCAATTCTGCAGTCGATCCCCTACTCGACGATTCCTCTTTTCTCATATATTCAGAAGCCAGGGGGGCGGGAGGACCCCCGGGATAGACTCGCCTTTGTGTCGTAGCACAGCGTTCACGACGGCCCGGGAGGCCTCCTAGATCGCCCCAAGACGGCCCAAGAGACCCCCAAGAGGGTTTCAAGGCAGCTCAAAGGGGGCCCAATAATTGCCCCAAGACAGCATGAAAGAAGCTCACGGGGCCCACAAAGTCTCCCAAGACAGACTCACGAGGGCCAAGATGGCCCCAAGAAGGCCAAGTGTCGTAGCAGCGTTCACGACGGCCCGAGAGGCCTCCTAGATCACCCCAAGACGGCCCAAGAGGCCCCCAACAGAGCTCCAAGACAGCCCAAGGGGGGCCCAATATTGCCCCAAGACAACCCGAAAGAAGCTCACGGGGCCCCTAAAGACTCCAAAGAGAGACCCACGCGGGTCATGGGAAGTCCCCAGGAGGGCCCACGATGGCCCCAAGAAGGCCCGTAGACAGCCCAAGTTCTCCAAAAAGGTCCCAGCACGGCTTAAGAGGGACCCGAAACGGCTTGAACGGGATTTGAAAGGACCCCCAAGACTGCCAAGAGAAGCGCCAAAGAGGCCTCCAGAGGTCCCCAAAGCCCTTGAGGGGCATTCGTGGAACCCCCAAGAGGTTCTCCAACGAGGAACCTCCGCAACAGGACCTGCGGCAGACAGGAAACGGTTCGCAACGTCAAGCGAGTGCGAGGATGAATGAGAGGAGCGATGCGGAAAAACAAGGCGATGCTTTCCATCGCCTTGAACTTTTGAGTTGCGAGCGAACCCGCGTGGTGCCCACGCGAAGGACCCCGAACGTCATTCCTTCGCATGGTCATGCGTTTCCCAGAGGGCGTCTTCCTGCGATAAAGACACGAAGCTGACCCGCATCCCGGGTTTGCACCACAGTTCCCCAGAAGCTGCGGGATTGCTTGTAATAGGTTGCTTCATAGTATGTGGCTTTCCTTTGTTAATGTTGTTTTGTTTTCGGTGTTTCTTGGCAGTGCGTTGCGTGGTTTGGTCGTCCTTCGCATGGCTTACCACTGCTTCGCACTGCGCACCCGGACAGCCTGGGACACCAGCGGGCCAGCGTGTGGACCACACGAAGGCCCCCCCAACGTCATTCATGGGAGCAGGTTCTTCAATTGCGTACGTGCAGGATTCGGCCTGACCTGAGGAACGCTAACTAAGGAACGAAACCCCTTTTTTCCAAGTAAGTCTACGAAGTCCGAGAGAACGGACCCGCGCGTCCAAAATCTGAAGGGACACCAGGGGGGGCTCGCCGCCAAAAAGGTAGCGGAGCGCATGCAAACCAAAGGAACGACCGAGCCCCTTTTGAAAAGTAAGCGCTCTTTATTCAAGCAGGATCCTGTACCTATGCACCCGTAGCCGTTGGCTTAAAAGACCACGTAGCCGTCGCCGAAGTCGTTGGCCCAATCTTGCCCCAAGACGGCCCGATAATAGCTCACGGGGCCTTCGCCAAGACGGCCCCAGCACGGCCTAAGAGGAACACAAGACGGCCTAAACGGGCTTCAGAAGGACCCCCAAGACGGCCCAGAGAGGCGCCCAGGAGGCCTCCAGAGGTCCCCAAAGCCCTTGAGAGGCATTCGTGAGGCCCTAATTTTGAGGCCTCCTCCCTCCCTCAATCTTCCTCCCTCACCTCCTCTGCTCCCCACCCAGCGGCTTCCCGTCGACCCTGGCAGTTTGGGACAGGCCAGAGACGACCCAACATTCCAAGACCTCCGAAGATCCTCCGGGGGAAAACGTCTCCTTCCGAACCCACTTCTGATGGCCCCAGGGCCCAGAAACGGGGCCCAGCAACATTCCCCAACGATCGGGGGCCGACGACAACCATTAGGTCGGGCATGTCCCCCATACAGGAGGATGTTGGACCAAAAACTTAGAATACCCCAAAAACCCGAAAATGTCAAAACATGTTCCAGACATCGTCGGCCACACTATTCTTGTTGGACAACTTGTGCACACGCCTCCTGTAGAGGGGCAGGCCCGACTTCAGACGACCACGCAGAACCCTCGAGGACCTCTTCGTGCCCCCGCGGGCCAACAGGCCCTCGAGGTGAGCCACCGCCCCCCGCGATCGCTCGCTGCCGGGCGCGCCCCGAGGGGGAGCGAGGGCCGCCGGCGGGCTCGCCGCCGCGCGCCGCGGGGCCACGCCGCCGCTGTCGTCGCTGACGTCGTCGCTGCCGTCATCGCCCACGCCGTCGCTGCCGCCCTCGCTGCGGTCGTCGTCGTCGTCGTCGTCGTCGTCGTCGTCGTCGTCGTCGTCGTCGTCGTCGTCGTCGTCGTCGTCGTCGTCTCCGTCGTCGTCGTCGTCTTCGTCGCTGTCGTCGCTGTCGTCGTCGTCGTCGCTGCCGTCGTTGCTGCCGTCGTCGTCACCGTCGTCGCTGCCGTGGTCGCCATCAGCGCGGCTTCTCGTATCGCTCCTGCGTTGGTCGTCCAAGATCACAAGGGGGGCACTCGGCAACAACGGCGACGCCGCGGGGGGGGGGCTGCGAAGAGGACGAGGACCGAAAAGAACGCTCGACAAATTGAGGTGCGAGGGATGGAAGAGCGATTCCCGCAGCTTCCCCAGACGGTGCTTGCACTAGCGTTCCTTGCTTCGGCGTACAGAACTTGCGTGAGTTGGCTTCGTATCGTCACGTGCCCGCCCATGTCGCATCATGGGCGATCGTGAGCCCCCCTCACCATATAACTTACACCGGTCGGTTCTTTCGCATAGTTTCCACAACGCCGTTCTCAACACATTGTTCATACCACCTGTCCTGCACCATATAACGTAACTCCTGCAGATACCACCCGTCGCCCGCACTACACTCTGTACACAACATAGATACTATCACATACCTAACACCGAAGAGCTTCCAACGCATACCCCGCACCGCACGGTTACCACAACATGGCTCACATTACAAAGGTCAAGCCGCAGATACTTCACCGCCAGAGTTCAACACCTCACTCTTCGGGGTCTACGATGGCTCCTATACTTGTTGGTCTATTGCGGTGGAAACCGCTGAAGCCGCCAGGCTTCTTGGAGTTTCTGCAATCATCGGAGGTTTTTGGTTCGACACCGGTCTTCAGGAACCGCTGCAACCAGCAGGGCCTGAACAACATATCCCAGAGTAGAGAAAACGACCCCCAAGAAACAACTTGTCCCCCACAGCGGTAAATTTACGTCGTGTCGACGCGGCGGCGACTACAACACGGGCGTTCGGAATGAACGCGGCCAGTGGTCAAGAATCGGCCGGGTTTGAACGGGAATGCGCGATCGCTCACGGCTGAACAATCAAACCAGTGTCAAACATCGACGCGCAGGCCGTTACGACACCTGCTGGCGCAGGATTCAGCGAAGAAGGCAAACGATGTTGGTTCAGCGTTTTTTCGGAGCCTCCAGGTGGCTTTCTCGTCGCCACGTCATCGGATCTGCCTCGAAACTACAATCGAAACGCACCCCAAAATGAAATCGGGTGGCGCACGAACATGTAAATTGAGTGCAACAGTAAATAAGAAACAGGTAAGGGGACTTGAAAATGAAACTGCCTACTTTCAAAAGCCACAACGGAGGACGCCAAAGTACCAACGTATACGAAGCTTGAAGGTCCAAGGTGCGTGGCGCAAAGCACCAACGCAATCTTGCACACATAGATATATAATACATCCAGATCAGCATATGTCTATATATATATATATATATATATATATATATTGGATCCCCGACGTTCCACACACTTACGCTGAAACACACGTTATGCCGCGCGCACATTGGGCCCCACACAGGTGATTTAACTCACACGCACACACGTGTGGTTCCCCAAACTGTTTCCACGCACAATGCACTTCACGCACATGGGCTCAAAGCACATGGGGCTCCACACGAGTTACGTTCCACACAAACATGAGGGCTCCACACCGGGATTCCACGCACATGGGATTCCACGGCATGGGGTGACACATGCATGGGGGTACTCACAAATGGGGTCGCACACGCGCACATACACATGGGGTTGCATACAAACATAAACGAGTTTCACACATTCGGGGTCTCACGCACAGAGGGTGCCATTCGCATGGATGTTCCACAAGCATGGGCTTCCAAACGCTATGCGTTTGACATGCACACACAAACACGCACACACCAGTCCTTCCACAGATCTTCGGCAGGCCTTCGCGCGCCCCTCTGGCGCCCTGCTATCCGGGTTTGTACCTCACAAGTGGACGCCACAAGTGCTTTTTCGAAGCTTGCAAGCTCCCAAGGCATGCTTTCCAGCGCCCTGGCAAGCGTCTCCCACAGGCACTTTCTCTTGATGCTTGCAAGCTCCCCAGGCATGCTTTCGAGCGCCCTTGCAAGCTTCTCCCATGAGCGTTCTAAGCGCTTGACTCGTAGAGTTTCCCAGATAGCAAAGCAGCGGAAGCTGAGAGTAATTCCCAGATTGCTCTGGAAAGCTGAGATCGTTCCAGATTTAGAAGCACGAGCCGCATGGAGCTCGTTCCGGCTTCCGGCACAAATCCCCGGCGCAGGTGGCTTGAGCCGGTGGCGTGTCCCGAGAGACCTTTTCGAAGCGCCTCCCGGTACGCCTGCCCGGAAGCTTATCTGAAGGGGCCCTGGGACACACAAATAAATACACACAAATAAAAGGATCCCCCATATTTTCCAATATTTTATGGGTTTTTCTTTCCCCCCCCACTTCCCATATGTTCCCATATTTTCCTGGGAGTCGACGATTACTTGTGTCTGTGTGTTTTTTCCCCTCCTGATTATCCTAAGGTCCTTCAGAAGCTCTCGTCCTTCCAGGCTCTTCGGCAGGCCTTTTCCCACGCCCTGGCGGCGCCCTGCTGTCCGGGTCTGGGACCCCACAAGCCCCAAGAAGATGGCTCTCTGAGAGCTGAGTGGGCTCCAGATTCGAAGCCGGCAGCGCGCAGGCCAGCCCCTCTCCCAGGACCCCGGGGAGATCCCCCCACACGCAATCCTTCACACGCGCGGGGTCCGCAACGCTGGGGCTGCACACGCCCCTCGGCGATGCATGGGCGAGTGGGGGCCGGTGCGTCTCCCCCTATGAGCCCATCCCCCGATCCCAGACCCCCGACGTCATGATTTTTTCATGACGTCGACCCCCAGAGGTTTCGACCCCTTCCCTGGGACCGGCTTTTCATCCTGAGTCGTTTTTTGACGGTCCCGAGGCCCGGCAAGGGCCCCCAGAGGCTGAAAATTACGAAAAACCTCCCGTCGTGATTTTTTCACTACTCGAGGGGTTCTGGGATCAACGCTGCCCCCTCGTTGTCGGGTCCTGTAGCCTGGCTCTCCCGCGGCCGGTCTCGGACGATGCGGGCACCCCCCCTGGAGCGCTCTCGGCGAGGCGCAGCCGCTGGAAGGCAAATCCCGGGCCTTGAAAGGCCGCCGAGGGCCAGCGAGAACGCCCGAAAGCCTCGGACTTGAGCAGGGACCGCCCGTCCCGGCATTCCTATAGTCCTACCACGACATGTTCTTAGAACCCAAAGACCTTGTAAGAACAAAAAATATTCTTAGAACATAAACCCGATGTGAAAAAAACAAGGCAGAGGCCGCCAGAAATATTCCGAGAACATTTCCTGGGACTCACAATAAATTATTAGAGCATTGTTTGGTAGGACGATCGGCACGCCGGGACGCTTCGCCACTGCTTGACGGACCTCGACTCCACGAAGGTCGCCCCGTCCTGAGTCTCGGACTCGGGCCTGCCAGTGCGCACCTGGCGGGCGCACCCGCCGCAGGCGGGCGCCAGGGCGCCAGAACTGAGAAGGCGAAGGCCCAGCCCCACCCCCGAGTCCCGACCCCATCGCCGAACCCGCGATCCAGGGGGTCGTGGGTTTTCAGGGTCCAGGACTGCAGAAAACCCCACCCCACCCCCAGTCCCGACCCCCTGGATCACGGGCTCGGGGGTGGGCGTCGGGACCAGGGGCGGGGGTGGGCCTCCGCCCAAGACTGGGAGACGAGGTCAGCAATCTGTTGGACTGCGCAGCCGACTTCGGTGGCGAGACCGGGGGGGAGTGAGAAGGAGAAGGCCTTCCCATACGGCGGCGGGGCTCCTCAGACGCCCTCCCGCCTTTTGAGAAACTCTCGCGGGTTTTCGGGGAAGGCTCAGAAAACTTCTCAGAAGGCCGCAGGACTTCCGAGCCTTCTGAGAAGTCGCGCCCCTTCTCGCTCCCCCCTCGGGCGCGCCGCCGGAAAGTTGCCCTCGACCATTTCCCAACCAGTTGTTCTGGTAGTATCCTACCAAGATTGTATATTGCAGCACAGAGCGCATAACATCGAGAGCCCCCCTGAAGAGCCCCTCGACGCGTGAGATCCTTAACGCCGAGGGTGTCGCGTGTCGTGGCGGCGGCCCCGGCGACACGCGACGTCCTGCAAGCGGACATCGTTTCGTCCCGCTCCGCGGGGCGGGAGGGGAGGTCCCAGATGATCTCATATTCTCTGGAGTTTCGTCTCCCGCTCCACTTCCCATATGTTGGACACATTGTTCCAGGAAGCAGCGATTATTTGTGTCTGTGGTTTTCACTCCTGAGCTATGTTCATGCCATCATTTGTTCCCCGCGGCGTTGCCCCTGAGGGGCTACCCCCCGGAACTGCTTGCTCTTGAGCGTCTGCAGCGATGGCAGCGTCGGCGTCGACTGCGTGGCCGACTGCGGGCCCGCACTGCCAGGCCTGCGGGTTAGACGGCAACTGCTGGGAGGTCTTCGTCGGACGGGTTAAGGAAGATTGAGCCCCACTGGGGGGGCTGTTGCGCAGGATCAGGCCGCGAATGCAGCGGGATAAAATCGGAGTCAGCGGGACTAACCTGGATTAAGTTGGACTTAGCTGGAGGAAGTCCGACTAAGCCCGATTTCTGACCAGGGCAGAATCAGAATGTTACTTCCCAGGAGTTGCAGCCGAATGCGGGGGAAGGGGGGTTGCCTGGGTGTGGCCGCCTGCATCGGCCCTGGCTAGCCTCACATTAGAATACTCATGACCCAGACACCCCTAAGGGCAACCACAAAATCACAGCGGGAGAACTGTATTAAATTTTCGGCCTCTGGGCCCTTACCTGGCCTCAGGATAATAAAAAACGGCTCATGGTGGAAAACCAGTCCCGGAAGGGGGTCAGCGTTATGAGAGCATCATGACGTCGGGGGTTTGGGAAATGGGGTCCGAAACGACGGTGTCGGAGGATCACGCCGCATCGCCAACGCATCTGCGTTGCAGCTTCGATGGATCGGCGACGTCGGCGACGCATCCGCGACGTCGGCGTGGAGAAAGTCGGCGCCCACATCGAGCCGCGTCCCCGATGTATCCGCAATGCGGCACGATCCTCCGACCCCATCTGCTCGGACCCTATCTGGGAGGCCTAGACAAACGCATCCCTTCGGGGATGGACATACCCCCCTTTAGTAGAACGTGGTTTAGTGATAACGACCTCGGGCCCAAACCTGGCGGGTGCAGACCTGGAAAATGACGGCCGCGGCGCCCTCGCGAGAACCGAAAACGGACAATTCACTGATCGACGTGGCAGGGTGGGGGTTCTGTCCACCCCCGATCCCTGCCCACCCGGACCCCCGACGCCCTGAGAAACTCAGGACGATGTTCTTTGTCTTTGTACTTTCCGGCCTCTGGGGGCCCACGCCCGGCCCTGGGGACCACTAGCACGAGCTCAGGACGAAGAACCGGCCTCGAGGCAAGGGTGGGCATCCCCAGGGACCCGATGTGCCGACCAACAGGCCTCGGAAAAAATAGCGATCTCGCTTGCCACATTCATCTGTGAACGCCTCCCCCTCCCCCCAATGTTCAAAGTTGGCGGTGGGTCTGATGAGCTGCACCTCGACCGCAGTCTCCCCCGCGCGTGCCAACTTTGAGTTTGGGGGGCAGGGGGGGTGTTCACTCATTGTTCCCCTCTACCGAAAGTCATTACGACTTCGAAACTCTGGGGTCCCCTCTGATCTCGACAGCGCCCCCCAAGAAACGCAGCGCTCAACTCCAACACAAGCCAAGACGCAGAGACAATCCCAAAGCAGCACACGATGCCAACATACAGCCCACATCGAGCTATCAATCCGCGTCGTCGTCAAGCACATGCTGGTGCACCCCGAAGATGCCGGCTTCGCGCTAAAATGCTGCAGCGGCAAGGCAATTTGATTATGTTGCCGGCCCTGGCCATCCCCGCCCCCCCTCGGTCACGTCACGATTTGTGCTGGCGCGGTCTGGGAATGCCTAAGTAAAGCCAAGAAAGCTCGAATAGCAGGTACCGACGGGGACATGCTACGGCAGAGCTTTCACCAAGTTACGGGTATGCATGGGTATGCAGTATCCAAGGACCTGCGACCGACAGCTACGCACAGCCAAGCGCAACGTAGGGTATTACTGGACATACATGTTGGTTTTGCTATACCCTCTCCCCTCCATCCTCCACCTCCTCCGCATATCGCCGCCATCGTTCTCATCATTGCAGTGAACGGTTATTCAAAAGGGATAAAAGAAGGAACGAGGGACATCAAGAGGAGGCGTGGGGGCGTGGCGGGCGGGGCCAGGCCGAACCGACCTGTTTCATACCACTTGTGCTGTCGATTCGTGCTCAGGGACGGGTCTGGGCGCCCGAGGGGGGAAGTGGCCTCGTCGTCGTGCTCCCCGTCTTCTTCACCTCCTGCTTTTCCTCCTCCTCTTCCTCCTCCTCCCCGTCGTCATCATCATCATCATCATCATCATCATCATCATCAGCATCGTCATCATGATCATCATGATCATCATGATCAGCAGCTTCATCATCCTCATCCTCATTCTCATCCTCATCCTCATCATCATCCTCATCCTCCTCTTCCTCCTCCTCCTCCTCCTCCTCCTCCCCGTCGTCATCATCATTATCATCATCATCATCCTCATCACCATCAGCATCATCATCAGCATCATCATCAGCATCACAATCAGCATCATCATCATTGTCATCAGTACCAGTATCATCATCAGCATCAACATCATCATCATTATCTCTCCGATCCTCTTGCTCATGGTCCTCCTCTTGTCGTCCTATTCCCCCATGCTGCGTTGCAAAGTGCTGCGCTGCACAGCAACGTGCGCTCCAGATCGCCAGGGCGTACTTGGGGCTTGCGGAATGGCGCAAGCCCATGAGATGCACGCGGGCTACTTCCAACTCAAACTTACCCGCAGTGCACTGCATCATTTTTCCTACGATCGAGAATCCCAAGCTAGGTGTCTTCAGCAACACACGAGGCCGGAGCAACACGCGGCTGGAATCACATGCGGAACATGCGGAGGCAGTTGCTGGACACAAGTGCGGATGGCTGGCGTGCTCGGCCACTCGAGGGACGAACCCTGGAAAGACATGTGTATCCAGCTTTCACCCAGGCTGGCCACGTCATGTGTATACAACTTCTGGGTAAGAAACACAGATGACAAGTGTAACGTTGTGTCGCGTTTCAGTCTCCCAAAGAAGCAGGAACACGACGACGACGACGGGGCGGAGGAGAATGAGGAGGGATGAGGGAAGATCGAGGAGGCAGAGGATGACGAGGAAAAAGAAGGCGCTCTGCCGTAGCAAATCTTAGGTCGTTCTGCCGGAGCATATCAATACAGGCATCTGCTGTCCGAGGTGTCTTCTGCTCTTTCTCTGCGTACCCAAACGACACCAGCGCGAAACGTGACGTTACCTGCTGCCTGCACCTCTCCCCCGGTAGCGCCCTCCATCGCCCGGGAACAGGACATCTCTCTCCATACAGATCGATGCAACGTGCAAGAGCAGCCGGAACGGATAGGGGAAGAGGACAACGGAAAGGATGGCGATCACGGCAAGCCCTGTGTTGGCGTTGACGCTCACGTGTTTCTCTCCCGGCCTGTATGTACTGCTCGCTGCACTTGCTGGCCATCGCTCGGACGTCCATTGCCTGTGTTTGTTCGGTTTCGTGCGTGGCTTTTTCGCCAAATGATCAAGGATGCCACTCGCTGGTCCTCGCCGAAAGAAAAGTGCACACGTCCGAGCGATGCCGAGCTCGGGCGTGCGGTGTTGACCGATCCGCCCGCTCAGGTTTGGGCAACGCCACGCCCAGATGTGGCGGCACGTACTCCTACTGCGTTCTTGGCACCGTGCAGGCTGCCTCTCGGCCTGGGATGGTCAAGAAACAACCCGGGATGAGAGGCCAGCCCGGGAGGAGGAGGAGGAGGAGGAGGAGGAGGAGGAGGAGAAGGAGGAGGAGGAGGAGGAGGAGGAGAGGGAAACGAAGAGGAGGAGGGTCGAGATCCCCCTGGCGCCCACGCCACAAGCAAACAACGCGATGCCAGAGGACAAGGCAGCCCCTCAGGATCGGCAGCAGGTCGTGGTGCAGATGCGAGAAGGGTTTCCCCAGTGAGCGAGGGCACATCCTCAAGAGTGCCGCCGACTGGGCCTGCCAATCTCAGGGACATGGATTAGACAAGCGCGTTAAAGAACTACTTGCAAAAGACCTGGATCCGCCATGGGGAGTCTGCGATACATTACATCGAGGCAGGCATTTGTTTTTCGGACGATTGCGAGTGGGCACTTTGCGAGTCACGGAACGCGCTTGGAGATGGATGAGCACAAGGCTGGCTAGAAAGGAACGAACAATGACATAAACATAACACCTCGGGGGTCCGCGCGGATTTCTCGGATCCGCGCTGGCGCCCCACGGCGGCGCCCCCGGCGCGGCCCCTGGCGCGCTCCGCGCGCCAGGGAGGGGGGTCCAGCGTCGATCCGAGGAACCCGCGCGGATCTCCAGGTTGTCCTGTCTATGCCATGGCTTGTTCCCCGGGGCCAAGGCTGCGCCCCCCTTTTCGTCCCCCATCTCTGGTTAATTCGAGCTTCGCGCGACCCGCTTGGCTTCGACTGGAAGAGGTGCGCTCTCGACCCGCGGATCAAAAAACGGTTCCCCCGGGCCAGAGGCCGGCGGAGCAGGCCACGGGGGCCCCCGCGCGGCGGAGGCGCACCCCGAGGCCTCTGGCGAGGCGGCCTCCTCGCTCGCGGCCTCGCCCCTCCGGCCTCTCGGCCTCTGCGGCGGCGGCGCGTGCCTCGCTCTCGGGTCTCGCGAGGCCGGCTCGGCCGGGGTCGGCGCGGGTCGTCGATTGGGCTACACGTGGATGTCGTGCATGCCTGGGAGGGGCCCAGGGACACGCACAAAGGAATACACACGAGCAACAAGGTTCCCCATATGCTCCGAGGTTTTCTGGGTTTCCGTCTTCCCATCTTTCCCTATCTTTTCCTGGTAGCCGACGATGAATTGTGTCCGTGTGTCTCTTCCCCTCCTGAATGTCGCCCACACAAGCGGATTTTGGAAGGAACATGGAACACAGTCCAAAACCAAGACAGCTGGCCCAAACGAGCACGAACAAACCGTCACCGGACTGGGATCGTGTCTACCGTTCCTGCAGATGCCTCCTGTAGAGGGCCCCGCCCGACTCGAGGCTCCGAGCCTTGGGCTGGGGCCCGCGTCCGGGGGCGGCTGCTGCCCCATGAGGATCGAGTGGTTGGCCGCCGCGACCTCAGCCGAGCATCAAGTCGGGCCTGTCCCCCCACAGGGGGATTTTCGACGACAAATAAGAAATAACTCCAAAATGCTCCAGAATGATCAAAAAACCTCCAAAAATAGTCCCCAGACTATCTTTGGACTATCTACTTTTGGGGTATCTTTTATTCTTCGTCGAAAATCCCCCTGTAGGGGGACAGGCCCGACTCAAGCCGAGCAGGGCGCGCGCGCGCGCGACGAGAGGCAGCGATCCTGCTCCGCCTGGTCGCGCCCCTCCTCCCTCCACGGCCTCGCCCTCGCTCGGGCGTTCCTTCCCCCTGCAGTCTTCTCCTCCTCCTCCTCCTCCTCCTCCTCCCTCCTCCTCCTCCCTCCTCCTCCTCCTCCTCCTCCTCCTCCTCCTCCTCCTCCTCCTCCTCCTCCTCCTCCTCCTCCTCCTCCTCCTCCTCCTCCTCCTCCTCCTCCTCCTCCTCCTCCTCCTCCTCCTCCTCCTCCTCGGCCCGGGGACACACAAATAAATCTACACACATCCCAGGATTCCCAAAGCTACCATTGCCGAGGTCAAAGCCGATTGCTCTTTTCATGATCTTGCCAAGGCATCGGGAACCGGCTGCGCCAGGATAGGCAGCAGCGCCGTGCGACCCGTCGGGCCGCATCGGATCGCTGGTAGATCGGCGTCAAATCGGATCGAGCCGGCCAGGATCGGTACATACTCGGATCGGCGGGATCAGAAGGGGCCATGCCCGAAAGGGGGAGGTGAAGGAGGAGGAGGTGGAGGAGGAAAAGGAGGAAAGGGAGGAGGAGGAGGAGGAGGAGGAGGAGGAGGAGGAGGAGGAGGAGGAGGAGGAGGAGGAGGAGGAGAGGAGGAAGGAGGGGAGGAGGAGGAGGAGGAGGAGGAAAGGGGAGGAGGAGAGGAGGAGGAGGAGGCTGCATGGCCCCCGAGGCGGTCGGCGACGGCGGGGGGCCCGCGACCGGTGCAGGATCGAGGCCGAACTGATGTGCGTGGACCTGCTGGCGCCGCTGCGCATCTCGGTAGAGCCGGTCCCAGGCCTTCACGTAGCCTCGCTTCATCACCTCGGGAGCTCCTCCTCCTCCTCCCTTTCCTCCTCCTCCTCCTCCTCCTCCCTTTCCTCCTCCTCCTCCTCCTCCTTTCCTCCTCCTCCTCCTCCTCCCTTTCCTCCTCCTCCCCTCCCTTTCCTCCTCCTCCTCCTCCTCCTCCTCCTCCTCCTCCTCCCTTTCCTCCTCCTTTCCTCCTCCTCCTCCTCCTCCTCCTCCTTCTCCTCTCTAGGCTCCCTCCAATGGGCACGCGCGCCTCCATGGGCCTGCCCTGAGCGGACTCGCGGGGCCTGCTCGGATCGGAAGCGGAGCGGCTCGCCTGGCGGAAACTCGCCCGGGATCGAGGCAGGATCTCGGCGGCGACGAGGAGGGCGAATAGCCCAGGGGCGGGCATTACACGTCTTCGCCCAGGAGCCTTGTCGAAGACATAGACCATCGGCGCCCCTGGATGCATGTGCGTATAGCTCTCCCCTGGGCTGTGCGCCCCTGTCGTCGCCCCTGAGAATCGGGGACGACCCGCCCTTCTGTGGCTGGCCCCAGCCGATGCCGATGAATCGAACGGAGTCGAAACGGATCGGAGTCGTGGCCCCGGCCACCGAATCGAATCGCAGCGGATCGTACCGTGGGCGGCGCTGCCTCTGTCCTCGCGCTTCGTCACCGTGGCAAGGCTGCCTGGCTCGTGGCAAGTGAGCGACGATCAAATATGCGTCTTGCGCGAGATGACACAGCGACCTTACGCTGTGGCTTACGCGGGCCACCAGCGCGGCAAGCCACAATGGAGACGAGGGCGCTTACGCGGGCAGCTCACGCACCAATGTCGGTAAAGACGACCCCTTTTTTGTGTCGATCATGTGTCGCACACTGCCGCTCCCAGGAGCGCCTAGGCCAGACCCGCGCCGAGTGAGACAAATGCGCAACACAGATCTGAGAATGGGAGGCTCGTGTTCCTTTCGCCGTTCGATCGTCTTGCTACTAACTCGGCCTCCTCCCTCTCTGGCCTGCCGCCCGCATTACTCCACAACCCCGCTCGTGCAAAACGCACCCATGGTCTTGCGCGCGTCGGCGTGGGAGGCTTGGCGATCTTGAGCGGTAGAGGCTGCCCGAAAGCAGACAAGCTTGCAGCACCGCTCACATGGGCAGAATTCATGCGCACACAGAGTTACAGTCAGCGTGTTACCATAATCAGTAAGCGCTGAATACAGTGGAGGCCGGTCCACAAGAAACCTTCCACAAGAAACCCAAACCTGAGACCCCATGACGTCCATCGATTTGTGGTGTGGGAACGTCACGCCTTCCATGGCAGAACCATCGAAGCCCAAAAAACCCAGAGCACCCTGGAGGCAAGCAGGGTGTTTCTTGGCATGGGCCCCCACCGCAGCCCCGCCACAGCCCACAGCGGTCCTCACTCCAACGTCTCGACTGCCTGCGGCCACGAAGACAACATTCACCAATGCCAAGAGCACATCGCACGGCTTGCCGACGCCCACTGGCAGTACGCGCAGAGGGGTTCCTTGTACGATGGTGCCCTTCGGTGCGCGCCTCCAGGGGCGCGCGCTGTCCCAAGCCCGCCGTGTCCGAGTGCATGTAGGTCAGGGGGCCCGGTCCCTGGCCAACCTTGGCTCGGCGGCAACTCGTGGGGGCCTCCCACACCATCTTGTTGGCTCGATCCTGCGGGTCGACGCGGCTGTGCGTGGAACTTCCAGGGGAAACCCGCCGAGATGGAGACCTCCCAGACTCTCCGAATTCACCCCCCCAAGTGCATCGGCCCCCAAACGGTCTGAGGATCACTTCTCCAGGCCCAGGGAGCTGAAAAGGCTGCCCCCTAAACCATGGCACCCCTGTCCCCAAAGGGCCTGTGGTCGCGCCCTGGCGCGCCCTGGGGCCCCCCTTCTAGCGTGGTAAAACCAAGGGAACAAACATGGGCAAATTACGGGGCGTGAAAACGACCATAGCCACTGCTTTTCTTTTGATGCCGCCTTCCAGCCCGCAGCAACAAAGCAGTGGTTGTGGTCATGTTCGTTGAGCTTGGCATCAAGGAAATCACCACAACCACTGCTTCTTTTTCGGCCGGCTGGAAGGCGGCGCAAACAAGAAGCAGTAGCTGTGGTCATTTTCCCGTCCCGCACAAATAGCCATCCCCGAACTCGTTCCACGTCGCCCGCCATTCCCGCCACTCGCGCCCGGGCGTGACCGATTCTCCTCCGCGCGCCCCAGCAGAATGACGAGCCCCAACCCCAAGCGGACAAACAATGAGTTTGCCAGATCTCTCCCCCAGACAAAGGTCGGGACAAGCATCTCGCTGCGGATCGTCGGCGTTAGGCGACGCTCAATCGGTGCCAAGCGACGCTAAACCGGCGCTATTTCGTCGGCTCCAGGGCGCGAATCGACGCGAGCTCGCGCTCAAGATGGAACTCCGAAGGTAAACACAGGGCTCTCATGATTTGCTACCAAACCCTGGACCAGCCCCCCATCCTGGACAGTTTTTCTGTCCGCCCAGGGGGCCCCGGGAGAGGTCCAGCGGAAACCGAGAAGCTGCTGAAGCACCTCGGGACGCCGTTCCCTTCAGGACCACTCTCCTTCACGGCGAGGCGGCGGCGGTGGGAAGCCGGGGCCCGAGGACCGGGGGGGCCGCTGGGAGGGCCTTGGAGTATACACCAAGTCGCAAGGTCGGCCAGGGGCCTTGGTGTGTAGACGCCCTGGCTCGCCGACCTGAGGGGCGCTGGAGCGCCTGTGCACCGAATCCCTTCGTTGGACTCTATTGGCTCCGAGGCCGCCGGCCAAACGACGTGGTGTACACATCGAACCCCTCCGAACCTGGGGAGACCAAACGGCAGTGTCGTAAAACAGCTACCACATTTGTCTGTTGGGCAGTCATAGCAGTAGGTATTCACAGCGCAGCAGTGCGCACAGAAATCTCGAAAAGAAGGCGGGGCAAACCGGACCGCCGGGGCCACTCCCGCGACCGACATCTTTTGTGTGAGGGGCAACGGTAGGGGGGGACTGGCATAGGGGGGGATGCATCGACCTGGAATCGACGATACATCGCCGATAGATCGCCGAGAGTCCCACGATAGTGAGTCCGCACCGTCCTGGGCGGGTTGGGGCTCTCAGGCCCCTGTCGGCGATCAATGGGCGATTGGGGGTCAATGCCTCCCCCCCCTATGCCTGATTATTCCCCCCTATCGTTGCCCCCAATCTTGAGGCCATCTCGGGCGCCCTGGCGCGCTCCTGGGCTGTCCTGGCAGCCTATGAGACCGCTCGTGGAGCTCTCCTGGCGCCTCCTTTTTTGGGCTTCGAGGGGCCGCGGCCGCCCCGAGGGGCCGGCAGCCCTGTCCCCCGGTGCGCGTATGTGTGTATGTGAATATACTGGCATGCGTGTGTATATCTAATCGAACACACACGTGTGTATATACATACATATATATACACATAATATCCCAGTGCGACCCTACCTAGGAGTTGGAGCCCCTAGGAAAGCAGCATTAGTGGTAGCAGTAAAGCTAAACTAAAGCTAAGCTAAAACTAAATTTAAGCTAAAGCTAAGCTGAAGCTAAGCTAAAACTAAGCTAACTCTAAGCTAAATCTAAGCTACAGCTAAGCTAACGCTAAGCTAACTATAAGCTAAAGCAAGGCTAAATCTAAGCTAAAGCTAAAGCTAAAGCTAAAGCTAAAGCTAAAGCTAAAGCTAAAGCTGAGCTAACGCTAACCTACGGCTAAGCGATAGCAAAGCTAAAGCTGAGCTAAAGCTAACGTAAACCTAAGGTAAGGCTAAGCTAAAGCTACGCTAACGCTAAGCTAAAGCTAAGCTAAAGCTAAGCTAGAGCTAACCAACATCTAAGCTAAAGCTACGCTAAAGCTAAAGCTAAAGCTGAGCTAAAGCTAAGCTAAAACAAAGCTCAAGCGAAGCTAAAGCTAAGCTAAAGCTAAGCTGAAGCTAAAGCTAAGCTAACGCTAAGCTAAAGCTAAGCTGAAGCTAAGCTAAAGCTAAGCTAAAGCTAAGCTAAAGCTAAGCTAAAGCTAAAGCTAAAGCTAAAGCTAAAGCTAAAGCTAACACTAAAACTTAAGCTCCCAGGGGACTGGGGGAACCGCGGGGCGGATGCCGGGGGAACCGCCCGGGGCGGGTTACACTGCCCGGCGCTTTAAGCTTATAAAGTAAGAACCCTTCTAGGCAGAGCCTAGGTGGGGAATACATAGATTTGAAACATGATCCAGGGTCTGCCCCCCTCCCTCCCTCATGCTGATGCCATCGGCCCCCCCGCCCCCCCCACCCCCCCGCGCGGTGGGCCGCCCGCCCCTCCCCCCCCTGTGGGCGTGGCGTGGTGGGGTCTTTCCCTGTGGGCGTGCGGTGGTTGGTATGGGGTCTGGCCCTCCCTCTCCATCAGGGACAAGGAGGAGGAGGGAGGAGGAGGAGGAGGAGGAGGAGGAGGAGGAGGAGGATCAGGAGAAGGAGGAGAGGAAGTGAGAGAAGGGAGCAAGGTAGGGAAGAGAGGGCCGAGGAACGAGGAGGAAGGGATGACGAGGGGGGATGGAGGGAGGAGGATCAGCAACACCGTCGTTGACCGTGTCGTCCCCGTCGTCGCTCCCTCTGGGTGTGGCGTGGTGTTGCGATGCTTTAGGGGGCGGAAGCGGGAGGTGTCTTCGTCGTCGTCGTCGTCGTCGTCGTCGTCGTCGTCCTCCTCCCTCCCATCCGAGGGGGTGGGGAGGGGCCGAAGGACCCCAAGACCCATCGCATCTGGGGGGGGGGGCCTGGGCCCGGAGCCCAGGATCGTGTACCAGGCGCATCATTATGGTCGCCGTGGGATCTTTTCCAGGAGGGGAAAATAAAAAATGATTGTTCGGCGGCGAGTCACTGGCAGTCGGGATCCTGGGTGGGTGGGGGGGTCATCGTTTTTAACCGAATTTGGGATATTACCGATACCGCTGCTCCCCGACATCTCCTGGGACGCGTGCTGAACAGGATTTCGAGGCGAATCCAGCCGTGTCGACGAGGGCCTCCCAGGAAGCCCCAAAACGACGATAACCGAGGAAGAGTAATGGTATCGGTATCTTTTCTGCGATGCGGGAACTTATCCATATCCACCGCCTAGGAATCGACGTCTGCCCCAGCGGGCGGTGGATATGGACATATTTTGGCCCGCGGGGGCCAGAATCCACATCCACCGCCTGTGGAGGTCCGCGAATATCGATCAGGCAGGCGGTGACTATGGGAAAAAATCCGCCTCGGATATAGAGGAAGAAACAACTGCATAAACATAACCTCTTGGCGCTCCGCGCGGAGCGCGGACAAACATATGGTTATGCCATTTCCGCCGTTTCCGCCGTGGCCGCCGTGGCCGCCGCCGCCGCCGCCGCGTCTTCGGTCGGAGAGTCTGAGGTAACCGCCCCCCGCCGAGCCCCCCCCCCCCAGACCACCGGCTCGAGCTCGATCTCGGCCATCGTCTCGTTGACCACCTCTTCGCCGACCTCGCCGAGCGGGAGGGCCCAGGCCCGCGGACGGCAGCGGCCGCGGGCCCCCCCGTCACAGGCAGTGCTGGGGGGGGGGAGGCCGACGCGAAGGGGGTCGACGCCTCCTCCAGGAGACGGACCTCGCCCAGGACTCCAGAGGGCGCCCAGCCCCCCTGGATCGTCGATCCGCCCTCCTCCCCGCTCCTCCCCGCTCCTCGCTCCTCGCTCCTCGCTCCTCGCTCCTCGCTCCTCCTCCTCCTCCTCCTCCTCCTCCTCCTCCTCCTCCTCCTCCTCCTCGCTCCTCGCTCCTCGCTCCTCGCTCCTCGCTCCTCTCTCCTCCTCTCCTCCTCCTCTCCTCCTCCTCCTCCTCCTCCTCCTCCACCTCCTCCTCCTCGCATCCCTCCTCCTCCTCCTCCTCCTCCTCCTCTCCTCCACCTCCTCCTCCACCTCCTCCTCCTCCTCCTCCTCCTCCTCCTCGCTCCTCCTCGCTCCTTCTCGCTCCTCCTCGCTCCTCCTCCTCCTCCTCCTCCTCCACCTCCTCCTCCTCGCATCTCCTCCTTCTCCTCCTCCTCGCTCCTCCTCCTCCTCCTCCTCCTCCTCCTCTCGCTCCTCCTCCTCGCTCTCTCCTCCTCCTCGCTCCTCCTCGCTCCTCCTCCTCCCTCCTCCTCCTCCTCCTCCTCCTCCTCCTCCTCCTCCTCCTCCTCGCTCCTCCTCCCAGCCCGTGCCCCGTGCTGGGCCGCCGGGGCGGGCGCCCCCTCCTCCCCAGGGGGCGGCCCGTTTTTTTGCGCGCGGCCTGCCTGCGCCCGGGCGGTGTTCCGGGAGCCCACAAAAGGCCGTGCGCGCCCACCCGCGCGCAGGAGCGCGGCCCCGCACTCCGCGAGACCGGCCGCGTGATACGACCATTCGCGCAGCGCGTACTCTCGCGAAACCAGCGTGGCTTCATGCACACGTCGTTCTCAGCTGATCGTGCTCATGTCTAGGTGTGCTCGTTTCTGATTGTTCCTGGCCCCCCTGTTGGCCAGGAGCAGGCCCAGGACAGAACAATTAGAAATGAAAGGGTCTTGGCCCCCCAAAAAACAAAGAACTCTCGAATATTTAGAAATGAACCATGTGTACGTGAACGTCCTTCTTTCGCTCCTGAGGGTTGTCAGGGTGGTGGGCGCTGGCCAGGCCCTCTCCGCTCCAGCCTCCGGAGAGGAAGCGGAGCGGAGGGGGGCCACCTTTAGGTCCGGCATGTTCTCCCATACAGGGGGATTTGGGACCAAAGATAAAAAGCAGTCAAAACATATTCCAAGATGGCCATATCATAATTTCAAAAATCTTCCCCAGACTACTGCTGGACTCTTTTTGAACGTCCCTCCTGTAGAGGGGCGTGCCCGACCTAAGGCTACCTTCGGGCGTTGGCAGAACTTGCTCTGGTGGGACCTGGTTTAGTGATGTGTACTGGGGGACGCCCCACCCGCCCATTCCACTGACTGGAACTGCCGTCACCCGAAAAAGCAGCAGTTACGGCAGACCTGGTTTAGTGATTCTGGTCAATTTGGGGGCTCCAACTTACTACTAACTGGGTCCCCTTACCTGGGGTCCTGGCTATATGTGATACTTGGACACAGCCGCCTCGGCCTGGACCTCCTTTCGCGCACCTTCTGCTCTTAGTGGGCCCCGGAAACGGCAGGGCCGTTTTTGCACCGTTTCCGAGACAGTGTCTCTCGAACATGGACGCGGCAAAAAACTGCGACCGGAATCGGCAACACAACCGCTCCAGGATCGGAGCCCGAGCCGAAGCGGGCGACAAAAACGGCGACGGAACGAGCAAAAAAGCGGCGTCGGACCTGGCAGCAACAACACGGAACTGGTAGCACCAACGGCCTGGTCGCTTCCAGGGCCCACCGAGCCCTCTGCTGGCCGCAGCTCAGCGACCTGGCGACCAAAACTGCTGAACTGAACGACTCCGGTGCGCTTAGTCGCCCGGGCCCCTCAGCGCAATAAACTGGCCCCCTCTCTCCCCCCTCCCCCCCTCCACCCCCCCCCCCCCCCCCTCCCCCTCCCCCCCCCCGCCTTCAGTTACTCAATATGAATATACTCTCCCCTGATGACGGTTTGAAAATGGCCGACCCCCCCCCGCGTACTGTTTTTTACACACAGGTTTCCCCGGAGTTGGGTTTTCGCTTGCATTTTTTTCCAAAATGCTGCTCTCGCTGAGGCGCTGGCCTCATTTTCGGGCCCCGCTCATTCCGAATCGTGCTCCCGCTGCAGCGCTGGCCTCATTTCCGTGCTTCCGCTCGTTCCGAATCGTACTCCCGCTGCAGCGCTGGCCTCATTTCCGTGCTTCCGCTCGTTCCGAATCGTGCTCCCGCTGCAGCGCTGGCGTCATTTCCCGTGCCATGCCACGGCATGCAATGCATTGCTAGGTTGATACTACGCTTTGCGGTACTCTTCTACGCCATGCCATGCCGTGCTCTACAATGCATCGCGTACCCTTTCGGGATCATTGCCCTGCTCGACATCCGACTGAGCGAGTAGAGAAGGGATCTGCGCCATGGTAAGGGATGGGAGGGAGGGGTAGGATGTCAGATATGACGCGAGCGCACCTAGCTTGCCCCTTCCCCCTCCCCCCTCCCCCCATTCCCCGCTCCCCCCCCCTGCGGCCCGAAAGCTGGAGGTGAGCCTCACAGTCGGAGCCAGACAGAACCGGTGGGTTAGGCAACCAACCATCAGCTATCAACCATACCCCTGCACATCAGATTGTTGAAAACTTGGCCAGAGATCCACATTCAAATTCGCCAGCCCAACGGGCCAGAGGCGTGCTGAAAGCTCCGGTAACTGGTAAACAATAATTTTAGTTCGCGCGCGCGGGGCGGCCCCTGAGGGTCCGCGGCCGAAAAGTAACCCAGGCAGCTCCTGGGCAGGTCCCCAGCAAGTTCCCATCAGAGATGGTTCTGCTCCTGGGCGCGGCTCTCGGGGCCTCCCAAGAAACCCGAAGAACGGCCCAGAGGCCCCCAAGAGGCCCTCTAGATGGTCCTATAGAGTTTTCTGGGACACGACAAGATCGCTTCAGGACGCCCAAAATGGTTCCCAGACGGCCGAAGAAGCCTCCAAGAGCACTCCCCAGAGGGCCCCAAGAGGCAAAATTAACAGATGCCCCTTTTGTTTTTGGCACCCCAAGATGGCCTAAGAGGCCCCCAAGGAGGCCTCAAAACAGCCCAAAAGGGCTCCAAGACTGCCCAAAGAAGGCCCCAGGACGGCCCCAAGAGGGGACCCACAGGGAAAACCTTGACGGAAATTCCGAACTCTCGGCCCCAAGAGGCGCCCAGGATGCCCCAAGAGGCCCCCAAGAGAGCCCAGGAGGCCCCACGAGGCCCCGAAGAGGCTCAAAAAGAAGCCCCAAGACCAAAAAGGCCACGAACGCGCAGGCAAACGCCTGCGATGGCAACGGGCCAGCGGAATGAGCGAAGTGATCCGCCGCCCCACGACCTGCACGAATCCTTTCCCCTCGGTCCCTTGCCCACGCACTCCTCGTATCCATGCCTTTCCTCATAGCTCTGGCAGCCCCTCCGTTAGGGGGCAAAGAACGGTATAAAATGAACTTGTGCGTCGTCGGGGACGCCTGCCCCTGGGCGACGGGAAAGTTTATACCCCTACGTGGCACCGTAAGGGTATAAACTTTCCAGCCGCCCTGGGACAGGCGCCCCCTACAGAAAAGTTGACTTTCTACCGGTCGTCGCCCGTAGACTCCTGGGAACCTCCCCGCGGCCTGCTCATTTCGCCGACCCGGGGGCCGGGGCTGCGGCCGGGGCGCCTTCTTGCCATCACTTCCGTTCCATAACGACCCCCCTTTCACGTGCTCGGCTTCCGAGCGCCACCAGCCCTCTAAGACACCTCTCCAGGAGCCTCCTGGGCCGTTGTGGGGGCCTCTCAAGGCTCTTTCTGCGCTGATCTTGACCGCCCTTCGGGCCACCCACGGCCGTCCCGGATGCCTCTCCACCTCTCTTCGAGTCTTCTACACCAGAACCCCCCAGTAAGCAACAGAACGTAATAAAACACGAGAGACGATGACGGCTCTTGCCTGATCGGGCTGTTCCTGGCGCCCCTCTTGGAGCTCCCGTGAATCTCCGCGGGCTCTTGCGGCCATCTTTCTACGGGCGACGACCGGTATAAAGTAAACTTTTTCTGTAGGGGGCGCCTGTCCCAGGGCGGCTGGACAGTTTATACCCTTACGGTGCCACGTAGGGGTATAAACTTTCCCGTCGCCCAGGGGCAGGCGTCCCCGACGACGCACAAGTTCATTTTATAC
This sequence comes from Prorocentrum cordatum, assembly GCA_963575745.1. Classification (NCBI taxonomy): domain Eukaryota; class Dinophyceae; order Prorocentrales; family Prorocentraceae; genus Prorocentrum; species Prorocentrum cordatum. The sequence goes on along the minus strand of CAUYUJ010015478.1, from coordinate 47,175 downwards.
CGTTCTTTGCCCCCCCAAAAAAATCTTGGAGCCTGCGGAGGCTCTTTGCGGCCGCCCTGGAAGCCTCTCGGGGCCCTCCGCGCCCGTCCGTGCTCCTTTCTATGGTGCCGTCGCGAGCGGCCTTGGGCGCGCCCAGGGGAGCTCCCGAAGCCCTTTTCGGAGGCCCCCAGGACGAACTGGCGATGCTCCCTTTTCTGCCTCTCCTGTCTCCCTCCTCGGTCTCCTCCGCCGTTTTCGGCACCTTCGGGTGCCCATTTCTCGCCCGTCGTCGGGCCCTCTCGGGGATCCTCCTGGGCTCTTCTCCGCGTCGTCTTAGGCCCTCTGGAGCCATGCTGGACCCCCCCCCCACATGGAAACTCCTGGCTCCAACAAAAAGTGGTGCGGCGGTGTCTGCCCCCGTAGGGGCGTTCAATCAAATAATGTCTGCAGCGAATCGACCCTCAGCGGGGGTGTCCGATTCCCGAGTGTCGATTGGACTCGCAGGGGTAGGACTCGCAACGAGTCGCAGAGGGGCGAGACGACAAAACAGCGACTGTTCTCTTCAGCTTCTCCGTGAGCTTGGCCACCTTCTGCTGGAGCTCCTGGGACGATGGGGACGATGAGGACCAGGAGGAGGAGGAGGAGGGAGGGAGGGGCAATCAGGGGAGGGAGGGAGGAGGAGGAGGGAGGGAGGGAGGAGGAGAAGGGAGGGAGGGGCGAGGGGAGGAAGGACAGCAGCAGCAGCAGGGAGGCAAGCAGGGGAGAGGCGGGCTGCACGCATCCTCTGTTCGGCCTTTTCGTGTCAAGTCGGGCGTGCCCCCCTACGGGGGGATTTTCGACGAACAGTAAACAAACATACCCAAAACATATTCCCAAACGGTCAAAAATACTCAAAAAATAGTCCCCTGGCTATTTTTTGACAGTCTTTGACTATTCCCTCTGTAGAGAGACAGGCCCGACTTCATTTTAGTGCTTCACAGCTCAATCAACGGGACCAGATGTGCACACACAGTGGAACATTATAGTTGCTCTACTGGGCTGGGCGGAGCTCGCAATGCTCAGCGCGTCAATCTTGGGCCCAAACGGCCGCAGCGAATGCGTAAAAGAACAAACCCATACATGAGGCACGGGTGACGGAAGTCAATCGGGACAGCACTGTGACGACAGAGGGAGGGGGAGGAGAGGAAGGAGATGGGAGGCGGAACGGGGCAGGCGGGATGGGGGAGGATGGAAGAGGGAGGAAGAGAGAAGAAGGAGGGAGGATGAGGGTGGATGCTTCAGAGGCGTGAAGAAACATAGGGGGAGCATGAGCTCCTCGTGCTGCTGCAGCAGCTCATCGTACTTCTGCTTTATCGACGCGTACTTCAACTTGAACCTACGCCAGAGGCCAGAGGGAATGCCCCTCCCACCGAATTACCCCTCGAGCATGCCTTGCTGACCAAGGCAAGCTCCTCCTCCGGCTTCTGCATCTCCCACAGTCTAGACCCTCCTTCCCCCTGCCCCTCCCTCACTCCTCTCTCCACTACCTCCATTCCTTCGTCGTCCCTCCCTCTCTTTCTCTCGCTCTCTCTCTCTCTCTCTCTCTCTCTCTCTCTCTCTCCCCTCCCTCCCTCCCTCCCTCCCTCCCCCCTCCCTCCCCCCTCCCTCCCCTCCTCTCTCTCTCTCTCTCTCATTTTCGTCTCTGGCTCCTGCTGCCCGAGCCTTCCGCCTCCTCGACCCTCCCCTCCTCCTCCCTCAATTAATCGCTCCACGTCCTCCATTCTCTATTCCCCCCCTCGTTGTCCGCCACCGCGCCTGCAGCGGTAGTTGTGTGCGTCGGGGGCCCTCTCGCTCCTCCTCGCGAAGTAATCGTTGCCCCCCCCCCCCCCCCCGACGCATCGAACCCAAGATGCGCTCGCTCTTTGTTGGTGACCACGTCCCTGCGCTTCTGGGCCTTCTAGGCAGGGCCTGTGCCCAAATGCAAGGTCGGAGGACCTCCCCCCCCCCCGCGCTCGCCCCCCCCCCCCCCCCAGGCGCCCGCCCGAGCGCGGCGGCGGAGTCGTGCGGCAACGCCACGGGATCTCTGCTCCTCATCACTCTCCCCCTCCCCCATCCGCTATTCTCTCTCTCTCTCTCTCTCTCTCCCTCCCCTGCCCCGCAAGCAGGCCCTGCGGGGGGTAAAGGCGCACGCACAACGGGAAGGCGCACATCGCCCCG
>CAUYUJ010015478.1:17500-40000 GCA_963575745.1 Prorocentrum cordatum | reverse complement strand
CGCCTCCTTGCTCCCTCCTCCCCCCACCCCCTCGTTCCCTCCTCCCCCCACCCCCTCGTTCCCTCCTCCCCCCTGCGACAATCGCGCGGGAGGAACACGAGGGACCTGATGGGCGTGCTCAAGCCTTTGCAGGAGATCACCGCCCACAGGTCGCCCCCCTCGATCTCCCGAGGAGGAGGTGGACGAGGAGGAGGAGGATGAGGGTACAAGTAGAGGGTGGCACAAGAGGAGGAATATTATGAGGAGGAGGGGGTACGGGAGGGATGATGATGAGGAGGAGGGCGCCAGTATAATTACATGTGCAAGTGCATCCCGTAAAGTGATCTGGGGAAGTAGGGGTAGAACGCAGAAGTGGAAAGTACACTTGCATAGAGTAACATGTGCATGTCGTATGGAAACGTGGTGGTAGAAGCAGAAGTACACCACATGCTTATGCTTATGCTTATGCTTATGCTTATGCTTATGCTTAGGCTTAGGCTTAGGCTTATGCTTATGCTCATGCTTATGCTTATGCTTATGCTTATGCTTATGCTTATGCTTATGCTTATGCTTATGCTTATGCTTAGGCTTATGAGTATGCTTATGCTTATGCTTATGCTTATGCTTTTGCTTTTGCGTTTGCTTATGCTTATGCTTATGCTTATGCTTATGCTTATGCTTATGCTTATGCTTATGCTTATGCTTATGATTATGCTTATGCTTATGCTTAGGCTTATGATTATGCTTATGCTTATGCTTATGCTTATGCTTAGGCTTAGGCTTATGCTTATGCTTATGCTTATGCTTATGCTTATGATTATGCTTATGCTTATGCTTATGCTTAGGGAGGAGGAGAAGAGGGGGCAGGGGAAGGGGTAGAGGGGAGGAGAGAGAAGGGAGAAGAGGGAGCGGGGCATCATCATCATCATCACCATACTCATCACCATCATCATCATCATCATCGTCATCGTCATCGTCATCGCTCGTCGTTTTTAGCTGCCGACCAGAGGGCCTTCATGGTAGTAGTAGTAGTAGTTGTAGTGGCAGTGGTAGTCGTAGTTGCATAGAGTAACATGTGCATGTCGTATGGAAACGTGGTAGTAGAGGCAGAAGTACACCACATGCTTATGCTTATGCTTATGCTTATGCTTATGCTTATGCTTAGGCTTAGGCTTAGGCTTAGGCTTATGCTTATGCTTATGCTTATGCTTATGCTTATGCTTATGATTATGCTTATGCTTATGCTTATGCTTATGCTTATGCTTATGCTTATGATTATGCTTATGCTTATGCTTATGCTTAGGCTTATGATTATGCTTATGATTTTGATTTTGACCTTGCTTTTGCTTTTGCTTTTGCTTTTGCTTATGCTTATGCTTATGCTTATGCTTATGCTGATGCTGATGCTTATGCTTATGCTTATGCTTCTGCTTATGCTTATGCTTATGCTTATGCTTAGGCTTAGGCTTAGGCTTATGCTTATGCTTATGCTTGTGCTTATGCTTATGCTAATGCTTATGCTTAGGGAGGAGGAGAAGAGGGGGCAGGGGAAGGGGTAGAGGGGAGGAGAGAGAAGGGAGAAGAGGGAGCGGGGCATCATCATCATCACCATACTCATCACCATCATCATCATCATCGTCATCGTCATCGTCATCGCTCGTCGTTTTTAGCTGCCGACCGGAGGGCCTTCAAGGTAGTAGTAGTAGTTGTAGTGGCAGTAGTAGTAGCTGGCTCGTCGCCTGCGGCTGGGCGCCATTGGTAGTAGTAGTAGTTGTAGTGGCAGTGGTGGTGTCAGTTGTGCTATAGCAGTAGTAGTAGTAGTAGTAGTGGTGGTGGTGGTGGTGCTTGTAGTAGTAGTAGTGGCAGTAGTAGCAGTAGTAGTAGTAGTTGTGGTAGTGGTAGTAGTGATAGTAGTAGTAGTAGTTGTTGTGGTAGTGGTCGTAGTGATGATAGCAGTATTATTATTACTAGTAGTAGTAGTAATAGAAGAAGTACGCGCAGTAGTAGTGCTATAGTAGTAGTAGTAGTGGTGGTAGTGGTAGTGGTAGTGGTAGTGGTAATCGTACTACTCGTAGTAGTAGTAGTAGTAGTAGTAGTAGTAGTAGTAGTACAGGTAGTAGTGTTGGTAATAGTAGTAGTAGTAGTAGTAGTAGCTGGTTGTGGTAGTGTTTTTAATGTCGTACTATTAGTAGTGGTAGTAGAAATGACAGTAGGAATCGTAATAGTAGTAGTAGTACTACTACTACTACTAGTATTTGTAGTAATAATCGTAGTAGTAGTAACTAGTAGCAGTAGCAGTAATCATCGTAGATGATGATGTAGAAATATCAGTATTAGTATAGTATTAGTATTAGTATTCGTATTAGTATTAGTATTAGTATCAGTATCAGTATTAGTATTAGTATTATTATTGGTATTAGCATTCGTATTCGTATCAGTAGTAGTAGTTGTATTAGTAGTGGTGGTAGTAGTAGTAGCAATCGTAGTCGCAGTCGCAGTCAATGGATTTAATTTGAATTTCGCACTGTCAGTCTGGAGTCGTAGTCGTAGTCGTGGTCGTTCCCGACGTCGCCGTCGTGTCTCATTTGCCCCTGTCTCCTTCCTTGTTCACCTAAATTGTTCCCCCTTCGCTTCCAGTCGTCCCCAACCCGCGCCCGTCTAGTCAGGTCGACTCCGACTGCGACGGTGATCTCCCACTTCGTGGACCTCTTCAAGCCGCTCGTGCGTGTGCGCGGGGCTGCGATGGGAGTTTGCGAGCTAATGGGGAGGGGGAAGGGGAAGAGAAAGAAGAGGATGATGACGACGACGAGGGGCAGGACGGTGAGGAGTAGGAGGAGGAGGAGAATGAGGAGAAACAAAGGAGGAGGAGGAGGAGGAGGAGGAGGAGGAGGAGGAGGAGGAGGAGGAGAGGGAATGGGGACGGAAAGCGAGGGGAGGAGACGGAGGAGAGGGAGTATGTGAGCATGCTTGTCATTTATTGATCATGTGCGAGTTCGGAGTTCGAGATTTCGTTGGTGTTGATGTGTGCATATTTGTAGAACATTTCTCATTGTTTGGGCATGTGCGAGTGCGTAGTTATTTCGTGTCAATGCGCCGTCTAGGTGTCCTCAAGGTATCCCTCAATGTGTTTCCCCAGGTATCCCTCTAGGTGTCCTCAAGGTATCCTTCTAGGTGTCCTCAAGGTATCTAGGCGTCCCTCCAGGTATCCTCCAAGGTATCCTTCCATGTAGTCATCCAGGCATCCCTCCAGGTGTTTCTGAGTTTCCGAAAACCAATGTGAACACATACATATACGCACATGGGTGTGTGCATGTGCACGCACATATATATATATAAACATGTATACAAACATGTATATAGACATGGAGATGAACATAGTCGTAAGCGTAAGCACACGAGTGTACGTTTCCATGTACATGTATATGTGTACATATACGGATACATACATTTAAATTCACATATACGCATGAATTTGTACATTCATTTTTCGTCCGCTGCGACCTCTTCTTTTCTCCCATCCTGTTCCTCCCTCCCCCCCGGACAACCGGGAGGGAAGATTGCGCCGAATTGCTGCTTGCCGCCGAAGAAACTGGCCTTGGCTTTGGAGAAACTGTACAACGACTCCGAGGTCATCTTCGGTGCTGCAGAGAGCAAGGACGTAGCGCAGACGTGCTCGAACGCTGGCTGGTACATCAGGCTTGGGTATGGGGCATTGCGAGGGTACGGAGTAGTGCACTTGTGTGCGCTCACACACATATACACACATACACATGGTGATGCTTGGTCACTTTGGTATTCATTTGCGTGTACAGGTGCATTGTGCATACACGTTTTGTGCGTACCTATGTATGTGCATATGTGACATAAGCGCACGCAATCAACTTTTAAACGGTGTATTCACCAACATTTGCGCGCGATGTTTATACATAGGTGCACGCGTATACGTGTACGTATCTACATAGTTGAATATGGAAGCCAGTGTATACACATACACATATAATATATAGATGCAGTTCTCATGTGCATACGTAAATATACATTTATGTATGCACATGTGTATGTGTGCATAGTTACACCAACATAAGTGTATGTATATATATATATATGTGCGTGTGTGTGTAGACGTACGCCGTGTGAGCAGGGTGTTACGTGCGATCAGATGAACAGGGGAGGTCGATGGTATCTAAGCTACGCGATATCAAGAAGGACACGCTGGCCATGCAGCGTCTAGTGAACAGGGTGGGGCGGGGGATTGAGCGTTTCTTCTTCAACTCATGGTCTATTGATGTATGCGCACGTCCGATTGGTTGAAGATCTACATGATTGTTTTGTCTTCTGATCGAGCGGTCTTTTGGTGCGTTGGTCTTCTGATCTATTTGTCTGTTGATGTCTACTGGTTGGTCTTCTGTTAGATGGTGGACCTCTACATGATTGATTGTCTCATGTAACGCTTGGTGTATATCTCTACATGTTTGTCTCTACTTCTGTTCGCTACGGGGAATGGTGCGTCGTCCCCCCCCCCCCCCCCCCCCCCCGCCCCCCCACTCCTCATCCTGAACTTCGGAGGGGAGGCGTCGCCAAGAGAGGCCGAGATCATCGCCGACCTCTTCGACTGCGTGGACGCGACCGCCGCCGCTGACCCTTTGCCGCAGCCCCCCCCCTTCTCCATATCGAGAACGTTGCCCCTTTATATAATCTTCGTTCGTGTCCTCCTCCTCCTTCTCCTCCTCGCCCTTTGTCCCCCCTCCTCATACTACGCTACCTTTCCCATGTAGATCATTTTCCACCTCGCTGTCCTCTGTTGCCGTTCTACGATCAGATCAGGGCACATCAGGGTGTATCGTTGTTTTATGTGTACGTGTGCTTCTCACTTGCGTCGCAATCTATGTGTACGTGTACGTGTGTACGTGTACGTTGTTCTATGTGTACGTGTACGTTGTGCTATGTGTACTTGTATCTATGTGCACGTCTTGCCACCCATGTACCTCGTTGCCATATCTTGCAGTTATCTTGCAGTCGTGCGCTCCTTGCCTGAGGCCCGCGCGCCTGGGACTTGGCGCACCACGAGCGACGATACCTTGGAGGCCGAGGAGGCAGTTACTGGCGCCGTCGTTCCCGTGACGGCCGCAGGCGAGAGCACGCCCGCGAGTGCCCCGCTCGCCGCAGCCGACAACGCCTCGGGGGGAGGTCCGCTTGGGACTCTCAAGGGCTATTAATATCATAATTGTTACTACTCCTACTACTACGGCAATTACACCTACAACAGAAAATACATTTACAGCATCAAGCAGTCATACCAATACCACTGACAATACTCCTACTATTCCTTTTACAATGCAGAGTGGAGGATGGTTTAGCTACTACAACCACTACTACTACCATTACGATCACTATTAGTATTCGTATAGAATCTTGCTTTACTACCACCACTACGACTCGACAGCTACTACTACTATTTGTATTACTGAAAAGTGCCAATACTATTACGCGCACCACTCCTACCAGTATGATTATTAATACAACGATTAGTGCGAGTACTACTGCTAGCACTACTGTTATGATGACTACTAATTCACTTGATGTACTACAGAAAATGTACGAACACATATACTATTGCTACGACTAGTACCAGTACGACAGGCTACAACTTGCATTAGCTGATACTCCTTCGAATGCTAGTGCTAGTACGAGCATTGGTGCTACTACTACTCCTATTACAATTACTACTACTATACTACCTTATTACAACTACTAGCTACGACCTCGATCACTACCACTACTTCGACAACCCTCCTCCCCACCGACCCTGCTCCAGCTCCCGTGGCGGCCCTCCACTAGGTCTGGACTTCATCAAGGACATCCTTCGTAACCACTCGGCTGTCACCGCGGCCGTGACGGCCATGAGTGCGAAGAGCCCAGGCTTCGCGTTTTTCTTCTGTTTGATTGTCTTATGTACCCAACGCGTATCACTTCAGGTATACCGCGGGATATACATATTCATGGCGTACCGTGCATGCTTGATCTTATTGTGATGCATACATGAACCTTACATGCGTGTTGTTCACTTCAAGGTGTATACGTCTATATGATCGATTGTGTTATCGGCCCCAGGTCTTCTGATTGATTGTCTTCTGCTCCTCTATGTATACATATATATATCCAAATGGTCCTTGTATTTTGTCTGTGCACACGTGTGCGTCTACATGCTGTTTGTCTTCGTTTCTCCAACGTCTTCTGATTGTTTTTATCATCTACCTCTAGGTCCTTATCTATACATGTTTTGATTGTCTTGCAAGTCATGTGCGTGTGCTTGTCTCCAAGACTCACTGTGTACAACTCTGCGCATGTACTTCTTATTGTGTCGGCCCTGCCCGCAGCCCCCGTCTGGATGAACCATTCTGGCGGTAGCATGGACGACCTTTTGGTGCGCGCCAAGCAGATGCCAACGATCAACGCGAAAGTGCAATTCAAGGGGGGGGGGCAGCGAAGAGGGTAGCCAGGCTGCGAGCGCCACGCCCAAGCGCGCGAAAGCCAAGCCGAAAGCAGCGCCAAAGCGTTCGCCCAAGTCGAAACCGGTAGCCAAGAGCACCCCGTCGCCCAAGAAGGGGAAAGCTGGGCAGCCGTTGTCCATGACTCCTAAGTGCATCCATGCCAGGGCCTACCACGCTGCCAGGCGTGCTGCGGAGAAGAAGGGACTCAGCCATGCAATGGCGCTGAAGGCAGCGAGGGCGGCAGCAGCGAAAGCCTTGCTTGAGCAAACGCCGTGAAGAGTGTCTTTTGATAATTTCAACATGAAACCCATAGTAATGACGCCGTACTTCTGCTATGCTACCCTTGCACCCTCTCCGTTTCTGCCCGTCCATAGCCAGTAAGAGATCCAGCGCCGTGGATACGGGACGCCCAAGGGTATTGTGTCCTCCTGATGCATCCTTACGATGGGTTTTGATCGTAGCGCGTCGTGGCCACACCAATCTCTGGAGGCAGCGAGGGCATAGCATGAGCGTGCCCGCATGTGCCTCCTTTTCTTGCCTAGGGGAAGCGGTATGCGTTCCATGCCATATCGCATCGGGCGCCTGCTGTGCGGGCGAAGTATAGGCCCAACCGCGCTTGCAACGACATTCTGAATGCTAGCTGGATTTCGCTCGGGGCGTCCTCTTGCTCGCAGAAAGGTAGTGTTTTCCTTCAGTGTGTTCTCTCAACAGCATTGCTCGGATATCAAGTACGGTCCCCCGTGCGTCCCTCTCAAGATATCCTCCCAACGCACCCCCTATCAAGTATCGTGCTCAATGTCATCTCACATACAGTGCCATCTCAAGATGCCAAGTACGGTTCTCCCTCAATGTATCCTCCAAGGTATCCTCAAGGTATCCTCTCAGGGTCTTCCTGTATCCCCCAATGTGTCCCTCCCAATGTATCCTCCAAGGTATCCTCAATGTATCCTCCAAGGTATACCCCAAGGTTCCTCTCAATGTATCAATCAAGGTATACTACCCCTCCTGCTTATGGGAGTGGTAGTGGAAAGTTGGCCCTTTCGCAAACTGGTGTACGCGCAGTTTGTGCACGCATGTTCCCCCCCACAGCAGATGTTGCACCCGAACGTGTCATGCTTGTTGCTGCCGTTGCATCTGTTCAGGCTTCTTTTTCTCGGGCGCACTGCCCCTCTGGCAGCAATGGAGTGCCCAGACGGCCACGACCCGCTCTGCGTCAGAGTGCACAATGTTGCACAGGGCATCTCCAAGGTAACTTTACGGACAGACAGGGATGGAACGTGCGTAGCGAGGGAGTGCAGTCGGAGATCCAGTATGCATCCTCTATCAGTGCACCCCCCATGTTTCTTTCCCCCCTGCTCAGCCAATGTGATGATGTCCTCCCTCTTTCCTTCTCATCCCTTTGCACTTGCCGTTCCATCTCACTTCCTCGTTCATCCTCGCCCTTCCTTCGCCCCCTCGCTACTCCTCCTGATACTGGGCTTCGCGACTGCCTCGGCGGGGCAGGGCGCTTTTCGAGTCCAGGGGCTGCTATCCCTCGGACATCTACAAGAGAGATCAGATGGTGGGCACCATGGTCCTCACGAGGTTCAGCACCGCGTCGGAATCTGTCAAGTTCATCACGCTGTTCAACGCCCAGATTGCTGATATTTCGCACGATGGTAGGCCGTTGCAGGATCCTCTTTTTTTTTTTGTGCACATGAATACTGGGACGATGGAAAAAGGGGAGGAGGGAGCGAGGAGTAGGAGTGAGGAGTGAGGAGTCAGGAGTCAGGAGAAAGGAAGGAGGAGGGAGGAGTGAGGAGTGAGGAGGGAGGACACTGTCCCTCCGCCCTTGGTCCTCCTTCTTTTCTATTCCTCCGTCCTTTTTATTTCTCTAAGTCGTTCGACCTTCCCCGTGCATTGCCCATCCTTTCCACGAGCGCCTCTCCTCTTTTCCACCGTCATGTATGTTCTATATTGGTGAAACCATCTGCAGGTAGAGTTCGCAAGGCAGAAGGCCGCGCACGTGGAGACATCTGACAGCACGCCTGACAGGCGCGGATTGTTTTTGGCATTGCTCTGTGTCCCAGTCAGATTCAAAGGTAGCGCCTAAAGGTATCTGATGGTAGCACGTAAAGGTATCATGAAGTATCAAAGGTATCTAAAGGTATATCAAGGTATCTGAAGGTATCTAAAGGTATCTAAAGGTATCTAGAGGTATCTAAAGGTATCTAAAGGTATCTAAAGGTATTCGAAGGTATCTAAAGATATGTGAAGGTAGCACCTAAAGGTATCTGAAGGTATCAGTCGCATTTCAAGCACCTGAAGGTAGCACCTAAAGGTATCATGATTCAAAATAGCGATAGCGCCTACAGGTATCAGCATTCACCAGTTACGGGGGCGGAGGAGGTTCGTACTATGGCCAAAGTGCCCCGCCTGACCCCGTGGCATTAGGGTTTTTTGTAGGCCTGCCGTTGGTTTGGGGGCCCCCTCTGGGGGGCTGGCGGTTCGGGGGAGGAGGAGGATGATATAGAGGCGGGGATACTTTATGTACATGCACACACGCACGCACGCACGTACACAAACGCACGCACGTACACACACGCACGCGCACACGCACAGCATCCTCCCGGGAGTGTTTTTGCGCCGCGCACAGGCGTGGTACTTCTTCAACGTCTACCAGTGCGCCGACGCCAGCGAAGCGATCTCGGCATGAGCCCCCTGAGAAGGAGCTCCCTTTTTTGTTTTGGTTTTTGTACCCGTCCACACCGGTTCGGTTGTTCCGCGGTGCAATCCCTTTCCATCGCGTTGCACCCTAGGAGTTCAAACACCGCTGGGACAACGGCACCTCGGAGGAGGGGATGTGGATGTGCTACACCAGGGAGTTCCAGGAGTGGGCGCATTCGGCCCTTCAGACGCGTCCCTCTCCTGAGCCAGAGTCGATATCCTACGATGAAGACGCCGATGAAGAGTTTCATGGCCGTGATGATGTGGACGCACAGACCTTTGAGGATAGGCTTGCGCAGCATGATTCTTGATCATCTAGACTGTCGCATTTCATTTTGGGCGGTGTTCGCTCGCATGCGTAAAAATCAGCGGCGTGTCGCGCGTGCCGAAAGGATAACGAGAGGAGCAGAATGATAAAAAGACGACGGTGAGGAGGAAGATGAGGAGTAGAATGATGCGGTGTAGGAGGAACGAGGAGGAGGGGAAGAGAGGATGATGACAGTATAGGAGGTGGATGGGATAGGGAAAGAGAGAGAGAGAGAGAGAGAGAGAGAAAGAGAGAGAGAGAGAGAGAGAGAGAGAGAGAGAGAGAGAGAGAGAGAGATAGAAAGAGAGAGAGAGAGAGAGAGAGAGAGAGTCACGGGGGCGGAGGAGGTTCGTATTATGGCCAAAGTGCCCCGCCTGACCCCGCGGGCATTTGGGCTTTTTCTAAGCCTGCCGCTGGCAAAGGGGAGCCCCCGCAAGGGGGTGGCGGTTCGGGGGAGGAGGAGGAATACATCGAAATCTAAAGAGAGAGAAAGAGAGAGAGAGAGAGAGAGAGAGAGAGAGAAAGAGAGAGAGAGAGAGAGAGAGAGAGCGAGAGAGAGAGAGAGAGAGACGAAGGGGAAAGAGGATCGAATTGGATAGGGGGATTCAGATCCGTTTTGTGCGATTCTGTTATCTAGGATGATACATGAGCTTGCGCAAGTGACACGTCTCCTCATTTCCAGAATGCACCGTCTATGCGTCAGTGTTACTTGAAAGATGAATACATGTGCATCGGTTGAGCGTAGTTCCGGATTGAAGTGGCATTTGCATTGCATGTGACAGGTCTTGCATGACACACCTGCGTAGTTAAGGAATCATATGCCAATTGCGTTGCATGGTGTTGCGTGGCACGCTATGCACTTGAAACAGTTTATGCGAGCCGTAAGTTCTGCTATAATACTACAACGTAACATAGTTTACACCCGCATTGCAACACAAGTGCAGCTCACCAGCAACTAATGAGTTCAACTGTTGGTGAAGTTTCATCACATATGCAACTCAACTGCAGCACATGGTATTGCAGTTTCGTTTCGGTTTTGGTGAAAATGCAACAAAACTGCAAAGACTGGTGTTGCAGTTTTGTTTCGGTTTCAACAAAACCGAAACAAAACTGCAACGCTGGTGTTGCAGTTTTGTTTCGGTTTTGTTTCGGTTTCGTTTCGGTTTCGTTGCAGTTTTGTGTCGGTTTCGTTTCGGTTTTCGTGGTGGTCTATTCGGAACTTTCAAAACCATTGAAAAAGTAATGAATTCGTACGACGAGCACTAAACCGAAACGAAACCGAAACAAAACCGAAACGAAACCGAAACGAAACCGAAACGAAACCGAAACAAAACCGAAACAAAACTGCAACACTGGTGTTGCAGTTTTGTTTCGGTTTTGGTGAAACCGAAACAAAACTGCACCGCCATGTGTTGCAGTTTTGTTGCAGTTCTGGTGAAACTTCAACGAAACTGCAACTAGTTAACAGATATGAATACCTCTCACGGTTGTACGATGTACGATATAATTGTGCTATGCAGTTGTCAATCATTCAATTAAGCACTTTGCAATCTTGTGAGAGAGATGTCTTGACACGTGTATGTGCCATTGTTTCACTCTGACGTGTGCCATGCATGCTTTCCTTGCGGTGCCGTTTCAGCTCCATAAGCTCTTGATTTGTGCAGCTTAGCACTCGTCCCTATTCTCATTGCTGTGCCTCTGATTCGCTATGCCCGCGAAAAAACTACCGAACGTGGCCGCCAACATCGAGGACTGGAAGGCGCGCGTTGCCGCGGCGATGATCAAGAAGGAGCCCGAGGCATCCGAGGAAGAGGAGAAGTCAGACGACGAGGACACGATCTTGTTTGTTGTTTCTTGTAGTGCGCGTTTGAAGATGCATGTATCATACACAGGCGTAGTGCTTCATGGCTTCAGTAGCTGGTGTGCCAACCATTTTTTGCTCTTGTGTATTATTTGATCGTGGAACCGCTACTTATAAGATATTGTTGTGTGGCGCGACCTTTGCAAATACCCATCCTTGCATTCCGGTATCGCTCCTTGCCAAGCATCCTTGGTTTCTCTTCTGTAAGATATGGCTATGTCACTGTCACTACCGACCCTTGCCAGGAGCCCGCTGCTGTGCTTCGGCGTCCCGCTGCCCTCAAGCGCCCTGCTGCAGCTGATCATTCTGGCCAGGATACTTCTGATGACAAGCCGCTGATGAAGAAGCCCGTGAAGTACTTCCCTATGCGCAAGCCTTCCGCGGCAGGTGCTGACACGCGTTCAGCAGAGGAACCTTTGAGCCAATCTTTCAGCTTATCTTGTCAGGGTGACGGGAGGTAGAAGCAATTTAGTTGTCCGATGGGGTTGCGAGGGAATACATCCTGAAGGTAGTTCTGAATGTATCTCTTGAAGGTAGTTCTGAATACATCCTGAAGGTTGTCCTCGAATTTACTCCTAGAATGTCTTGAAGGTGTCCTGAATATATTTCCTGAAGGTGTCCTGAAGGTATTTCTGAAGGTATGTCTGAATGTGCTCCTAGGATGTAGGCATGAAAGCTGTCTTGCCCGAGGAGAAGGCGAAGGAGAAGTTCAAGATACTTGTGGAAAAGATTATGAAACAGAGCAGGGATAAGGAGGAGAAGCACCAACGGGCTCTAGCGGCAAGCGGTGACCGAAAGTGGTCGACGACGCGAGATAAGTGGATCCACGAGCTTGTCACGACGTCCGACGATGAGGGAGAGGAGGATTGAGGGTCTATATGTTGTAATTTTGAATCAACACTTGGATTTCACAAAGAAAAAACTCACAATCAGTTGCTTTCCAATACATGAAACGTTACAACGAAAGGTCTGGTGTAGAGCAACGCAATATTCCTCCCTTGCAGCGACCGCATCCCGCAGGAGGTCGAGAAGGATCGCAGGAGGAAGGTCCGCTTCTTCAACCTCAACCAGGGGGACCTTTCCAAGCAGCTGCAGGAGCAGCTCGCGGAGATCAAAGTTGGCCCGAACAAACGGTGGGAGGGGAGGGGAGGAGGCGGACGTGTGTATGTATATGTGGAAGTGCTATGTCTATAGGTGTCTGAAGGTATCTCAAGGTGTCTCAATGTAGTTCAGTGTAGGCATCTCAGGGTACCTCAAAATGTCTCTATGGGCACATCAAGGTGTATCTAGGTTTCTCCGTGTATCTCAGTGTATCTCGGTGCTCTTGCTTATGTTTCCATGTTATAGCGACCCAGCTTTCTTCTATATACAGTCAACGCGCAGAGTAAGGTCGGGCGACTTTCCCAAGGGTGCCCTTGCGTTCTTAAGGTTTGCCTTGCGTCCTTATGTTTTGTATCGTCGGAACCCGTCCAGAATACTTCAACTTCGGCCTCCAAGGGTCTTGCGTCCTTACCGCGCGTCCTTCCTATACATTTTCACTGTGCCCATTCATCTGGCGATCCGTAGGGCTTTTGGCTCGAGCATGTTTGGCTCGAGATGAAGGGGGGCCCGTCGCCGCCGCCTCGAACCCCTTGGCTCCGTCCGTCCAGGCCCCACGAGCTCAGATCGAAGCTCCTCTCCGCTCCGACGAAGGTGCTACAGAAAGCCAGGCCAACCGGCACCGCTCCGACACCGAGACCACCGCCTGGCCCACCGAGACCGCCGCCTACACCGCCACCAGGGTGGCACGTCCGATTCGACAGGCCCGAAGGGGAGAAGCAGCACGTCCCAAGGGTGATACCTCCGATTCGGCAGCCAGTCCCAAGGGTGGTACCTCCGAAACGGCTGCCAGTGCCACCGCCGCCGAAAACTCGGCCGTGCAAGAAGCTGAAGTGCCAGGAGGAGGACGGCGAGCAGAGCGGCGAGCACGAGGGGCACGTGGGCCAGCAGGAACACGCAGAGCACAAGGGGCACGCGGGCCAGCAGCCGTCCGAGCACAAGGAGCACGTGGGCCAGCAGGAGCACGCGAACCAGCACAAGGAGCACGTGGGCCAGCAGGAGCACGCCGAGCACAAGGGGCACGCGGGCCAGCAGCCGTCCGAGCACAAGGGGCACGTGGGCCAGCAGGAGCACGCGAGCCAGCACAAGGAGCACGTGGGCCAGCAGGAGCACCCTCACGACAAGCACCAGGGGCACGTGGGCCAGCAGCAGCACCCTCACGACGAGCACCAGAGCACGTGGGCCAGCCAGCATCCTCACGACGAGCAGAAGCAGAAGCAGGTGTACGCGCGCCAGCAGCCGTCAGAGCAGTCCGGCCTGTCGGGCGACGATGAGATCTTGAAGTTGTTGGCCGAGTATACATCATGAGCTGGCCTCGAACAGGGTAGGCCGAGTCGCCCCGAAGAAAAAAAGGTCGCAGTTTCCGCCGTGTTTCTCTCAAGGTACCCCAAGGTATCTCCATGTACCTCAATGTATATCAAAGTGTCTCAATGCATTTCAATGAATATTAATGTATTTCAATGTATATCAATGTGTCTCCGTGTAGACATCTCAAGGTAAATGTCTCAAGGTATATCAAAGTATATATACTGCAATGTGGGTGTCTGCATGCATATCAATGTAAATGGACATCTGAAGGTATATCTAGGTTTCCCTTGGTATCTCAATGTATCTCAGTGCGCATCAAGGTATACAAATGTATCTCAATGTATGTATAACAATGTACCCCCATGTATCTGAATATATATATATATATATGGGCATGTCAGGTATCTCAATGTATCTCAAGGTGTCTCAATGTATCCCAAGGTTTTCTTCAATGCATCTCTAGGGAATGAGGGATGATGACTGATATCAGGGTTGGGGCAGCCGTGATGACAGATATGATGGGCAGGGCCCGTGAGCAGCAGTTCATCGCCAACGCCGTGGACTGCGCCGCTGACGGCACGCTCAGCTTGAACACCGACAAAGAGTACTTCCACGACCGCCGCTTTTTTAGAGATGTGCCTGCCACATCGGGGAGTGGTATCGGAAGGAAAATGAGGCGTGGCACTTGTCGGTAGGAGGAGCAGGGAGGAGCAGTAGGAGGAGCAGGAGGAGCAGGAGCAGAAGAACTATGAGTGGTGGCACTTGCATCTCACTTTCATCTCGGGGTTGTCCCTCTCATTGGTATCGTTCTATGGAGCCCACCTAAATGTATATCCCGACATTTCTTCTATAGCATCTTTCTGTGGTATATTTTCTTATGAGTACCTCAAGGTATATTTCTATGGCGTCCCTCTCAAGGTATAGAATGGTATCTCAAGGTATCTGTCGATGGGCATCTCAAGGTATCCCATGATTTCTTTCTTAAGGTTCCGATCACAAGGTATATTTCTATGTCTCCCCTCGTGCGCCCTTGCATTTTTTGTTCGCATTGCTTCAGGAGTTGCACTCGAAGTGGGAGGAGAACAAAGGGGAGAAGGCCAAGACGAGCCTCCCCACGGGCCAGTTCATGGCTACCATGTACGGGAACGATAAGAACGCCTTCGAGTTAGGCGAATCGAAGGGGGAGTTCTACAGGACGTTCGAGGACGGGGTCGAGCACTGCGTGAGCTCCAGCAGCAAGACGACGAAGACGCACGGCAGCAGGCACGCATATGCACATGTATATGTTAACGTATGTACATATGCGTACACGTCTGCTTGTGTATGTGTATATGTGTGTAACTGAAAACGTTCACGTATATGTATACGTAAGTGTACATGTCTAAAACATGTAGATGTATACGTAAATGTATATGCATATACACATGTACACACATATATATATATATGTGTAAAGACATGTAAAGATGTGCGAATATATATAAGATATCTAATATATATATATATATATATATATATATATATATATACACATATATGTATATATGTGTACATGTGTATACATATATGTATGTACATATACGTAATGATACGCTTACACACATGTGTATTTATGTATGTATGATTGTATCAATGTACATATATGTGTGTGCGTATGTACGTATGTGCGTTTCGTGGGTCTGTTTTGATTTTTAGTGTAAATGAACATGTGCAGTTGCATGTCCTTTTTTTTTGGAGCGAGGCACAGCTTGAACGTCAAGGGTTCGAAGAGTGTGTCCAAGCAGCAGGCGGAATTGGCGAAGCAGGCCATCAAAATGTTCTGCTGGGACATCCCTGCGTCCAGCGGCAGCAGTGGCAGCGGCGGCGCGGCCAAGGAAAACTTTCCGTACCAGAAGGAGCTCGCGTTCGTGCTTCGTGTTTTTGGAGGAGGAGGAGGAGGACTAAGTAGGAGGAATAAGATGGGCAGAAGACTGGAGGAGGTAGGGAAAAAAGAAGATCCTGAGGATGGGAGGGGGGAGCGGAGGGGAAGAGATAGGAGGAGGAAATGTGAGCAGTAGGAGGGAGGAGTTGAAAGCAAGTCGCAGGAGTTCACTGCGGCTGTGAACGAGGCTGAATGCGCGGCTGGCCTCCTGGTGTCCGACGCTTTCAAAGTGACCACTGACTGCAACAACCTCGACATCAACATTCCCGCGGACTTCGACGAGATGATCATGAACGTGCAGCAGGCGAAGTGGAGGAGGACAGAATGAAGGAGGGTGGGCGGAGGGGAAAATGGGCAGGAGGGTGAGTGGAGAGGAGAAGGGAGGGGGAGTGGGGAGGAGTAGAGGAGGTAGGAACGATCCGATGTATGTTTACATACATATGCGATGCGTGCACTGAGACCCACGGTCGACCCGTACGTGTAATGCTCACGTGCCTGTATATACGCTTGCGTGTACGCGTATACGATGTATATATATATATATACACATGTATAGAGAAATATACATACAAACGTATACACATAATATTATAACAGGATGTGTGCAATTGCGTGTGAGGGTACACATTGTTGTAGGCGTGAGTATTTTGTTTTGATCTGAGGGGGAGGGGGGAGTGTACCGGCATACCCGTTGCCTGGTGGAGGCCGCCAACGAGCTCGCCAACATCGGCAGGTTCGGGAAGAACAGCGAGCGCAAGAAGGTCACGCAGTCCGAGGCGGGCTACACAGGAGGAAGAAGAGGACGGAGGAGGAAACACGGCAGGGGGAGGAGGGGGAGGAGGAGGGCGAGATGGTGGACACAGAAGGGGGAGGTGGTGGAGGGCCAGGCCCTCCATCACCTCCTCCTCTTCCTTCCCCTCCTCCTCGTCGTGTGCCCCCCCTTCCCCCTCCTCCTCCTCCTCTGCCTCCCTCCTCTCCTCCCCCTCCTCCTCCTCCTCCTCCTCCCCTTCACCTCATCCTACTGTTCCCCCTCTCCTCCTCCTCCTCCCCTCCACGGCGCCAGGCCAAGGTGCTCTTCGAGAAGGACTCGGAGAGCATGCGCACGCTCTGGAAGGAGGTGACGCACCTGCAGATGCTGGTGAAGGCCAAGCAGGACGCGAAGAAGTAGGGCAGCATCTTCATCATCGGCACTTGACAGTACCGTGGGATCTTTTCGGGACGTGGGGGAGCGTTCTCTTTGCCAGTGCTTGTTCTTCTTGCTATTGCACGTTGACCTTTGCTGTAGATGTGATTGTGAATGTTATTGCAGGTTGCAGTTATTGCACGCATTCAGACAATGTGGTTGTGTCATTTACTTGTGAGAACGTGCTTGTAGCTGTTTTGGTGAGTCGATGTCATGTGTTGCGTGCGATGCATCATGTATGGGCTCATCTAGCCTGTAGCGCTTGCGTTCTCATGCACCGTGGTCTTCCTAACAGCACATGTTGCGTGTTCAGTGCCGCCCTAATGCGATGGTGACTTGTGATCCGTGGGGGTGGGGCGCGGAAGGTAGCTACAAGGTAGGCCGTCGGGCGCTGAAGATGACGATGTAAGGTAGACACATCAATGAGGTATGTAGCTCTGAATGCATGTTCTGGAAGAGGGGGTGGCGCGAGGGAAGATTGGGGGTGTGGTCAGGAAGTGGGAGGGAAGGGGTGGTGGGACAGGGGAGGGGCGGTGGTTTTCATGTTTGTATTATTTTTCTTGTTTGCCATCGTGTCTTGTACCCCTCTCGCACGTCAGTTGTGCAGCGCACGCCGCGGAGAGGGGAGGTGCGGCGAGAGCTCCAACAACTGGGGCTGAAGGAGAGTCCGAGCGCTCGGCCTCGGGCGGCACTGCTGGAGTTCCAGCGACGCGCTCTGCGGAGTAAAGCTGCCTCCTCTCGCGCAGCCTTGCTTTCAGTTCGTGGCAACGGGGTGGAGGAAGAGGGGGAAAGGACGAGGAGGAGGAGGAGGAGGTAGAGGAAGAGGAATATGAGATCAAGGACCTCCTCTGGTGGAGGG
The DNA here is from genome assembly GCA_963575745.1 of Prorocentrum cordatum. Taxonomy (NCBI): domain Eukaryota; class Dinophyceae; order Prorocentrales; family Prorocentraceae; genus Prorocentrum; species Prorocentrum cordatum. Next base: position 22,287 of record CAUYUJ010015478.1, on the reverse strand, counting down.
AGAGGAATTTGAGGCGGATGGGAGGAGGAGGAGGAGGCTGAGCAGAACAGCGGCGACAGTGTCTATTTCACGTACCTTGTATATTTATAGCATTTCTTGTCTCGTGTATCCTGTATCTTTAGGTGCCGATGATAACATGTATTGTCTCATGTACTTTCATGATGCATCGTGTTTCGCGCCGAGTGTGTGTGTGTGGGGGGGGGGAGAGGGGGGGAACTGGAGGAAAAGATAGGGAGCCATAGGGGGAGAGAGAGAGAGAGAGTTTCCTCCTCCTTGTCCTCCTCCGCCTCATCACCCGATGGCCCCAACTGTTGCCAGCAGGAAAGCTGCCTGCCTTTGAAGGTATCCCTGAAGGTATGCAAGGTATCCCTGAAGGTATGCACAAATGCCCCAAGGTATCCCTGAAGGTATGCAAGGTATCCCTGAAGGTATCCCTGAAGGTATGAAGGAATCACTGTTCCCCCAACCTCCACCTCAGCAAGGTATCCCTGAAGGTATGCACATATGCATGATGACAACGTGTGCCGCTACATGGATCCTTGAAGCCATCCTTCCGCTCACGTGAATGTCTAAGGGTTTGCGGTGGCGACGGCCCCCCATACACCATAATTAAATGATCATATATAGACCCTCACTCCTATCCGCGCACTTTGTGTGCTGCACATATGCATGATGACAACGTGTGCCGCTACATGTAGCCTTGACTTCCGCTCGCGCGAATGTCCAAGGATTTGCGGTGGCGACGGCCCCCAGACACCATAATCAAATCATCGTGTATAGACCCCCACTCCTATCAGCGCACTTTGTGTGCACCATCCGTAGCCATTTCGGCCCAAGTGGCTCGAATCTGAGATCTTGGAGCTCCCGGAATCCCAGCGATGAAGGGCAGGCGCAAGGGAGGCGCTCGCCAGCGCGCCGTGGCCGCGGCACTGGAGGCGCGTCCAGCTCCAGAGTCTAGCTGCTTGGCGCAGGATCCTCCTCCTCCTCCTTCCTCCTCCTTCCTCCTCCTTCCTCCTTCCTCCTCCTCCTTCCTCCTCCTCCTCCACCTCCTCCTCCACCTCCTCCTCCTCCTCCTTCCTCCTCCTCCTCCTCCTTCCTCCCCATTCGCAAGGAATTGTTGAGAATGTGGTGCTGGGGGGACATGTCGCCCCAGACGGTGCAGAAGCTGGCGGCGGCGGCCGAACGCGACATGCTCAGCGTCCAACGGCAGACTTTTGAGAACATCAAACAGAAGGTTGAACTGTATGTGTCTCCTGATTTTCGGGATTCTTTACAAGTGGATGCTACCGCGTGTGGATTGCCACAACTTGAGAAGCTGTCTAAAATCGGGACATCAGGCATGCACGCTAACAAGTGTAATCGAGATCTGATGCAACTCATCAGGAACTATAGGTTTCCAAAGCCATGCGTTGAGAAAATCCCGATGTCGATCAGTCCAGGCAAGGACACGGTCACTCAGAAGTCCCAGGTTTTTCTGTGGCCACACGAGATTTTTTCTGCACTGTACGATAAGTATCCAGATATGTTTTCTTCAAGCGTGTGCTCTGGCGGCAGAGATCGGGTGCAAGCCTTTTGGAACAATATGGTCGCGGCAAACCACCCGTTGCTGCGCGACCACCCCATGAAATCGGTACCTGACTGGTCGTCTTTGTTCATACCGTTATCATTGCATGGGGACGGTGTGCCAGTGAGCGGATGCGGCAAGCCCTGGGCCAAGTCGTACACTATATTTTCGTGGAGCTCTTTGCTTGGAAAAGGGAATACGTTGGGGTGCAACTTTATGATATATTCTGTCTTCGCCTCGATGTTTCCGAAGGCATCTAAGCTAGCTTTTTGGAGGAAGCTGCTCAAATCTTTCCTTGCTTTGTTTGACGGTGTCTGGCCCGCGGGGTCTTCGAAGGCAGGGCAGCCTCTAGCTGGTGGGTACAGAGCGTGCCTGTGGATGCTTAGGGGCGACCTGAAGTACTGGGCTGATGATTTAGGGTTCCCTAGCCATTCTTCCGATATCCCGTGCGCGCTCTGCCCTGCAAATGCGTCCACGCTTCCTTGGTGGGAACTGTCAGAAAATGCGCGGTGGATCGACCACCTCCACTCACCAGCTGCTTTTGATGCGAGGTTTCCACATAAGCATCCTATATTTGCATTTGTGAATCACTTTGCCTTATCAGTGGACGTGATGCATGTAAAGCACATGGGAACCGACCAGTATTTTGCTGGAAGCGCCATGTATCTTCTCACGCACGACATCATGGGTGACAGACCAGAGAAGAACATGGAGCGATTGCGCGCAGAGATTCTGCATGAGTATAAAAATGGTGATTATGGCACCAGGCATTCGGACATGAGGATTTCAATGTTCAAAAAGAAAAAGAAGGAGCCACTTCGTTTGCGTGGTAAGGCACAGGAGATAAAGTGCTTCATTCCTTTGTTGCAGAAACTCTGGGATCGACATTCTAATCATTCGGACATCAAACACCAAACTGTAGCAGCTGGCTTGGAGCTAAGCGCGAAGATAGACCGTATCCTTGACCGTAACAAAGACGTGGATGTGTTGCAGAATAATGATGCCCATGAATACGGCAAAGCGATCTGGGATTCTCTGGTTATTCAGAATGCTTGCGCTAACCATTTCCAATCCTGTGGGCACACAGCTTTCGATATTACCATCAAGAGCCATTATTTAGCACACAGTGCAATCCAGGTTTTTGGGTGAAAGTGCATACCTTCCCAACTATCACACCGCCGCTCACCTAAAATCAATTCGTTTTTTATTGTTTGAAGTTTTCAATGGCTTTCAATACTTTGTTTTTGATGTTTTGCGGAAAAAATGCCGTTGCTGTGGTGGTGGAAGGTTTGCATCCTGATCCAAGAACAAAGGCACAATGGCAAAACCCGCGATCTGGGTGGTGCTATGCTGGCGAGGACATGATGGCAAAGTGCAAAAAACTGCTCGCGTCTTGCGTTGTTGGAAACTCACCTTTCACGGTGGGAGCGAAATGCGCTGAGAAGTATCTCGCAGGGCTGCACTGCATGGCATCGCCGCCGAACGAGTGGATCTAATCTGTGGCGCTGGTTGCAAAAAGGTACAGTCAACGCGAATGGTAAGGACGAGCGACTTTCCCGAGGGTGCCCTTGCGTCCTTGCCCCTGCTGCCCGTGCGTCGCCGCTTTCCTGCGCCCTTGCGTTCCAACTTCGGCGTCCAAGGCCCTTGCGTCCTTACCGTGCGTCCTTATTATCAGTTTTGACTGTAAGCCTCCGCCTCCTCCTCCGCCTCCTCCTCCTACCCCCCCAGGGGCCAAGCGAGAGAGGACGGTAGGCCGAGCGGCAGAACCCCCCCCCCGCGCTTGACGCTCGCCCGTTCTCCGGCCGCGACGGAACGCACCAAGTGCGCAACCCGCGGAGAGGGGAGGAGGATGAGCAGGAGACAGTAGAGCAGGATATGGTTGTAATAGATATTTACTGGCTTCGCCATATCCAGCCACCGTGCCTGGGTTGTGGGAATGAGGCAGGATGTTCGTTGGTATCTCTTGGGAAGCTTCTCGCGGGCCTCTTGGCGGCAGGTTCGAAACTTCTTGGGTGGCGTTTTGGAGCATCATACGGGCTTCTCGGGTGTGTATGATTATTAGTAGTAGCGGTAGTAGTAGTAGTAGTAGCAGCAGCAACAGTATTAGTAGTAGTAGTCGAAATCGTACTCGTAGTAGTTGTATTGGTGGTAGTATCGGTAGTAGCAGTAGTCGTAAACAAATCATAATAGTAATAACAATTTCGTAGAAGTAGTAGTAGATGTAGCGTCAGCAGCATCGTCAGCAGAAACAATAGTCATAGTAATAATGACAGTAGTACTCGTATTAGTAGTAGTAGTGGTAGTAATGGTGGTACTAGTGCTAGTCGTTCTACTACTACTACTACGACGACGACTACTACGACTACTACGATTACTACTACGATTACTACTACTACTACTACTACTAACTACGACTATTACTACTACTACTACGACTACTACTTTTTTATTTTTATGAATATCACCACGACTATATGTGTTAGTCGGAACTGTTTTTCCTTAGCACTGATATTTGCTAGTCGGAACTGTTTTTCCCTAAAAGCATCGTTTGCATCACTGTTTGGCTTTAACATCCCCCTCCTCCTCCCTCCCACCCACCCCCTCCTCCCCTCTCCCGCCCCCCGTCCCTCCCTCTCCCCCTCCCTCCTCACTCCTCCCTCTCGTCCCTCTCCTCCCCCCCTGTCCCCTCCCCCCCCACTCCGCCCTGCCCCCGCCCCCGTGCTGCCGCCAGGCGGCGATGGTCGTGACGCCCGCGCCAACTGGGGCGCTCAAGATACACTTCAAGGCGGGCGCTCAAGGCCGCGGCTCAAGGCTCCAACCAACCAGCCTCCCTCCCTTTTCCCTTCCCTCCCTCCCCCTCCGCCCCTCCCTCCCTGCCCTCTGGTAGCTGTCCCTGCAGCTCCCCACTTTCCGCCCACAGCGGCCGCCAACCAACCTCCCCCTTCCTCGCACCCCCTCCCTCCCTCTGCTTCGACCCCCTGAAGATATCCAGATCTACGCCTCAATGTCGTGGCTCAAGATACACTTCAAGGTGGGCGCTCAAGGTCGCGGCTCTTAAGGCTCCAACCAACCTCCCTCCCTTCCTTTCCCTCCATCCCCTTCCCTCCCTCCCTCCCCCCTCGACTTCCTGAAGATATCCAGATCTACGCCTCAAGGTCGTGGCTCAAGATACACTTCAAGGTGGGCGCTCAAGGTCGCGGCTCAAGGCTCCAACCAACCAACC
>CAUYUJ010015478.1:0-10000 GCA_963575745.1 Prorocentrum cordatum | reverse complement strand
GTGTAATGCCCTTCCCTAGGCTATTCGCCCCTATCGTCGCCGCCGAGCAGAAAGAGAGATTCGCGAATCAGCTGCACGCAGCTGGCTTCCCCGGCGCCTCCCAGCGCCAGAGGCGGGCCATGCCATGCATCCCGGGACTCGGACTCCTTATTCAAGGTGCCCCAGGACACACACACACACAAATAAATACACACAAATAAAAAACAAATCCCCATAGTTTCCAATATGTTCTGGGTTTCTGTCTTCCCGCCCAATTCCCATATTTTCCCATAGTTTCTTGGGGATCGACAATTAATTGTGTCTGTGTGTTTTTCCCCTCCTGACTTATGTCCACCGGCGGGGCCAAAGAACCAGATGGACGCTGCCATGCGACTTCCAGCCGTCCTCCCTTCGGGGGCGCGCAAATAGACAACAAAAAGTAACAAATACCTGCCACAGGTCACACATAGTCGAAACGTCGTCCCCAGACTATGTTTTGACCATGTTGGGATACTCCCCCTGCAGAGGGACAGGCCCGACCTCAGATTAGCGCTCCATGGATTTGGGGCGCGGTCGCCAAATCCATGGATCGGGGGAAGCGCCCTCCCCCAAATGCGGCCGGTGCCGCCTCGCTCGGCGGCGGGAATCCACGATTTCCCATAGAAACGGGGCCCGTCGCTAATCCACGCCCCCTTGATCCATGTTTGCGATCGCCTGATCCTTCCCTGGCTACGCGCCAGAGTGACCCTGGGCAAGGATGACATATGATGCGCAGCTTGCCGATCGCTGCGTGCGACGTCCGCGCGCTTGGGCTTGACCGCCCCCGGCGTCCCCCGAATACCGCGCACCAAAGGGCCACTCCTGCGAAGGGTCGTTCGCGCGCAAAATCCAGCCCTCGCTCGACCCGATCGTACAGCAGGAAAGATGGATGGGGCACGCTATAGGTGGGGGCAGGCTCAGGGGGGGAAGCCTGGACCTGCAATCGGCGCTACGTCGCCGCTAGAGATCGGCGGTAGGCCCCGACAGCGAATCCACACGTGCCTGCGCGGGGTGGCCCGTCGGGACCCTGTTGGGCGGCGAGTGGGCGATGCATCCCCCCCTGAGCCTATCCCCTCCGAAGGTTGCCCCCGAGAGTGAAGGGGCCCCAGGACACACAAATAAATACACATAAATAAAACTATTCCCAATATTTTCCTATATTTTCTGGGTTTCTGTCTTCCCCCCCACCTCCCATATTTTCCCATATTTTCTGGGGAATCGAGGATTCATTGTGTCTGTGTGTGTTTCTTTTCCTCCTGAGAGAGGCGCGCAGCAGCTGGCGGGAGCCCTTGGATCTCCTTCTTCAGCCTCGCCTCCTCTTTCCTCAGGGCCTCCAGGTCCTCCTGCCGCGCCGCCGGGCCGACACCCGGCGCCCGCCTCTGCGAGGCGGGGAGCTGCGGTCGGACCTGGGACAGAAGAGCACCCCTCAAAACACGAGACGCCCCCCCGCCGGCCCAGACTGGGGAAGCCTCGAGGATGCCCCTCCCGGGATGCAGACGAACCTCCGACAGGCACGAAGAACATCAGGGTCCCCTCCCCGGACCGACCTCGATCTTGTACCTCGGTCCTCGAGGAGGAGGAGGAGGAGGAGGAGGAGGAGGAGGAGGAGGAGGAGGAGGAGGAGGAGGAGGAGGAGGAGGAGTAGGAGTAGGAGGAGGAGGAGGAGAAGGAGGAGGAGGAGGAGGAGGAGAAGGGTATCAAGGCGCGGGGCGTAATTATCCATGAGATCGCTTGTCCATGGGATGACGCCTTGGTGCCCCCAGACTGTGAGGGCATTGATCTGGATGTGTCTTTCGATCATGGAACTCACGTTTCCAACACGAGGGCTCCTAAAATCTTGTTGTGCGCGTTGGATCGAAGGGGTGCTTGGCAGCCAGGCCTCCCGCAACATCCGAAACGTCGCTGCCCTGCTCTCCGAGCGGGAGAAGTCACAGCGAGGATAATGGCGACTCATGATTTTGTCATGACGTCGACCCCGCAAGCTTCAGCCTATTACCCAGGACCGGCTTGTCATCCTGCATAATTTTTTGACGGCCCCGAGGCCCGGCAAGGGCCCCCAAAGGCCGTAAATAGCGAACAACCTCCCGTCATGATCTGTTCATGACTCGAGGGGGGTCTGGGCAGCAGGGAACAGGGGGCGTTGTTTGGATAGCTACCCTCTCCAACTCTTACTCGTGATCCCGGCTGGAGAGCCGGACGTCTCCCGAGGACGCGCCCTCGGTGATGCAGCCCGCTCGGGGCAGCGCTCCCGGCGCACGCTGCCCGAGAGGCACTGCTCCAGCTCAGCGACTCGCTGCTTCTTCCCCGTGCCTGCGCTCGCCTCTGCTCGAGGATTGCCGGTGCACCGTGAGGGCGCGGCTGGTTCGTTTCTCTGATACTTAGGTCGGGCGCGTCCGCCTACACAGGCGGACTTGTTGGACGAGAAAATTACAACCTGCTCAAGAAGTGCTGAAGAACATCAGCAACCATACTGAAAAATCATCCCCGGATTTGTTGTAATAGTGTTTGAGCCGTCCTCCTATAGAGCGGCATGCCCGACTCCATGAACCCAGACCCCCGACGTCATGATTTTTTCATGACGCGACCCCCAGAGGTCCAGACCCATTCCCCGGGACCGGTTTTTCATCCCGAGTCTTTTTTTGACGGTCCCGAGGCCCGGTAAGGGCCCTGAGAGGCCGAAAATAGCGAAAAACCTCCCGTCGTGATTTTTTCATGACTCGAGGAGGTCTGGGAATGCATGCGAGTCATGGTGAGTTCACGTGTCCCTCCCAGGCAACCCAAAGCCCGGGACCCTCCCAGGGTGCGGAGCTGATGGCGCGACACTCTGCACCACGAGTCCCGCGTGGGGAACGACAACGCCCCCAAGGGGGGCCAAGCCATCGCCAGAGCGACATCCGCCACCTCTTTGACTGTGGCGGGGCAATCTCGATTTCACCGAAGCCGAGTGACGACAAGTCCTTGACAAAAACCTGACGGACTCATCCCTACGGAGCCCGTCGGCACTCACATTGCGCCGCGCACTGGAAACGTGCACCAGCACTTGGAGAGCACAAAAAACATCGACGCCACGGCGGCCAGACGACCCCATCAGCATCTTCCTGTGGGAGACGTCCAGGGCAATTGCGCAGAAGCCGACCGACTACCACGCTCCGATTGGAACGACGCACGTGTTATTCACACTTCCGCACTTGATAGGTTGGGGCTGTCTGATGTGGAGAAATGTGTTTCTGGCGCGCCTCGCCAACCCCGCGTACCGCAGGCGCCAGGCCTCAGGATTCCCCGGTGTTTCCTGGGTACCCCGCCTCGCGCCTTCGACGAATGAGGACCGCATGCTGTATCCGCCAGCCACCACTGGGCCGGGTCCTCCCTGGGTATCCCGCCTCGCGTCCTCGGGTAGGGACTGCACGAAGCAAAACCACTCGACGCGGGGATCCCGACATGTGCCTCTCACTTCCCGGCACGCCCCGCTGTGACAGTGTGGCTATGGGTGTCTCACTGTGAGAGAGAGAATCGGAGGGAACGACGAGTGCGAATACGACGACGACGACGACGACGACGACGGCGACGACGACGACGACGACGACGACGACGACGACGACGACGACGACGACGGCGGCGGCGGCGGCGGCGGCGGCTACGATGAGGGACGGCGACGACGACGACAACTCACAGACAGACAGGCGGGGAGCAGGCCGCCTCCCCTCTTCTTCCTCTTACTACTCGTCGTACCCCCACCCTTCTCATCCTCCCTCTTTGCTTCTTCCAATTCCTGCCTCATCCTGCGAACTCCCTTCTCCGTCTTGGCGGCCGTCCTTCTTTCTCCCTGCGTCGGACTGAGCACGAGGCTCTGAATGGACAGGAACCAGAGGCGCGAAACCAAGCGCGTCCCTGAATGCATTCTCACGATCTGGCTGCCTGGGGTGCTGAAGCCAGCGCCTCGCTCAAGACATACTCGCAATCTGTTCTGGAGGCACACACGTCCAAGCCACCAATCAGGCAACCCAGTAGTGACATCCCACAGTCTGGCGGTTTCTACATGGGGTGCTGGAGACAACGGCGCTTCGCTCGAGACATTCTCACAACCTGCTCTGATCGCGCTGAAGTCCAAGCTACCTAACACGTAAGCCGGCTGGGACAAACGAGCAAATGTCCTCACCCCTGGCGGCCCCTCCTTGGGGTGCTCAAGTGCCACGCCTGCTACATCGCGATGAGCATGGGGCTCGGAGGGGGAAGAGACCCAATCAACCAAACATCGGAGAGACGTAAGACTCTGGTACGGGGGACTCGGGTTGGCCATACGGGGCCATCATAAAAATGACGAGGCCCAATCTGAAATTTGACGCGAGCTCCCGCTGCAGACATCCCACGAAAACCGGACCGTCAAAATCCAGGACGCGCTCGTCAAAAAAACGTCGGCAAGCCCGAGTTCCGGCTTACTCGGGTCTTGCGTTCCCCCGAAAACAAGCAAGCCGCCCGAGACAACCCCACAAAAACTGTGCGCAAACCAGCACGTGCCCTCACCCCCAGGGGGGGGTCCTCCTCGGGGTGCCCACGCGCCACGCTCGCCACAACGCGATGTGGAGCATGGGACACTGACTGTATCAGACTGGTGACTCTGAATACAGTCGGGGTGTTGACCTAAGGAACCCTAAATAAGGAACGAGGCCCCTATTTTCCACAAGTTAAACTTCGATTTCAGATCGAAAACCCTAAGGAAAACCTAAGGCAAACTGCGAAACAATTAAGGAACACGGAACCCCTCCCCAATGAAAAGGATTCCTTCTTCAGCGCCCCGACTGTACCCCCTCCGTCCGTGAAGCTCTTGTAATCATTCAAAGCGAGTGCGTGCGGCGCGGTGGCGAGAGGCTCATTATGAAAGAGGACCCACCCTCACTTCGAGAAGATGCTGCAAATTGTTAAAACGAGAGCGCGCCGCCCTGAAGCGAGATCCGCCTTCTGAAAAGGAACCGTCCCCCATCCGTGAAACTTTTGCGAACTTTTAAAACGACTCTACGCGGAGCTATGGCGAGATCCGCTTTCTGTAAAGATCTGGAGAGAATCCGCCCTCCATCCGTGACACCCGTGCGAACTTGTAAGACGAATGTGCGCGGCGCAAAGGCGAGAGGCACACATTGATATGCTGGAGCCTGGGGAAGAATTTCCATGAGCTGATCAATCATATACTACGTATATAGATGTGTCTATGTATAGATATATAGAAACACATGTACACATATACACATATATATATGTATAGATATGTATGTATACATGTAAATATGTGTATATATATATATATATACACCAGAAGGGGCGGGGGGGCGACAATTACTTCCCAGGGTGCAGTTCGAACCTGAGTATGGAGCGGCCTGAATGACAATGACTCTGAATAATATCTAAAACCGGCTTTAAAAACTGAGTTCGCCAGACCAACGGGCCAGAAGCGTGCTAAGATCCCCGGTAACTGGTTCACAGTATTCCTAGTTCGCGCGCGCGGGGCGTCCCCTGGGGGTCCCCGGACGAAAAGTACCCTGGCAAGGTCCTGGGAGGAGCCACCAGAGCACTCCAGGGGAGGGCCATTTTTCGACACCCCTCACGAAGATCGTGGCCTCCGAGGGGGGAGCTGCAATCGACTACCCCCCCCTCCCGCCCTAAGAGGCCTCCAAGAGCCCCCCAAGAGGCCCTGGGGGCCCCCAAGACGCCGCCAAGGAGCCCCAAGAGACTCCCAAGAGGGCCCCAAGAAGCAACATGTACGGTTTTTCCTTAGGTTTTGGGGAGATTGTGGCGTCTCCACCTTTTCGGCATCGCGACGCCCCAAGACGGCCCAAGAGGCCTCCAAGATCGCCCTAAGAGGCCCGAGAGACCTCCGACAGGACCCCAAGACGGCCCAAGAGGGTTCCAAGACGGCCCATGAGGCCTCCAAGACGGCCCAAGAGGGCCCCAAGAACGCTCTAAGAGAAGCCCTGGAAGGGGAAACCCGAAACAACATTTCGAGCCCTCGGCCCTAAGAAGCCCCCAGGAGGCGCCAATAGGCCCCTTTGAAGCCCCAGGAGGCTCCCAAAAGGCTCTCGAGATAGCCCCCAGACGCCCCACGAGGCTTTCAAGAGCACTCCCAAGAGGGCCCCAAGAGGCAAAATTCATTGTTTTTCCCAAGGTTTGGGGGAGATTGTGGCGTCTCCACCTTTTCGGCATCGCGACGCCCCAAGACGGCCCAAGAGGCCCCCAAGATCGCCCTAAGAGGACCTGGAGGCCTCCTACAGGGCCCCAAGACGGCCCAAGAGGGGTCCAAGACGGCCCAAGAGGCCTCCAAGACGGCCCAAGAGGGCCCCAAGAACGCTCTAAGAGAAGCTCCAGAGGGGGAACCCGAAACAACATGTCGAGCCCTCGGCCCTAAGAAGCCCCCAGGAAGCGCCAAGAGACCTCTTTCAAGCCCCATGGGGGCCCCAAAAAGCCCTCGAGATAGCCCCCAGACGCCCCACGAGGCTTTCAAGAGCACTCACAAGAGGGCCCCAAGAGGCACAATTCATTATGTTTCCTTAGGTTTGGGGGAGACTTTGGCGTCTCCACCTTTTCGGCATCGCGACGCCCCAAGACGGCCCAAGAGGCCCCCAAGATCGCCCTAAGAGGCCCGGGAGGCCTCCGACAGGGCCCCAAGACGGCCCAAGAGGGGTCCAAGACGGCCCAAGAGGCCTCCAAGACGGCCCAAGAGGGCCCCAAGAACGCTCTAAAAGAAGCCCCGGAGAGGGAACCCGAAACAACATGTCGAGCCCTCGGCCCTAAGAAGCCCCCAGGAGGCGCCAATAGGCCCCTTTGAAGCCCCAGGAGGCCCCTAAAAGGCCCTCACGAGGCCCCCAAGAAGCTCCCAAGCGGCTCCCAAGCGGCCCCAAAGCCCCAAGATGCCCCCAAATGCTCACAAAGGAGCTCCAAGAAACCCCAAAGAGGCTCCAACAGAAACACAAGAGGCCCCCAAGAAACCCCCACGAGGACCCCAAAAGGCCCCCCCAAAGGCCCCCCAAAGCCCAAACGCCTGCGAGGGCACAATACGGGCCGGCATAATGTAATGTCTAAAACCGGCTTTAAGAATTAATACGGGGGGGCGTGTTTTAAAAGTTTCCCCCGCGTTGTAGTGAGCATATAGAAAGCAAGAGGAAGGCGGAGCAAACCGGACCGCCGGGGACGTCCCCGCGACCGCCTTGGCGCTACGCGCGCAGGGGCGGAATCTTGCGCACACCCTCTTGGCGTCAGGCGACTCCTGCCACGCCCTGCGAACTTGGCATGGACAGAGACTGGTCTCAGGGACCACCCCCTGCGCACCCTCTGTGGTTTTGGGAGCCAAGCCAAGGCCATCCAGCCTCACAAAAACCACGGGTGACACGTGTCACACCCGAGACCGCGCGAGAAAAAGCAATTGTAAATTGGGGGTTCTGGGGATCAACATAAGGCCATTCAGCTTCACAAACAAAGCAACGGGTGGCACGCGTCACCCCCGAAACTGCGTGAGAAAAACCAATTGTAAAGTTGGGATTCTGGGAGCCAACATAAGGCCGTTCAGCCTCACAAAAAAACGGGTGACACGCGCCACCCCAGAAACCGCGTGAGAATCAACCAACTATAAATTTGGGATTCTGGGGGCCAACACAAGGCCATTCAGCTTCAGACACAAACCACCAAACAACGGGTGGCACCTGACTCCCCCGAAACCGTCGGAGAAAAGTAAATTGTAAAATTATCCCGGCAAAGCAACCTAACAGCGATGTGTAGGAGCAAATCTGGAAGCATTCCCCTTAAGATTCAGATGAGAATCCAGTTGTAGAATTCTGCTGCTCTCGCAGTCGTAGTCGCATTCGCGATGACAGTCGCAGTGGCAACGGCAGTCGCAGTCACAGCCTCAGCCTCAGCCTGCATCAGCCTCAGCCTCAGCCTGCCTCAGCCTCAGCCTGCCTCAGCCTCAGCCTCAGCCTGCTTCAGCCTCAGCCTCAGTCTGCCTTCAGCCTCGGCCTCAGCCTCAGGCTGCCTCAGCCTCAGCCTGCATCAGCCTCAGCCTCAGCCTCAGCCTGCCTCAGCATCAGCCTGCCTCAGCCTCAGCCTCAGCCTCAGCCTGCCTCAGCCTCAGCCTCAGCCTGCTTCAGCCTCAGCCTCAGTCTGCCTTCAGCCTCGGCCTCGGCCTCAGCCTGCCTCACCTCAGCCTGCCTCAGCCTCAGCATCAGCCTGCCTCAGCATTCAAAATGTGGCCCGGGAATGGAGTTCTGGGAACTCGAAGAACACGAAGTGGCCTACAGTTGGCTCCGGGCATTCAAAATGTGGCCCGGGAATAGAGTTCTGGGGACTCGAAGACCACGAAGTGGCCTACAGTTGGCTCCGGGCATTCAAAATGTGGCCCGGAGTTCTGGGAACTTCGAAGTGGCTACAGTTGGCTCCGGGCATCAAAATGTGGCCCGGGAATGGAGTTCTGGGAACTCGAAGACCACGAAGTGGCCTACAGTTGGCTCCGGGCATTCAGAATGTGGCCCGGGAATGGAGTTCTGGGACCTCGAAGGCCACGAAGTGTGTAACTGTTTCGTTGAAACGACTTCCGCGGATTCTCCCCGGTACCCGTCCGGCATCTGCCCAGACCCCCCTGGGGCGTCATGATGCTCTCTTTTGAGCCTACTAGAACCTATCAGTCTTCGCTGTTAGGTAATAAACTTTGGGACCCTGGGAACCATCATCAGGCCATTCGCTTCCCCCCCCCCCCGAAAAAAAAAACGACCGACACGTGTCACCCCCGAAAGCCGTGAGAGAAAAACCAATTGAAACCAATTGTCAATTCGGGATTCTGGGAACCAACATAAAGCCATTCACCCCAACAAAAAAAGGGTGGCCTTATGTTGGCTCCCCAAGTAAAAAAAATAATAAAAAAAACTATGTACACACATGCAGATACACAAACATACATGTGTGCATGTATCAATATCATCGCTCGATCCCCGTGGAATATTCACCAGGAGGGAAAATTCAAACACTAATTTTTCCGGCTGCGACATAATGGCAGTCGGGATCCGGGGGGGAGGGGGGATCATCATGTTTTAGCAGGTTCAAGGCAATACCAGTGAATCTGAGAGTGAGTGAGTCTGAGTATTAGCATGCCTGAGTGTCAGTGGGACTGGGTGTGGGTGCATCCCAGTGTGAGTGAGTCTGAGCAGTAGTGATCTGAGTGTCAAGGAGAAGGAGGCGGGAGCTGAGGACGTGGAGGCTTCCCAACAACAGCACCGAGGGGATACTGTGAAGCCTTCTCGAAGCACGGAGCGCCCCCTCCGCTCACCGCCGCAGACTGGAAAGGACCCGGTGAGACGGGAATCAGCGGTGTGCCGGCTAATACATGTTGGCGGCGCGCAGGTGAGTGGGGCGAAGGGGCTGGCCTTCTGAGGATCGAAGCGCAGCGAGGGGGGGAGTGAGAAGAGGCGGGCCTTCTTGGAAGGCTCCCCCAGCCCTCTGAGCAGTTTTCTGAGCCTTTCCCGGGGACGCAGAACACTCCTCGGAAGGCTCGAGGGCTTCTGAGGAGCCCCGTCGCCTTCGGAGCAGGCCTTCATTATCCTTCTCACTTCCCCCCTTGCTCGCCGCCGAGAGGACGCACGGGGGGGGTTCTTGGATTAGGTCGGGCATGTCCTCCTACAGGCGGATGTTGGAGGAACAATGCAAGACGGCCAACAAATATTCAAAAACAGCGAAAATACTGGAACAACAACGTCCCCAGACTATTTTTACTAATTTTGCATATTCCTCCTGTAGAGGCACGCCCGACTCAATTCTTGCAGGGTGCCCCGGCCCCTGCTCTGATGGAGCCTCTTGGGAGGCAGAGAGCAGGAGAGCAAAAGGGCTCCCGAGAGGCCCCGGCACCCGCCGCTCCGGCCCATCGCCATCGCTCGGACAGGTCATGCATGGGGAGGAGGGGGAGGGGGAGAAGGAGGAGGAGGAGGAGGAGGAGGAGGAGGAGGAGGAGGAG
>CAUYUJ010015477.1:315707-330327 GCA_963575745.1 Prorocentrum cordatum | reverse complement strand
TACTACTTCTACTACTTCTACTACTGCTACTGCGACTGCTACTACTACTACTACTACTACTACTGCTACTGCTACTGCTATTACTACTACTACTACTACTACTACTACTACTACTACTGCTACTACTACTACTACTACTACTACGGCTACTACTACTACTACTACTACTACTACTACTACTACTACTACTACTACTACTACTACTACTACTACTACTACTTAACTACTACTACTACTACTACTACTACTACTACTACTACTACTACTACTACTACTACTACTACTACTACTACTACTACTACTACTAAACTACTACTACTACTACTACTACTACTACTACTACTACTACTACTACTACTACTACTACTACTACTACTACTACTACTACTACTACTACTACCACTACTACTACTACTACTACTACTACTACTACTACTACTACTACTACTACTACTACTACTACTACTACTACTACTACTACGACTATTACTATTAGTATTCTTACTATTATTATTTTTATTACTACTACTACTACTACTACTGCTACTACTACAAGTGGGAGTTACTGTGGCTACTTCTGCCTGCGCGGGAATGCGTTCCCATAAGGGTTGCGAATCTGTCCAGTTCTACCATGAGATACCTTTACATATTTCTTTTCATTGAACGGCCAGCGCGGGCCACAATAACTCCCATCCGGCCGCGCGACGGGCCACACTAACACCCAACGGGCCACACTAACACCCAACGGGCCACAGTAACAACCGGTCGCCTCCCCCCCCAATACGATCGCTGGCATCACGCAGAGGGGGGAAGGGGGGGGGGCCAGGCAACGAGCGTCACCTCGGGGAGGAACAGTAAACTCTTACAAGAACGCACGTGCTGAGCGTCAGCCTCCTGATCGGCCCATGCAGTTTTTGGGTTCCGAGCAGGAGGGAGCAGGAGGAGGATGAGGCAGAGGAGGAGGAGGAGGAGGAGGAGGACGAGGGCGGGAAGAGGGAGCGAGGAGGATGAGGGGAAGGAGGGGGGGAGAAAGAGAGAGATGGGGAGGCCAGAAAGTTCGGAGGGGGGGCTATGATTCAGGCCCGGGGGCGGTGCGATGGGGGGCAAGGCGGCCTCCGAAAAGGGCGAAGGGGAGCTCGTTGGAAGGCAGAGGCCTCTTCCGAAGGCCCCCGTGGAAGCCAGGCGGGCTTCCAACAAGCTCCCCCTTCCCAGAAGCCCCCGCCGCCTCCTTGGCAAGCCTGCCGACCGCCAGCAGAACCACGGCTCGGGAGGAAACGCCGGGCCCCGGGGAGTGGGTCGAGACCTCCAGGGGCCGACGTGGTCAAAAAATCATGACGTCGGGGGTCTGGGGCCGGAGGGGGGACCATCTGCCTCCCCCGTCTGCTCCGCCCCGTGCTCTGCAGCGCGGCCCAAGCAGAGGGGCGGC
Organism: Prorocentrum cordatum; assembly: GCA_963575745.1. Taxonomy (NCBI): domain Eukaryota; class Dinophyceae; order Prorocentrales; family Prorocentraceae; genus Prorocentrum; species Prorocentrum cordatum. The sequence goes on along the minus strand of CAUYUJ010015477.1, from coordinate 328,901 downwards.
CCTCGGAGCTCCGGCGCGACAGCCGGTGCGGCTCTGTCCTCCTCCTCCTCCACCTGCTCCTCCTCCTCCTCCATCAACTCCTCCTCCTCCTCCTCCTCATCCTCCTTCCTCCTCCTCCTCCTCCTCCTCCTCCTCCTTCCTCCTCCTCCTCCTCCTTCCTCCTCCTCCTCCGCCTCCGCCTCCGCCTCCGCTCCTCCTCCTCATCCTCCTTCCTCCTCCTCTCCTCCTCCCTCCTCCTCCTCCTTCCTCCTCCTCCTCCTCCCTCCTCCTCCTCCTCCGCACTCCGCCTCCGCCTCCTCCTCCTCCTCTTCCTCCCCACCTCCATCCTCCTCCTCCTTCCTCCTCCTCCTCTTTCTCCTCCTCCTCCTGCTCCTCCTCTTCCTCCTCCTCCACTCCTCCTCCTCCTCCTCCTCCTCCTCCTCCTCCTCCTCCTCCTCCTCCTCCTCCTCCTCGGGGCAGGAAAGACTCTTGGTGCGCAGCTCGCCGATCGCTGCGTCGGGTGCGACCACCACCGGCGGCCCCCGCGCGCCCGGGTCCGGGGTAACTCGGGTCTGGATTCCCGACAAAGGAACCCGAGTTAGCCCTGACCCGAGTTACCCCTGATGATGTGGGGCTCTGGACGCCCGAATTGTCCGGGGTAACTCGGGTCCGGGTGCCCGAAAAAGGAACCCGAGTTAGCCCTGACCCGAGTTACCCCTGATGATTGGGGCTCTGACTATCTCCTTCAGGGGCGTAGTGACCCAGGTCAGCGCAAACCCGGGTCAGTGAGGCCTTGCAGGATCATGCAACGTCCTGCAGGATCCTGCAGGATCCTGCGCCCATGCCCGGGTCAATCCCTCTGGGGCTGTCTTGGTGCCCTCTTGGAGTGTTTGCGGGCCTTTTCGGGGACCTCTGGGGCCGTCTTGGCATGATCTTTTGAGCCTCTTGGGCCGTTTTGGACCGTTCTTGGCCAGAAAAGGCAATAACCCCCCAAACCTGCAAAAGCAAATAGAAATCAACGCTTTCTGCCCCTGGGGGCTCGCTCGGGAACCCTCTGGGCCTCTGGAGCCGTCTTCAGGCTACCTTGGACCGTCTGGAGGCCATCTGAGGCATCCCTGGCCCTGCAAGATCCTGCAAGATCCGGCGCCCCGGCCGACCCCCGTTTGCACTGACCCCCGCGCACAGGCGGGCCCCGCCGACCGGGTCGCCGTCTGCCCCGCGGCCCCCTCCTGCGCGGCCGTCCCGCTCGGAACGATGGTGACACCAGCCTGTGGAGGGGGGGGGGGGGAGCGGCCGTCGGCCGAGAGGGCCGAGGGTCCCAAAACACACTTCGGTGGCAACTCATGGGAGCCTCCAATATCATCTCGTTGGCTCTTGCATATCGTCGCTGATCGAAGATGGCCCACGCTAAATCGACGCTGAATCAACACTGAACGACGCTAGCCGACGCTAAATCGGCGCTATATCATCGACTCCCAGACACTAATCGGCGCTAGCCGACGCTTAAAACGTAACTAAAAGGGTCTACTAGGCCCCCATGACGTGCTACCGAAATCCGCCGACCCCAGAGGCGTGTGAGGTTCACTTCTCGTCTAGGGATCTTCTGACCCCCCGCCGGGACTTCCCACCACCCCTAGCAGCGCCAGCCTCCTCGAGCCTCTGGGCACAAATTCTGAGGCGCCAATTACCCAGCAAACATCGCGCCGTGACCCCCCACCACCCGTACCACCGCCAGCCTGCTCGAGCCTCTGGGCACAGGTTCTAGGGGGCCACCCACCTTGCAAAAATTGCGCCGGGACCCCCCCACCACCCCTAACACCGCCAGCATTCTCGAGCCTCTGGGCACTGGGCACAGGTTCTCATGGGCCAGTCACCCAACAAAAATCGCGGCGGGACCCCCCCACAACCCCTGACACCGCCAACCTCTTGGAGCCTCTGGGTACAAGTTCTTAGGGGCCACCCACCCAGCAAAAACCGACGCGGGACCCTCCCACCACCCGTGACACCGCCAGCCTCCTGGAGCCTTTGGGTGCATGTTCTCAAGGGCCACCCACCCAACAACAACCGCGCCGGGACCACCCCACCACCCCTGACACCTCCAGCCTCCTGGAGCCTCTGGGTACAAGTTCTCAGGGGCCACCCACCCATCAAAAACCGCGCGGGGACCCCTCCACAACCCCTGACACTGCCAGCCTCCTGGGGCCTCTGGGCACAAGTTCTTCGGGCCGCCCCCCCGTCAAAAACCGCGCCGGGACCCCCCCACCACCCGTGACACCGCCAGCCTCCTGGAGCCTCTGGGCACAAGTTCTTCGGGGCCACCCACCCATCAAAAACTGCGCCGGGACCCCCCCATCACCCCTGACACCGCCAGCCTCCTGGAGCCTTTGGGCATAGGTTCAACGGGGCCACCCACCTAATTAGCAAAAATTGCGCGTGGACTCCCCCGCCACCCCTGACACCGCCAGCCTCCACGAGCCTGTGGGCACTGGATCTTAAGGGCCACCCACCCAACAAAATCCGCGCCGGGACCACCCCACCACCCCTGACACTGCCAGCCTCCTGGAGCCTCTGGCAGGTTCTTAGGGGCCACCCACCCAACAAAAACCGCCGCGGGACCTCCCCACCACCCCCAGCACCGCCAGCCTCCACGAGCCTCTGGTCACAGGTTCTTAAGGGCCACCCACCCAGCAAAAACCGCGCCGGGACCCCCCACCACCCCTGACACCTCCAGCCTCCTGGAACCTCTTGGCACAGGTTCTGAGCGCCAGTTACCCAGCAAAAACCGCGCCGGGACCCCCCCACCACCCGTACCACCGCCAGCCTGCTCGAGCCTCTGGGCACAGGTTCTATAGGGGGCCACCCACCTAGCAAAAATTGCGCCGGGACCCCCCCACCACCCCTAACACCGCGACCCTTCTCGAACCTATCTATGGGCACACGTTCTCATGGGCCAATCACCCTGCAGAAATCGCGCTGGACACCCCAACACCGCTATCAGCGCCAGCCTCCACGAGCCTCTGGGCACAGGTTCTAAGGGGCCACCCACCCTGCAAAAATCGCGCCGGGACCCCCCCACCACCCTTAACACCGCCAGCCTCCTCGAGCCTCTGGGCACAGGTTAGGATGAGGCCAGTCACCAGCAAAAACCGCGCCGGGGACCCCCCACCACCCGTTACCACCGCACGCATCCTTCGAGATTCTGGGCACAAGTTCTGAGGCGCCAGTTACCCAGCAAAAAACTCACGCCGGGACCCGCCCACCAACCCCCTACCACCGCGCGCCCGGCCCCCCCCCGCCCCCCCCCCCTCACACTGCCCCACCCCCCCACCCCCCCCCCCACCACCCCCCCCCCCCCCCCCTCCCCTTCTTGCCACCACACCAACCTCCTCGAGCCTCTGGGCACATGTTCTAAAGGGCCACCCACCTAGCAAAAACTGCGCCGGGACCCTCCCACCACCCCTAACACCGCGAGCCTTCTCGAGCCTCTGAGCAGGCTCTTAGAGGCCACTCACCCAACAGAAATCGCGCCAGGACCTTCCTAACCGGCTAACACCGCCAGCCTCCACGAGCCTCTGGGCACAGGTTCTAAGGGGCCACCCACCCTGCAAAAATCGCGCTTGGACCCCCCCACCAGCCCTAACACCGCCAGCCTCCTCGAGCCTCTGGGCACAGGTTCGGAGAGGCCAGTCACCTAGTACAAATCGCGCCAAGACCCCCCCCCCACCCCCAGCACCGCCAACCTCCTGGAGCCTCTGGGCATAAGTTTTTAGGGACTACCCACCCAAACAAAAAATCGCGCCGGGACCCCCCCACCACCGCTAACACCGCCAGCCTCCACGAGCCTCTGGGCACAGGTTCTGACGCGCCATTTACTCAGCAAAAATCGCGCTGGGACCCCCCCACCACCCCCACCACCGCCAGCCCCCTCGAGCCTCTGGGCACAGGTTCTAAAGGGCCACCCACCTAGCAAAAATTGCGCCGGGACCCCCCCACCACCCCTAACACCGCGAGCCTTCTCGAACCTCTGGGCACACGTTCTCATGGGCGAATCACCCAGCAAAAATCCGCGCTGGGACCCCCCCACCAACCCGCTAACAGCGCCAGCCTCCACGAGCCTCTGGGCACGGGTTCTAATAGGGGCCAGTCACCCAGCAAAAATCGCGCCCGGACCCCCCCACCACCCCTAACACCGCCAGCCTCCTCGAGCCTCTGGGCACAGGTTCTGACGAGCCAGTTACCCAGCAATAACTGCGCCGGGACCTCCCCACCACCCCCAGCACCGCCAGCCTCCACGAGCCTCTGGGCACAGGTTCGGAAAGGCCAATCACCCAACAAAAATCGCGCACGGCCAAAATCTCCAACAAAAATCGCGCCGGACCCCCCCACCACCCGTACCACCGCACGCCTCCTCGAGATTCTGGGCACAAGTTCTGACGCGCCAATTACCCAGCAAAAATCGCGCCGGGACCCCCCCACCACCCGTACCACCGCCTGCCTCCTCGAGCCTCTGGGCACAGGTTCTAAGGGGCCACCCACCTAGCAAAACTTGCGCCGGGACCCCCACCACCCCTAACACCGCCAGCCTTCTCGAGCCTCTGTGCACAGGTTCTCATGGGCAAGTCACCCAGCAAAAATCGCGCTGGGACCCCCCCAACACCTGATGTATCGATGCCTGCCCGCATGCAGCACCCCCATTCCTACACAGAAAAAAAACTTCCCGAGACTCCAGAAGGCTCCTCCGAGGCGCCCCAGACGCACGACACGTCCGGTATTAGCGCACGACGCGTGATGAACGTTGCAAGTACTTTCTCTGTCACTGGCACTTGGATTGACGATCGCGCGACTGCTTGCACACAGAAGATGAAGCAAACGAAACTCAATGGGGTTCTTTGGAGCCCGTGGGATTCCCAGCGCCGACCCCTGAAGCACTCCGACGTCTGAATATCTTCGGCTCCAGTACACCAATCACAACACGGCCCCGAAGGCGCGAAGCAGTAAACGCCGCCAAAAGCCCCGAACAACACCTCATCGAAATAGGCTACACCCTGAGCCGGCTCACACCAAGCCCTCCTTGGGGTCGGCGGCAGAGGCGGCAGCCTGAAGATATCCTGCGGATTGAACACGCCGAGGCAAGCGGTTTTCAGCATACCTGGGCAGACGGGCACAAATGTCGGGCCACGGGCCTATCAACCAGCAACTCGGGCGCGCTCTTGTGGCCGCGGCTGGACCCGCTTCAAAATCATTTCTGCCCCAGGGGGAGGGTGTCCTGGCGGACTCGATCGAATCGCCCCCGGTGCTTTCTTCCCCCATTCTCGGCGCTTGGGATCTGGTCCTGACAGAAGAGCGCCCTCGTGCTCAGACCTCCAACATCGTGGTGCTCTGAGCCCATCTCCCAAAAATGCGAGCTGGCACTCTCGATGTGCACTCTTGCTGGCACAAACACGGTGCAACCGATGTTTGTAATACATAAATATATATATATATGTATATATACACACATATGTATATATACATATATATATGGATTCCTCTTCATATGTTTTTCTTACCTGGACCCCCACCCCAACCCCCCTCTAAACCAGACCCCCCCCCCCAAGGATGCCCCGGACACCCTGTCGGACGTCTCGGCGGCCCCAAGGACGCCCTTGGAAAAGGTGCGCTGGCCCTTCCGGGCCCCCAAGGGCGTCTTGCCGGGCCTTGCGACCACAGTCAAAGCGAGCAGAAACGGTCATCGGAGAGGCGCAGGAAGAGACCCAAGACAGCACAAGAGCGCTCCAAGAGGAACCTCGCTGGTCCGAAGACGGCCCACGAAGCCCCCAAGACGCCCCAAGAGGCCGTTAAGAGAGCTCCGAAGAAGCAAAAGTCGTCCCATCCGTTTTTCTTTAACATATTCGTTTTCTTAACAGATTCGTTTTTCCGTCTTCGCAGCGTCCAAGACGGCCCGATGGGCCCCAGCTCCCCAAGACGGCCCAAAAAGGCCCCAGGACGGCCCAGGAGGGCCCCCAGACGGCCCCCCCCCAAAAACCCAAACGCCCAGACGGCGTTATCCGTGCGCTCGTCGTCGTCTCTGTGTGTTTGTGTGTGTGTGTGTGTGTGTGTGTGTGTGTGTGTGTGTGTGTGTGTGTGTGTGTGTGTGTGTGTGTGTGTGTGTGTGCGCGCTGTGTGTGTGTGTGTGTGTCTCTCTCTCTCTCTCCCCCTTCCCCCTGTGATATTTCGTCGACCTCCACGTTCGTGGCATCCGATGGCCATCCTCATTCCCCCGCTCCTTCCTCTGGACCGTCTCCCCGTTTCTCCCCCCCTCCTCCCCCCTTCCGCCTCTTCAGTCCCCCCCATCATCCCTGTTCCGTTCCCGTCCCCCGTTCATGGACAGGGGCCGTCGCAACAGTTTGATGATTCGTCGTTTGCCAGGACCTTCGCGCGTGAAAAAAAACATCATTCCTGCCCCACTCCTGCGCACATGCGTGCAAAGCATCGGGCGAGCGCAGCGTCAGCAAACACTAGGGATATCAGAAACATGAACCGATCGCCCGTCCAGGCCTCGAGGTCCCCCCTGCTGAAGCAAGCGATGATTTATTGATTTGCCGGGGAAACGTTCGGAACAAGGCGCATGGGGCGAAGCGCCCATGCAGTCTTGTGTATATATCAATATGTATATGCATGTTGTATATATGTGTACACATCTATATATATATATATATATATATATATAGATGTACTAGAAACATCGCGCGCGCTTTTCGCGCGCACTTAGATTCTGGCCGGTCGAGTGCTGACCGCATTGAGACAACAAGGTGGCCATGAATAATGAGGTCAACATTCTCTGTTTCCTCCAGCCTCTTCCACATTCCTCCTCCTCCGCTCTCATCTACTAGGTCGACCGGTGATCTGTCGCCGCGCTTTTTGGAGACCTCTTGACCCCTGCTGGAGTCTCCTAGGGCGAAGATCTCGGGTTCTCAATTCACGTTCCCGATAGTGGCCTTCGGCCCATCCCGCCACCGTGCCTGGGTTGTGGTTTAGAGGCCTCTTGGAAATTCGTTTGGAATTTGTGGGAGGCTTCCCGGGGGCCTCTTGAAGGCAGTTTTGGAAGCCTCATGGGGGCCGTTTGGGGTGCTCGTGGGGCGTCTTTTTGGGACCCGTTGGGGCCTCGTGGGGCCTCTTTGGCTCTATTGGGAGCCTCTTGGGGCCTCCTGGAGGCCTCTTGGGGCAGAAGGCTCGAATTGTCGATTCGTGTTCCCCCCCTTGGGCCCCTCTTGGGGCCGTCTTGGGGCCCTCTTGGGCGATCTTGGGCGCCTCTTGGGCCGTCTTGGGGCACTCTTCGGCCGTCATGGGACTCTCTCGCGCCGTCGTGGCGCCCTCTTTGGGTGCCTCTTGGGCCGTCTTGAGCTGATTTCTGGGGCCTCGTGGGCTGTCTTGGACCGTCGGTGGCACGAAACAGCGAGAACATGAAAAGCCTTTAAAACCCCTCCAACAAAAACATTCGTTCGCCTCCTGAATGCCTCGTGGGAGTCCTTTTGAGGGCATCTTGGCCGTCTTGAAGCCCTCCTGGGCCGTCTTCAAGACATGTTGGACCAGCTTTGAAAAGTTCTTGTGCGGTCTTGGGCTCTTTTGGAACGCTCCTGGGCCATCTTAGGGCCGGGCGAAAGGGGGGGTTAGCAAAGGGGAGGTTTGAGAATCAGCTCACGTAGCTGATTTTCCCGGCGCCTCCCGGCGCCGGGAGGCGCCCATGTATCGAGGAATGGGCCCGGCGGCGGAGCCGAAACCAGCTGCTTGCAGCAGATGTCGTAACCCCCCCTTTCCCAATCCCCCCCTGTCGTTCGGCCCGACATCTGGGCGTCCTCCTGGACGTCTCTCGGCCCCTTTGACGTTTTTAGGGCGCCCCCCGCCCAGCCCGAACGGACGGAAAACAAAATTCAGTGCACTTTGGGGGCTCCTGGACCCCCTACCCACATATATATATATATATAGACATACATATATATGCGTGTGTATGTATATATATATATATATATATGGATGGATGGATGGATGGATGGATGGATGGATGGATGGATGGATGGATGGATGGATGGATGGATGGGAAGGCCTCTTTCCGATCGCCACCGAGGTTGAAGTCAGGCTCAACTGTCATTGTATCTGTTAGCACTGCACTGTTAGTACACGCAGAGAGAACACATGATCAAACATACGTACACACAGTGCTGCACGGAAAAATCCCCTAAACTGTGTCAGCGAAGTGTGAAGCATGGAAGGGTGAAAAGGGTCGGTTAGGAAATCACCGAGAAACTTGAGCAACGGACGGTGTCGGACGGCAGCCCACCTCCATAAACAGCCACGTGCAAGTGCTGCCTATGTCTGCGGGGGGCTTCCTCCCGAAAACCCGAAGAGTTGAACTCAGGCTCAGCTGTCTGATATCCGTCAGCACTGCACTGTTAGTATGCGCAGAGATGACGCACGGTCCAGCATACGTACACACAGTACTGCAAGGAAGCATTCCCTACCCCAGACCTTGGTACTGGACGTGCGAAGCACGGCAATACCTATATACATACATACATACATACATACATACATACATACATACATACATACATACATACATACATACATACATACATACATACATACATACACACATACATACATACATACATGCATACATACATACATACATACATACATACATACACACATACATACATACATACATGCATACATACATACATACATACATACATAGATAGATAGATGCATGCATGCATGCATGCATACATACATACATACATACATACATACATACAAACATGCATGCATGCATGCATACATACATACACACATACATTCATACAAACATGCATACATACATACATACATACATACATACATACATATATATACTAGAACCACACGCGCGCTTCGCGCGCGCTTAGGTTCTGCCCTGGCACGAGCATCGGATGCGCCGCGGAGCGAATGAGGTTGGGAGCGGTTGCAGGAAAAGCTGTGGATAACTGGCTCACTGAGGAATGCCAGGCATATAATCCAGCCACTGGCCCTCGTAGACATCGGCCCTCTCGATGAGAAGGAGCAGTTGCAGCATGATGACGAACAGCTCGCGGCCAGAACGTGAATGGAACGACTGAGAAATCACCCTCGAGCATCGATCGTCGAGCGCCGATGAACCGTCGAACGCCGATGGACGACGGATGCGGCGTGGGCGAGGACGACAGAGAGGTCAACGACGACAGACGACAACAACGACTACGACGATGACAATGACTACGACGCAACCCTGCCCTGCGAGCCAGCACCGAGTAGCCGTGACCCCCCAAGCTAGCTCAATCGCCATAAACAAAAATTCAAAAAACAGATCTCGCAGGAGCCAGCACCGGGGTAGCCGTGACCCCTCAGGCTCGCGGCCAGAACGGGAATAGTACATCGAAGAAAACCCACCTCGAACCTCCATCGTCGACCCGATGACCGACGGATGCAACGTGAGCGACGCATGTGGGGTTGTCTGGTGACCCTCTAGGAGGCCTCTGGGACCGAGCCCGCGTGCACCGCCACTAAGCGGAGCCGACTGTCGGCTCGAGGAGTAGAATGAAAGCAAAAGGGTGAAAGATTCTCAGCCCTCCTGCTGTGGGCCTTCCTTCGTTTTGAACAGAGCGCTCTGGTCTCCAGTCCTCCCGCCTCCCTCCTCCTCTTCCCCCCTGTTCCTCTAATACTACACAACCAGGATACTATACGAGTATAGGCCTCACATATCCTTGTACGGCGCGTGTGGAACAAAGGGAAAGGCCCCCTGCGAAACCTAGTGTGCTGCCAGATGGCACGAACGGGCCCCACCCCAGCTCTGCAGCCGCGAATGGGTCTGTGGGGCTCCCTGAGCGGCAATCACTACAATTGGATGTGGGGAATCAGCTCCTGTAGTCACTGATCTACTTACTCTGCTACCACAGTACTGCTGGTACCTCGGGCTGGCCCGAGCATCCACAACCAGCAGTATGGCAACCACGGGCCCCCTCGAGCTCCCAATGGGACCCCATCCAAGCTCTTATGGCGGCCCCACCTGTGACAGCAGTGGTCTTCGATTAGTGCATCTACCAAGACCACGATCCCACTACCATCAGCAAGGCTCCCACGAGGCTCTTGGGCATCCGACACCCTGGGCTCTATCAGAGGTTCCACGACCGTTGTTCCCACCCAAGGGACACCTATCAGAATCTCTGAGGCAAACCTCAAGACGGTGCCTTCAAAACCAGTTCTTAGAAACCTACCTGCCACGGATGTGTCAGGGACTTGCAGAGTCTATTTGCGAATCATTCGCCGCATGTTTGTCATGAACCAGATGCTGAGGAGAGACAGACTGTGACGACAGAAACCCACTCTCATCAATTGACGAAATGTTGGCAAGACCATATGCCTGTTATGTACGCGACGTGGATCACAATTTCTCAGAGGCGCCCGATTTTTGCCCCAGCCAGAAATAACAACATAATCAAACGTGCCGATCCTGATATCGCCAGATCCGTGGACCCCTTTTCCGAGGACGGACGGTATCCCTCTTGTGATCCTACTCCTGCTCCGACTCCCGCTATTGAGGGCTCCCTTCTTTCGCCCTAGCCCCCTGGAGGCCTCCAACGAAAAAGAAGATGTTGGACCCTGATATGTCCTAGCGGTGGGGATCGGGGCCCGGGGGGCGTATACACACAAACCAATACATGGGGAGAAAGCACGAGCATGGCCCGTGGGATCTGTTTGCCGTGCACCTGTGACATGCATCTTGGGAGCCCTTTGGGGGCTTCTGGCAGCGTCTTGGGGGCCTCCCGGGCGCTTCTTGGAGCCTCCTGGGGGCTTTGGGGGGCCGAAGGCTCGAAAAGTCCGTTCGGATTCCCTGTCTGGGCCCCTTCTTAGAACCTTCTTGGGGCTATCTTGGACCGTCTTGGAGGCCTCTTAGGCTGCTTGGGTCCCTCTCGGGCTGTCTTGGGGCCGTCTTGGGAGCCTCTTGGGCTGTCTTTGGGCGATCTCGGGAGCCTCTTCTGCTATCTTGGAGCGTCGGGAAGCAAAAGGTGAGAACCACCAAATATTCACAAACACCATAGGACAACAACCATTTGTTGCCTCTTGTGGCCCTCTTGAAAAAAGCCTCTTGGAGGCCTCTTGGGTCGTCTAGGAAGCCTCTTGGGCCGTCTAGGGACTATCTTAAGCGTCTTAGACCGATCTTGTGGCGTCTCGGAGCTCTCATGGACATCTTGGGTGCTTCCTGGGGCCGTCTTGGAGGCCTCCTGGAGGCCTGCTTGGCCTTCTGGAGGCCCCTTGGAGGCGCCAGGGCGGGGGTATTAAAAAAGGGGGCCCGATGGTTTTGAGGTGGGCGGGCCCCCCGAGCTGGGGACATGGTATTCATCCATATTATATAAGTACATACATACACATACATACATACATACATACATACATGCATGCATACATACATACATACATACAGACATACATACATACCTGCATGCATATATGCACAAACATTCATACATACATACATACATACATACATACATGCATGCATGCATGCATGCATGCACACATACACACATACATACATATATACATACATATATACATACATACATACATACATACATACATACATACATACATACATACATACATACACACATACATACATGCATGCATACATATATACATACATACATGCACACATGCACACATACATACACACATACATACATACATACATACATACATACATACATACATGCATGCATACATACATACATACATACATACATACATACATACATACATACACACATACACATATGCATACATACATACGTGTATACATACATACATGCAGACACACACATACATAAATACATCCATACATACATATCCGGCGGCCCTCTTACGGGGCCACCAGGCTGTGAGGGTAAGTGTTGCAGTGCCCTGCGCCAGTGCCAGTTCACAATCTCCAATTTGATAACTCTACTTTCTGCTTCCTACTGTAAATTGTGACTGTCCGCGCGAGGGGTGGAAGCCGAAAACTACCCTGGCTACCCTCCCCGAGGAGGGTTCTCAAAATTTCCTGGGGGTCGTGGGACACGTAAAAACAAACGAGATCTGCACATCCGAGGCCAGAAGCCCTTCGCAAAATGCAGTGGGTTCGCGCTGCCGAGGCCAACACCCCGTACACTTTGTATAATACTAGCGCTGCCGAAGACACAATCCCTCGCACACTGCGCCATACTCGCGCTGTCGTGGCCACAATCCCTTGCGACCTGCGGTAGGTTCGCATTGCCGAAACCACGATCCCCCGCACATTGGACCAAATTCGCGCAGCTGGGGCCACAACCCCTTGCAAGTTGCATCATGTCCGCGCTGCCGAGGCCACAATCCCTAGCAAGTTGCACCGCATGCGCGCTGCAGAGGCAGTCCCTTGCTAATGCGCGCACGCTCGCGCTACAATCCCTTGCGCATTCGGCCATGGTGGCGCTGCCGAGGCCACAATCCCTTGCAATTTGCACGATGTTCGCTGCTGGGGCCACAATCCCTTGCAAACTGCACAGTGCTCGCGCTGCCGAGGCCACACTCCCTCACGAATTGCAATCGACTCGCGCTGCCGAGGCCACGGTCCTTCGCACATTGCGCCATGTTCGCGCTGCTGGGGCCACATTCCCTTGCACATTGCATCATATCCGCGCTGCCGAAACCACAATCCCTTACAACTTGCACCGTGTGCGCGCTGCCCAGGCCACAATCCCTTGCAAATTGCGCCATGCTCGCGCTGCCGGGGCAACAATCCGAACGAATTGCTGTAGATTCGCGATGTCGAGGCCACAATCCCGATCAAATTGCACCATATTCGCGTTGAAGAAGGTACAATTCTGGGCAAATTTCATCATCTTCGCGCTGCCGAGGCCACAATGCCGCACAAATTGCCCCATGCTCGCGCAGCCGAGGCTACAATCCCATGCAAATTGGCGCATACTCGCGCCGCCGAGGCTACAACCCCTTGCAAATTCGGCCATCCCTTACAAGTTGTACCATATTCGTGCTGCTGAGGCCACAATCCCTTGCAAATTGCGCCACACCCGCGCTGAAGAGGCCACAATCCCTGGCAAATTGCACCAGAATCGCCCTTGGATCCACAATCCTTTGCAAACTGCGCCGTATTCGCGTTGCCGAGGCCACAATCCGTAGTAA
>CAUYUJ010015477.1:295471-315607 GCA_963575745.1 Prorocentrum cordatum | reverse complement strand
CCTCCTCCTCCTCCTCCTCCTCCTCCTCCTCCTCCTCCTTACCATCGCATCGCGTTCGGCCATCTGGGGACCCCAGTGGGCCCGCGCCAAACGTCACTCCGGCGAATGGCCACTCTTACGTGCTCGAGAGAAGGTACCGGCGCCGTTCCTCCCCAGACGCGTTCTTACCAGGAAGCCAAAGCGGACCCAGCCGCGGCAACGAGGGAAGGGTGGTTCGGCGGCAACTCATGGGAGCCTCCCATACCATCTTGTCGGCTCTTGCGAATCGACGCTAGTCGACGATAAATCGACGCTAATCGACGCTACATCGCCGCTATGTCATCGACTCCCAGATGCTAATCGACGCCAATCGACGCCAAAGACAGAATTATGAGGCTACACAAGGCTCCCATGACTTGCTGCCGAAGGATAATGGCTTCGGTAACTCCTCCTCATCTGACGCACGGGCGGGACGGACGAAAGCGCCAGCCAGCACACGGGGCCAGAGACCTCCCAGATGGTGTCGGAGCAGATGTGGTCGGAGGATCGCGCCGCATCGCCGATGCATCGGCGACTACCGGCGATGCATCGGGGATGCATCGGCGATGCATCGCCGACGTCGGCGATGCATCGGCGACGCACGACGCAGACGCGAAGCACGTCGGGCTCCACACCGAGCCGCATCGGCGATGCATCGGCGATGCATCGGCGATGCATCGGCGATCCTCCGACCACGTCTGCTCGGACCCCATCGGGGAGGCCCGGCGGGCACAGCGGGCCACAGAGAGCCCCGAGGCGGCGCCAGCCAGCACAGCGGGCAGGGGGGGGCACCGGCCGAGAGCCGGCAGAAGGCCAGCCATCGCACGGGGCATCCACGAGCCTGCCACGGGCGGGCACCGGCTGGGCGAACGCCCTGAAACGCCAGCAGCTTGGGCACCGCTCGGAAGAAGATGCAGGGAAGGAAGGCGCTGAACGTAGACCGGGCTTCCTCAGCCCTCTGGAGAAAGCCACCCGGCACTGGAAATAGGAAGGCCGCTGACAAATATTAGAATCTGGGAATCCACAGATGCATCCTTTCAACTACCATGCGCACTGAACTTAGAACACCCGTAGTGCAAGTACTGCAAGGGAACAGAAACAACTGCGGTGAAGGGCCCCGGCGCCGGCGGCCGGCGGCGGCTGGCAACGAGTCGCCGAGTCGGGTTGGATCGGGCCGCTCATGGAGTCGGGGATCCGCATCGGCAAGGAGCCAGAACCGGGTCGGACGGGCTGCGCACGGCAGGTTGCACAAGATCGACGAAACACCAACGTCAAAATGCAATCGGATCGAGGCGGGCGAGCTCAGAATGTCTAACCACGCCGTGCTGGCATCGGATCGCACTGGAAGGGCGGAGTATCAGAATTCAGATCGGGTCGGATCGGGAGGGGAGAAACAAATATATCGGATCGGACGGTTCGAATCGACATGGGCTCGAGGCGGACTCGCCAGAGAAATGCAACAATACATCTAGAGGGGCGAATTCCAGGCTGGTCCCAAGATCCATCGGGAAGAGAGATACTTCTGCGGGGCCCCATCAACGTGTCCGAAACGAGCCCGTCGCCCCACACCGCACACCCAGGGACGCGGGCGGAATGGCTGGAGGGGTGCCTGGAGGTCGAGCAGACGGCGTCGATGTGCCAGAGGCGCTGCAGTGAAGGGGCCCCAGGACACACAACTAAACACACACAAATCAAAACATTCCCCATATTTTCAATATTTTCTGGGCTTCTGTCTTCCCCCCCACTTCCCATATTTTCCCATACCTATACGACCACCCTGCGGGTGATAAGGAGGTGAGGGGCGAGGGGGAACCAACGTCTCACTCAATCGATCTCGCTATCGATCTCACATTCGGTCTCACACTCGGTCTCACATTCGGTCTCACATTCGGTCTCACTATTGATCTCACTATCGATCTCACAATCGATCTCGCAATCGATCTCACTATCATCATCATCAGCGTCATCATCATCATCACCATCAACATCATCATCAACGTCATCATCATCATCATCACCATCATCAACATCATCATCAACATCCTCGTCATCGGGACACCATCTTCATCAACATCATCAACGTCATCATCATCATCACCACCACCATCATCACCATCATCACCATCATCACCATCATCATCTCACAATCGATCTGACTATCGATCTCACAATCGATCTCACTATCGATCTCACAATCGATCTCACATTCGGTCTCACTACCGATACTACAATCGATCTCGCAATCGACGTCATCATCATCATCATCATCATCAGCAGCATCAACATCATCAACATCATCATCATCATCATCATCATCATCATCATCATCATCATCATCATCATCATCATCATCATCATCATCATCATCATCATCATCATCATCATCATCATCATCATCATCATCATCATCATCATCATCATCATCATCATCATCATCATCATCATCATCATCATCATCATCATCATCATCATCATCATCATCATCAACATCATGATCACCGACGGGACACCGACGGGACACCGGCGGGACACCGGCGGGACACCGCGCGCCACCGGCCGCCCGGTGGAGAATCATTTGGTCTGGCCGCGCCTCAGCCACAGAGGACACCGGCGGGACACCGGCGGGACACCGCGCGCCACCGGCCGCCCGGTGGAGAATCATTTGGTCCGGCCGCGCCTCAGCCACAGAGGACACCACCGGGACACCGGCGGGACACCGCGCGCCACCGGCCGCATTTGGTCCGGCCGCGCCTCAGCCACAGGAGACTTTCCTCTCGCCCGCCCACGCAGCTTCGCCTCGCCCGCACGCACGGCACGCACGAACACGAAACCGAATTCGATTTCCCGGTAGGGGGGCTCTCCGTTCCACTTCGATCTCACCCCCTCACCTCCGATTTCCTGGCTGGGGAATCGAGGATTAATTGTGTCTGTGTGTTTCTTTTCCTCCTGATGCAAGGCGTGACGACGACAGCAAATCGAGGGTGGGCACGTCGGAGGCTGGGAGGTGAGCTTGCAGGTGAGACGGAGAGCCACCCCCCCCACCCGGGAAAAATCGGGTTCGGCCTCGTGCCGCGCGTATACGCAGGCGAGGACGTGCTGCGTGCGCGGGCAAGGAAGATGCTGTCCCGCCCGTGGCCACGACGGAGCCCAGGCTCAGGCGGTTGGCAACGGCGGTGGCCCAAGGGTGTCCCGCCGGTCCCGTGATGTCCCGCGGTGTCCCGTGGTGTCCCGTGGGGGCAGCTAGTGAGATCGATAGTGGGATCGCGAGTGGGATCGACTGAGTGAGATCCGATAGCGAGAACGGTAGTGCGGTCCACAGTGAGATCGATAGTGAGAGGGAGAGTGAGATCAGCGGTGAGGTCGATAGATAGCGTTATTGCAAAATAGAAGGAGATCGATCGTGTAATCGATTGTGCTTATGTTCCATGGTATCCCGTGGTGTCTTATGTTGCCCTGAGGCCTTGTATGTTGTTCCCTGGTGTCTCGCGGTGTCTCGTGTCGGTAGAACGATCGTGGGACCGGCATAAAGATAAGTCGATAGTGAGGACGAGATGTGGATGTCTCATGGTGCTCGTGGTCGATAGTAAGATCGATAGTGAGATCGCTACGCACATATGAAGGGGCCCCAGGACACACAAATAAATACACACAAATAAAAATATTCCCCATATTTTCTCATATTTTCTTGGTTTCTGTCTTCCCAACCACTTCCCATATTTTCCCATATTTTCTGGGAATCGCCGATTAATTGTGTCTGTGTGTTTTTTCCCCTCCTGAACATAGTGGGATCAATTGAGGTGGATATTGAGACCCATGGATAGTGAGACTGGAAGATATATATATATATATATATATATATATATATATATATGTATATATATATATATGTATATGTTGTTCGTGACGCTGGAGATGCAAGGCAGGGCTGCGTACAGTTTGGCTTGCACAGCTCGCAACAAGAAATTCGTGGCTCGGACGCCGGTGATGGCAAGGAAAAGTGCTCGAGCGGCCGCATTTAGCCGAGGTGCCGAGATTCCCAGACGTTAGACAGGCCTTGAAATTGCCAGAGGAGGTCCAAGCAGAAGGATGCTTGGCAGGAGATGGATCAGCGCGAACTGCAGCGAGCGCAGCTGTCAAGCCCAGTGTATTACTTGAAGCTACGTAGCGCTCGACTCGGTGGCCGACGTTGTGGTCGTGGAGCTCGAAGCGGTCAAGGTGGTCGCATTTTGCCCGCCACCGCAAGCGCAGCACATGTCAGCAGCAGTGAAATCTTCTTCGTCATAGTAGATCGCCAAATGACAGGTTGATGGCATCCAGTCCCACTTTAGACATCGAAGTGAGGAACCCTGGCCGTTTTCAAAAGTAAATTTGGCGGGGACACTGCGGGGCAATCCATCTGTGTCCACGCACGAGCTGGCATTCTGCTTCGTGAGGTCCCCACCGCCGCAATCACAACAACTCTCCCTTTCGCCATCCGAACAATCAGAATATGCAGAAAAATCCGCATCAGTGGCGTTTGGGCACGTTGTGTCTCCCGAGTCAGTGCAAACAAACTCGTCCTCGTACCCCATGCAAACGCACGGATAACTCGGACTACACTGTTTTTCTCCGTACTGATTGGACAGAAGATAGCGCGACGAAGTTTGCACGTAACATCCCAATGGCTCCCACTCGTAAGAAAGGTACGCATACCACGTCCAACTATAATACGTTTCTCTCTCAATCGCGGAGGTGGCCTCACTGATACCAAGCTTCTGCGCAGCGAAAGGACACAGACCAGTGTCCAAGACTGGAATTGGGCAAAATCCAGAAGTTATTGTGTAGAAAGATAGCTCCGAACATGTACCCGAAAAATACGGTTGCCCGGAAAGAGGTCGAATCACACCGACAAATCCAACATCGCACGTGCATCCGTCCGCAACGCTGTCTCCAGTAGAGTTATATGGACACCCGGCAGGCTCACACGTGTCGTCCCCGTCATGGTTGAAGTAACCAGCATCGCAAGTGGTGCAAGTCTCGGCACGGCGGCGCCTTGTCTCACCGTCTCTGCCACATTGAAGGCAATCGTCGGAGGTGCCGTCGTTATAGTAGCCAGCCGGACACTCGCTTGCAGTGGACGCGCGCCGCCTCGTCGTCCAAACGCCGAGGCACAGCTGGCAATCGTCCACCATGCCCCCCTCGTTGTACCTCCCAGTCGCGCACTCCGCGCAGAAGACAGACCGCCTGCGGGTCGTGGTGCCTCCCACGCAAGGGCTGCACTCGTCGCTGTCGCCGGCGTCGACATAGCCCGGGGCACAGTCAGTGCAGGACTGGGAGCGTCGCCGCCGGACGGCTCCACCCACGCACGACACGCAGTCGTCCACATTCCCCGTGTCGTAAAAGCCGTCGGGGCAGTCCGTGCAGTCGAGCGCCCGCCGCCGCCTCGTCTCGCCGCCGGCGCAGCTGAGACACGTGGGACGCCCGCCATCGTTGTAATACCCAGCGAGGCATTCGTCGCTATACCAAGGGTGCACGTGGGCACACGATGCATTTTCCTCCAAACACTCCGTGAGGACGCAAGCAATGGGGCACTCGTCCATGCCGAACGATGAGTCGCACCCGCAGGTTTTTGGGCAGAAGAACCTCAAATCCTACCAGCCCTCTGGGCGTCGGTGGTCTAGAGAGTTTCCTCTTCCAACCCCCTTCTTCCCCTTTGGGGAGGGGTTTACCCCTCCCCCTACCCCCTCCCCTGGACCTGGACGGAGGGTTGCGCGGGTCGTTGGGGCGTCCAAGATGGCCCAAGACGGCTCTAAGAGCGAAAAGGCGAAAAAGCAAAAACAAACATTGATTCCCCTAGGTTTTGGAAGGATTTTGGCCTCTTTTGGGGCCCAAGAGGCGATTCGAGGCACTCTAGAGGGGCAACGCTAATTTACAGCCCTCCCTTCTTTGGTAGATATCCTCCAACATGGCCCCAAGAGCGCCCCAAAGGCTCCCAAGAGCGCCCCAAGAGCGCCCCAAGAGGGCCCCAAGAGGCCCCAAGAGGCCCCCTAGAGGCCTCCAAGAGGCTCCCAAGAGACCCCCAAGAGGCCGCAAGAGGCTCCCCGAGATATGCAAGAGGCCCCGGGGACCGCCAAGAGGCCCCAAAGACGGCCCAAGAGGCCCCCAAGCTCGCCATTGTCCTCCTCCTCCTCCTCCTCCTCCTCCCTCCTCCTCCTCCTCCTCCTTCCTCCTCCCTCCTCCCCCTCCTTCCTCCTCCTCCTCCTCCTCCTCCTCCTCCTCCTCCTTCTCCTTCTCCTCCTTCTCGTCCTCCACGTCCTCGCCCTCCTCCATCTCCTCCTCCTCATCTTCCTCCTCCTCCTCCCCCTCCTCCTCCTGCTCCTCCTCCTGTTCCTCCTCTTCCTCCTCCTACTTCGACGACGACGACGACTCCTCCTACATCCTCCCCCTCTTGGGGTATATGGCGGCTTACCCCGCCTTTTGTTTTTCTGCGTGCTCCCCCGCTTCCCTCATCACCTCCACTCCCCTGGGACTCATTTCTGGACGGGCTGGTGGGGATAAGCGAAGCGTTTAGAATTAGTGTAGACCCCGTCAGCGCACACGTCGAGGTTCAGCAAAGACTTGACCTCGTACGACGCGAGAAAGTCGCAGCCGGACAACCCCCGCGGGTGCGCGAGCCCAGGCATCAACTCCCAAGTGCCACTGACCAGAGCCCGCCCCATGGCGCCGGTCGCGACGTGCTCGATGAGGTCGGCCATCATGTCCTCGTCGGGATTGATCCCAGCGTAGTCCTTCTCGACGACCTCGGTGACGCTGTCCTGGAATCCTGACAGGCTCATCAAATATTCAAAAAGGCCCCTCACGTAGAACAGGAACGCCCGGGCATTCCGCGGCATATGCCAACACATGCTTTCAAAATTGTCCCAGCAAGAAGCAGAACTCAGGACGTCCTCGCGGCCGCCACCGCAAGCACAGCACAAATCGGCCGCCTGGAAGTCGTCGTCGTCGGCCACGCCGCAGAAAGAGGGAACAGCTGTGTACACGGAGCAGTCGTTGCCATTCTTGTCGAGTTGCGTCTCCTCGTTCGAGTCAGCGCAGCCGCCTGCGAAGGAGAGCTCAGCGCTTGCGAAGTCCGAGCACCCTTGAAACAAAGAGGAGATAGTCCGCCAGTCTGTGCTTGCGTTCTGGGTTTCGCTTGAGTCCTGGGATGCTGTCAACCCCCGATTCAGAATTGAGAAATCCAATGCTGCGCCCAGCGGTTCCGGAGCTTGCAAGCGCCGGCTGGCACTCTCCAGAGTGCTCAGCGCATATCTGAAAGCTATCTCGCTTGTCGCCGCCTTGAATGTCTCGCACTGGCCGGGGCACCCGAAGCTTGCCTTTCCGAAGAAGCCGACGTTACTCAGGAGCGGCTCCTCGCAGCGGCAGTGCCTCGGGCATATGGCGCGAAGCCACGTGCTTTCCTGGGCGGCGCAGAGGTCTCGCGGGATGTCGTCGCAGCTGCTGATGTTGGGGTCGCCCCTGAGCACCCTCAGCTTCTGCACCGATGCCTCGGTGCTCTGGCCAGACCCCAGATCGCGGCATGGTAGCGTGCTGGCCGCGTCCGAAAGGCTCCACACGCTCATATCGATGATCAGGCCGAACGTCGACTCGTCGACGGCCCGGACAAACGTCGATCTAGACGCGTCGAATATGCTCTGGCTCACCCTGCCCTCCCACCCGTCGTTTTCCTGGAGTTCAACCTGCGACGCCTGCGCGATAATCCGCCGACCCCTTGTGGGTCTCTAGGCGTGTGAGATAGTTCCCCCCCCCCCCGTACCCACCCCCAGGGACCCTAAACCGGAGACTTGACCCCCCCCCCCCGGCCCCGGCCCACCCACCGCCGAACGCGCCATGGGGGCGCAGAGGGTCCCAAAACGGGCCAAAAGCGCACAAACGCGCCCACACGACGGTCCAAGAAGGCCCCAAGTCGCCGAAAGATCGAGCCAAGACGCCCAAGAAGGCATCCAGACGACCTCAGATGCCTCCAAGACGCTCCCAGACGCGTCCAGCAGGCTTCAAGATGCACCCAAGAGGCGCCCCAAGAGGACCCCAACAAGCAAAACTCATCGATTTCCCATTGGGAAACGTGCACTGTTGGTATATACGGCCTTTCGGTTTTCACGGCGTCGGGGACGGCCCTAGAAGCGCCCAAGACCGTTCCAAGACTGGCCAAGAAGCGCCCAAGAGGTGCCCAAATCGGCCCAAGAGGGCGCCATGACAGCCCAAGAAGCGCTCAAGACGGCCCTAAAATGGCCCCAAAGCAGCCCCAAGAGGGGGACCACAAGCCGAAAATCCGCTTCATTCGCCCCGACAGTGTCCCAGGAGGCTCCAAGAAACTCCCAAGAGGCCCCCGAGAGAAACCCAAGGCTCCAAGAGGCTCCCAAGAGGCGCCCACAAGGCTCCATGAGGCCCCCCAAAAGCCCAACAGAGGCCCCAAGAGACCCCAAAACGGCTTCCAAAAGGCTTCGACCCTGCCTCCGCGAACCTCGCGAAAAGTCTGACCGCCTGCCGCCTCTCGCCCATATTCCCCCCTCCTCCTCCTCCTCCTCCTCCTCCTCCTCCTCCTCTTCCTCCTCCTCCTCCTCCTCTCCACCTTCGCTTTCAAATTCTTTGCGTTCCTCTGCTCGTCGGCTTCGTCCTCCCACTCGCTCGGACCCCCCAGCTCCTGCTCTACTGGCCATGGCACGGGCGCCCTACTGGTATCATTCGCATGCCTTGCATGTCAAGGTGCCCTTCTTCGCGTCACGCGCGACAGTGCTCGCGTCCACGGAGAAAGCCGGCTTCGGCAATTTCTTCTGACACCTGCCACTGCGCTGAAAAGCCTGCCAAATGCGCGGCGTGAGCCCGTCGGCAATGCACTCTGCGCACACAACTTGACTCTTCCTCGTGAAGTGCTCGCTCTCCTGTTTGGCGCTTCTGTGCTCCTGCAGAGCGAACCCTTTCTTGCACGTCGCGCACGTGAGCTCTCTCTTCAACCGTTTCGCTGCATCCGATACCTCCTTCGCCGTCCTGCCGCGTTTCCTAGTCGCCGCAAACCACTCGTTTCCCCCTCCTCCTATGATCCTCCACCTGGCTGCTAGTCAAATGGCCTGCCTCCGAAAAATACCCCGCATCCTGGCACGCAGCACGTCAGCGGCTTCGCCTCTGCCTCTGCTTTGCGCTTCCTATTACTCGACTCGCGCGTCGCTTTGTCACGTTCCTCCGGGCATTTCCTACACAGCTTCACCCCCGCTGCATGGTGCTTCCTCTGTGCATCCGACATGTCCGCCTTCTCGTCGTACAGCGAGAGGAACTTCTCGTTCGAACATCGCACAGTGCCAACGCTGTCGCTCCACTTCGCGTTACCGTTTCGCGACTTCTGCTTGGCTTTGACATGGCTGCACTTCGAGCAGCACATTGTTCGAATCCTTTTCGTCTCCCCGTCGCCGGCCGCTGCGTTCGCGTTCCGACCGCCACCGTGCCGCGCCGCATCTTCCCCCTTCGCTCTCGCTGCCCACCCTTTGCACGTTGTGCACATTTTTCCGTCGGCGTCTTTCATCTGTTTCGTGCATTCTTTGCAGAATGCTGGACTTTCCTTCCTCTGGAACTCGTACTTCGTGAACGCCTCTAATTGCCAGCAACCTCCGGCGGCAGCGCTCGCGCTGGTCTCGTGGCATTAGTTCCGCTTCCCATTCGTCAAAATCCACGCTTTCCCCTCGTAGGACCTGCAAGAGTTTTTTTCGCGCCCGCCATCTCACCCGCGTTGTGCGGCGCCCTATCAAAAGGCCGGGAGATCAGCAGGTCCTCTCGTCTGCGCACGCGAGTGATGGCAACGTAACTTGACATCCAACTCGCGCCGCGCCCTCGCTCAAGGTCCGCTATCACTGCCCCCATGGTCCGCCCCTGCGCTGAGTGCGCCGTCGCTGCCGAAGCTGGGGCCATCATGAACTGGGTTCGTTTCGCACTCAACACTGGGTGCTTCCCATGCCCGCCCAAGAACCAATTCCGGCCTTTCGATGGGAAGATCGGACACTGACCTGGCTCCCAGCCTGGCAGGTGCCACTCCTTCGCGTGGAAGTCCAACACAATCACCCTCGGCAGATGCAATAATACTTCCTCGGCTTCATCTCCCACGACCTCGTCCTCGTGCACCGCCCGCCCATGGATTGTCGCTCGGCGCCCCTGCAGAAGCTGCTTCTTCGACCGATCCAAGTGACCTCCCACAGCCACGGGCATTCCCTTGGCCAGCGGTAGCCACCAGGGCAAGCTTGCGCACTCCTTGTCGTGGTACCCCAGCCAACGTATCTTATCCTCCACCGTGCACGGCCGCCTCTGTTCCCCCCCATGGCAGGGGCGGTCTCTGGCTGCGACCCACAGGAGCTGTTCTCCTCGCTCCTTGGCCCACTGCGCTGCCCTCTGTTTCCCGACGCGACAACGAATGTCCTGATTCGCGTAAGTGGCGACGGCTTCAAGGAATCTTCCCTCCCGAAATCGCGCATCTTCTGGCGACGTCGCGACGTGCTTCCTCTTCTCCCGCTCAACTTTGCATTTCTCACACTCTAGCCCGTTCTGCCTCGCAATTGCCGCTGCGTCTTCAACGCAACGCGCGCCCCCACACAACGGTGCGCCGTTCACCCGCGACCCCGGCGCGCCCGTCGGCCTGCCATGCAAAAAATTGCGCGTGCGTTCAGATAGCGCTCCTTGACGAAACTCGCCCTGCACTGCGAGAAACCACGTCTTGGTCTTCCACGCGCTTGCACTCCGTCAACTCTGTCATCCCCTGCGCTGCCCCTTCGCCTCCAGCGCCCCAAAATACATGCTGCCCGTGGTCCGCCGTAGCACCTGGCGCGTACTTCCTGGCGTTTTTTTGTGTATTATATATGTATATATATAAATATATATATATATATGCACGATGTGGGAAGCGCATTAATGGCCGCCCCCGACGGCGGTTCCAGTTGATAGAAATCACCGCGTAATAACACATTCGCACATAATCACCTGGGCACGCCGTCTCCATCTACCTTTGTGTCACTTGCAGCTGACATGCACGACCGCAAGTGCGAATCGAGCTCTGCAATGAAGTTTGCGCTAACCGCGCTCACCCCGTCCTCTATCAGCCACTTCCACTGTGACAGACGCTGCGCAGCCAATTCGTTTTTCGTCTTCTTCTTCGACTCTGCGCTTGCATCGCCTCCCCCATGCGGCCCCTTCGCGTTGTTCACGCCGATTCCAAATGCACTGCGAAGTGCATTCCCGTCGAGCGCTGACGCGTTCGTCACCGGCAAAGCGGCCGCCTGGAAGTCTGCGCCGCGCGCCCGCCCCATCTCTTTCCCGAACAGTTCCTTCCGGATTTTGTCTACGACGAAACTCTTCCCAGCCCCTGGGCCACCGCGCGCGGCCCACGCGAGGGACTGCATATCTGAACGACTCTGGCCTGTCCTCCTGCCCCTCGCGAGCCCCGCGAACTCCTGCGCCGGCGCCCGATCTGCCACCTTCTCCACGACGCTGCGCTGACCCGCGCTCCAGCCGCCATCCGCAAGACCGCCTCTCCACTTCCGCACGCTGGACGCCGTTGCCCTTCTTCCCGCCGCCACCCCTGGGGCACTCTCCGCTTCCCCCGCGCCGTTTACTGCTGCGGCTCTCGGCGCCGCCCCCACGCGCGTCTTCCGCGTCGTCGCCGCATCCACGATTCTCGGGCCCACCTCCTCGTCGCTATACAGCTCGTCCTCCTGCTTCACGAGGTCTTCCTCCGTGACGGGCCGCAAGTCCACCGCGCCCATGTAGTTCTGCAATCGCCTCTTCGTCTCCTCACACGGCATGCCCTTCTGAAGCCACTCCAGCGGGGCCTCTGCCCACGAAATACGCGTTCCCCGGATCCCGCAGGCGCGGCACTCCACAATCCACGCCGTCACGCAGAGTGAACGCCCGAAAATATACCATCAACAGGAGCCCGTCTCTATCCTCCTCCCCCGCTCCGTGCTTCGGCTGCGGCGCTCCATGAAAGCTCGGGTTCCTCGGGCGCTCGTTCCGCGCCAACGCCCACGCGTGCCCGAGAGTTTCCAACTCTGGAACATCCGGGAAAAAAAACCCACGAATAACTCCCGCATCCTTCTTTAATCACATAAGCCATTCCGGCTTTCAACTGGGCCCCCGCCTGCGCCCCGCCTTCGTCAGCATCCGCTCTCTCTTGGTCTGCTTCGCGGACCTTCTGCATCCCGGACAGCGTCAGCTCCGCCTGGTACTCATTGCTGGCCGCAGCTGCCATCTCTGCTCCGCTGCGTGGAAATGCTGCTAACTCCGCGCGCCAGTATCGCAAGAACTCACACGACAATTCATGTGCCAAGTCGGGCGCGCCAGGCGCGCCCACCGGGCGCGCGCCATGCAAGTGCAACGGACTCTTCGACGCGATTCGAACCTTCTTCGACCCCTCTCTTCCGTCCGCTTCCAGAATTCCCGACGCTGCTACGGCCAAGCCGTCGCCATCAGGACAGAGCCGCTCCGCCATGCGCGCGGCTTCTGCTCCCGGGATCATGGCTGTCTTCGCAGTCTGGATACTCTCGGCGCAGGTCACGTCTCTCGGGTCCCTGTGCGCTCGCAGACTCGCGCTGTCCTGCGCTGACCGCATTACGCCTCTCCCGTACATGTCACTGAGGAACCTCTTCATGTGCCTGTTCGCACGGAACGCCGCGGTCCTGTCCTTCGTCTGCTCCGCCAGCGCGCGGTGGCCTTTTTTTTTGATATCCCTCACCTCGTCGAACGACGGGGCACACCGTTTGCACTGATAGTCCGCCGCATACCCCGCCGCTGCATCCTGCGCTCGTTGCGCTGCCAGAACCATGTCTATCGGCCGATCCGTCTCCCAGCACCGCTCTTCGCACGCAGACAACTATCGTGACTGGATTCCGTCACGGGGAACCTGTACGGGATCTGCAAATCGCTGTTGAAATTCAATCCTACCGTGCCGCTTAGCATCGTTGGCAGCGTGCCGTTAGGTTATCCTCGTTCATGGGCCCGTGCAAACACCCTGTTATGTTCCTTCTCCCTGCACGTGGCATGTCACGGCTCTTAAAAAAAACCGTGGCACAACGCCACTGCGCGATCTATCAGCCACGACGCGCGCGGGAAAAAACTTGTGCACTATGTCATGTCGTCTTTTCTCTGACAGTGAGCCAACGGTACCACGCGCTGCACACGCTTACTCCATTGGTGCACGTGGTTTTGTCGAAACTCCTGCCCGTTTTGCACCCAAACGCCCGGGTACTGATGCAGCCACGTTCGCCCATCCTCGCTGACCTTCTCCCCGTGTTCTGTTCCCCCTTACCTTTCCCCCGTGTTCTGTTACCACCACCACCGCCACAACCACCACAAGCAACACAACCCACCACCACCACCACAAGCCACCACACCACCGCCACCACCGCCGCCACCACCACCACCACCTTGCACCACCTCCATCAACCACCGCCACCACCACAACCCACCACCACCACCACCACCACCACCACCACCACAACCCACCACTACAAACCACCACCAAACCACCACCACCACCACCACCACCACCACCACCACAACCACCACACCACCACCAAACCACCATCACCACCACCACCACCACCACCACCACCATCACCCACCACCACCACCACAACAAACCACCGCACCACCACCACCACAACCACCACCACCACCACCACCACCACCACCACCACCACCACCGTCGTCCTCGTCGACGCTCCCCGCCGCTGCCGCCCGCCGCCGCAGGCGCCGGCGCTGGCCCAGAAAGGGAAATCGTCGTTCCCGCCGCCGCCGCCGGCCGCCGCCGACGCAAGCGCCGGCCCGAGGAGAGAGGAAAGGGAGGGAAAGGGGGGGGGGGAGCAGGGTTCGACCCCCCCCCACTTCCGTCACTGGAGGGGGGAGGAGTGGGTTCGAACCCCTCCCCCGTCCATCCAGGGGGGGAGGGGGTTCCGATTCCAGCTCCTCCCCTCCCCTCCAAGCGACCACAAAACGCGCTCTTTCAAACAGATGAGTACCTCTCTCGGCGTATCCTGCCACACCTCATCCTCAGCGAGAGCATTGTTGATACGATCGCAGGCGAAGCAACTCTCAAAGTTAGGGTATCGGAGGCTCCACGTGCGAGAGTGGCCGAAGTGGGTATGAGAGCTGGCACTGTTGGAGAAAAACTGATGAAGACTTCGTTGGCGGCCAGTTATGCGGCCGAAGCTCTGCCACAAAAAAACCCAAGACCAAGAATCCGCCGACCCCTTGTGGGTCTCTAGGCGTGTGAGACTATCCCTCCCCATACTCCCCCTCCAGGGACCCCAAACCGGCAATTTGACCCCCCCCTTGGCCTGGCCCGACCCCAGACCGAACGCGCCATGGGGGAGCGGAGGGCTCCAGAACGGGACAAGAAAGCACCAAAACGCTCCCCAGACGGTCCCAGAGGGCCAGGACTCGCCGACATATCGCTCCAAGACGTCCACGATGACCTCCAGACGGCCTCCGAAGCTGCTGAGACGCCCCAAAAGGCCCCCAAGATGCGTCCAAAGAGGGCCCCAAGAGACAAAAAATCGTCCCATTCCCGTGGAAAGTAAAAAACATGTTCTGCATACTCGCCTTATCGGCTTCCACAACGTCCAAGACGGACAAACCAAAAACCTTCAATATCGCCCCGGACGGCCGATGGGGCCCCCAAGAGGGGTCGAAGAGGGTCCAAAAACAGCCCACGAAGCCCCCAAGACAGCCCAAGAGGGCCACTAGATGGCAGAGGGAGTCCAGAGGGCACCTTTTCGAGCCTTCGGCCCCAAGACGCCCCCAGCCTGCCCCAAGAACACCCCAAGAGGCCCTGAGGGACCCCCAAAAGAACCTCAAAGGCCTCCAAGAAGCCCCCAGGAAGCCCCCAACAGGCCCCAAAACTTGGCCCAAGATGTCTCGAGGTGGCCGGAGATGGCCTGCAGACGAGACAAGATGCCACCAAAAGGCAACAAAAGTACACCAAGAGGTACGATAACAGCAACGAAGCAACAGGAACGATGTCGAGCGCCGTGCCATGATTCGGACAAACTTCGTGACATGCAGTCCTGGAGGCGCAATCGTTTATATAGGGGTCGGCGGACGTGGCGTAAGCCTACAGAATCCACGTCCGGAAGTGACGTGCTGAGCGGCAGCGTTTTCCGCGGATGCTGTAACGCAGTGGATCCAATGTGTCCAATGTTTGCATAATTCCCACATGTTGTGTTGTGTTAGTTGCATTATTATGTCTCCCACCCTACCCCCCCCCAGGGGCTACGCCACATCCGTGGGCCCAAGGTGGCGACCCCCCTTTGGGGTTCAAAAGCGTACCAAAACCTAAGTAACATCTATGATTTCGGAGTCCTGGGCCTCTTGGGGGCCTACGAGGGTGTCAAGACGGCTCCATATGGCTTCAAGACAAGCCAAGACGGCTCCAAGACGGTCCATGATGGCCCCAAAGGGACCCAAGAAACTCCGAAGACGTCCCAAGAGGGCCCCAAAACGACCCCCCCCAGAGTGCCTCCAGAGGCCAACATCATGAATTTGCCTATAGTTGTTTGCTGATTGTAGCGTTCTCGCCTTTCTCGATTCTTTAAAGCCCATGGCCGCCCAGGCAGCCGCCAAAACTGTCCCAAAAAGGCCCAAGAAGCCCCCAAGAGGGCCCCCAAACGGCCCAGGAGGGCCCCAAGACGGCCCCAAAAAGCCCCCAAGGCGGTCAAAAAAAACCCTGAGACGGCCCAAGAGGACCCCAAGAGAACCCCAAGGCGGCCGCGGGAGGCCCCCAAGACGGCCTCCGAAGGGGCGGAACGGCGCAAAAGCGCCCCAAGACGGCCCAAGACGCCCCCAAGAGGCCCCGAGAGGCCCCCAAGAGGCCCCGAAGGGGCTCAAAAAAAAAAGCCAAAAGGCTTCCAAGAAATCCCCAAGAAGCCTCCAAAAGGCCTCAAAGAAGCCCCCACAAGGCAACACAACGACTGGAGTGTAATGTGATTTCCCCCCCCTGGGCGAACTACGGCGCAGCGCCAACCAGGTGGAAGTTGCTCCCGGCGGCGCCCATGATTAGAGCCTGCGCTGGAAGGGAAGATGGGGAGGGAGCATGAAAAGTAGGGGGGGGAGAGGCCACAAAGAAGCCCCCAAATGGCCCAAAGAAGCTCCCAAAATGCCTCCAGGAGGCCCCCTGGAAGCTCCCAAGAGGCCCCGCGACGACGTGACTGTACGTGCTCCGGACGTGCACCCCGCGAAGCGAGAGGAATCTCCTCGGTGTCGGTGTATACATTCTCCCCCATCGTCTTCGCGACGTGCACCATTTTAGTGGCGGGGTTCTCGGTATAGACGAAATTCAGGTTGCCCGAGCACACGATTTTCTCGCCCTGGATGATTTGCCAATTGATCGGCAAGACCACGAACATGTAAAAACTCGAGATTATGGTCATGACGAAGGCGATGGTGAAAGCGGTGGTCATTCCAGCCAGCCTGGAGCCTGGTTTGCACGGTGGCATTGGCAGGGGCTCCAAGTTGCAGATCAGCGTCTTGGTTCGCCGAGGCATGAGGACCGAGTACAGCACCTCGTCAAATTCGAGGACGAAAGCGAGCGCCACGCCGTTCAAAATCAACTCGGAGAAGTTCACCGTGTTCGCTAACCACTTGGCCCCGAACCACCACAAAAGGCCGGCCACCAGCAATTTCGGGAGGCACACGGTGAAGGAAAAGAATGCCACGCGGCCAGGCCACACGGTGACCATGCGCACGACCTTCATGAAGTCGAACAGATGGCCAGTATCCTCTTCCCCGGCACCAATGTCAACAGCTCCTGCGCGAACGAGAGTGGGAGCTCTGTCGTTTTCGTTTTCATCAATGTCAGCAATCACGAGCTTTGTCTGGCTCCCCTTCTTGCAATGACACACTGATCTGAACGTGCTGTATGTAGTATCGACATCCTTCAGTATTGTGCAGAGCCATAGGACCTGAATGAATACAACGAGGCACTGAGCTACGACGCCTCCCCGAACGTACTCGATGAGGTCGGTGTACAGACCCGTCTGCTCACCAGCCAGGTGCAGCTTAGAATCTCCATCGCAAATCTGTTGGGCCATCGATCGTTGCGTCACCTTGTCTGCATACTCGGCTCTGTGCGCCAAACCCAGTCTAAACTTGAGCAGGCCATCAAGTACATCTGCGTCCAGGCTGACAGACTGCGTCATCAGATAAACGATGATCACAATGAACATGAATTGCAGAACTAGGTTGAGAAACCAGATTGAGAACATCATCACCGAGTTCGTGAGACCAATCGAGCTGTGCCCGCAGAAGAGCATCGAGTCCCAAACTGACTCGCCAATGGTGTACATGTCCCCACTATCGAGCATGAGTGGAGTCACTAACTTTCTCACATTACTGCCAATGGAGGATCCAAGGGATCCACGCTGATTCGGCACAGGCACCTCGACATCCTCAGACTCCTCGACCTGGCCGAAAGACTTCGTTTCAATGCGCTCCTGTCGGATCGCATCCTCCACGGCGCTGATTCGCTTCTCGAGCGCCGCGTCGGCCAGCGCTGCCAATGCCCCCTCCACGGCGCGGAGCCTCTCCTCGACCGCGGCGCCAGCGAGCCCGCCGCCTGCCCGGAGCGTGTCCTCCAGGGCACGGACCCTCTTCTCGATCGCCTCGCCCGCGAGCCTGCCGCCCGCCTCTTCCACCGACCCCGGCCCGGGTGGCCGCGGGCTCGGAGCCGGGCGGCCTGCATGGGGCTCCCGGGTCGCGTCATTGGTGCTGCGCGGAGAGGATACGCTCGGCGCCGCGCCCCCGTCCATCGGCCGCGTGCCAATCCCGATTTCTGAGGAGGGCGCGCCGGGGAGGGAGGCGGCGCGGGTGGCCGGCAAGGGAGCCGGCAGAGGCGCGAGGCCTCTACCGTGAGACGCAGTGGCTTGAGCGAAAATGGTTACGGGAGACTGGTGGATAGACAGTGGGTCGCCATGTCGTCATCGATTTGCCTCAGCAGTGTCTTCAGGTGCTCCGTCCGAAGGTGTTTCGATGGTGTCCCGATGGTGTCCCAGTGCTGCCCCAGTGGTGCCCCAGCGGTCTCACGAGCGTCGTCATCACGCATCGTCGCCGACTCGTGAGCACATCACCAGCATCTTCACCATAAGACGCCTCCAAGCCGATCCTGCCGAAGAGCTTGCGAACGCCTCCGGCCCACAGTCTCCGACAGGCAACGTGCAGGCCGAATTGCCGGGCAAAAGGAGGATGATAATAATGGAGCCCCGGGAAGTCAAAGAATAATATTCAGATGATGACAGCGCTGCCGTGCCAATTCATATTCGCGCCGCCCACGACAAACCCACTGCTCTTCATCTATGGAAGGTGTGGAAGACGCGATGATTATCGCCGCAGGAGGATCGTAGTTATGACCATGTTGTTAATTATGATAATTATTCAACAGTACACACTAAAAAGGCGACGAGCCGACCCCCCGAGGGCCAAGGAGCGCGCCCTTCCCGAGCATCCGAAAAGCCGCCTAGCGCGCGCGCACCACGAGGAGGCCTGGAGGCCACCGGAGGCCACGCCGCTACATCACGCTCCCGAGGTCCCACAACGGTCCGGCGACGGACCGCGCGGCGAGCCCGAAATCCCGAGAGACCCCCAGAGACCCCCAGAGGGCAAAAAGTCCACTACCATGATAAACGCCCCGACAAGCGAGGAACCGAGCAGGGCAAGGCTGTTTAGTAAGCGCCCAAGGCCGGAGAAGGAGGAGGATTCAGGGAGGAGGAGGGGGACGACGACGATGAGGAACAACGGAGGAGGGAGGAAGGGATGAGAAGGAGGAGGAGGAGGAGGAGGAGGAGGAGGAGGAGGAGGAGGAGAGAAGAGGAGGAGAAGGAAGAGGAGGAGGGTAAACGCCAATCATCGGGTCCGGGCGGTTTTCCCCCCCTTGAACCTCACCGCAAGGTCCAGCACCGCACGGCATGGGGACCTCGGAGTCAACAGTCGTCCGAGGCATCGTCGGGTAACGAATCAAGGCCCAAAACAGTGCGTGCGGGCAATCTTTATTTCCATGTGCAGGGCGTCTTGGAGTTTCGTGGAAGGGGCGCCGCAAGGCCGAGTCGCACCAGGTAACGAATCAAGACCCAAAACAGTGCGTGCGGGCAATCTTTATTTCCATGTGCAGGGCGTCTTGGAATTTCGTGGAAGGGGCGCCGCAAGGCCGAGTCGCACTGGACACGGGGCAGAACTCGAGCCTCTGGCAGGGGCCGGATGTTTATCCATATCCAGTGCGCCTCGGCTTCCCGGGGAAGGGAGCCCGAAACTCCAGGCTGCAGTGGACGTGGACACCAGTTTTGCCCGCGGTGCGGTCACCCTGACATTCCCCCCGCTGGCTCGCCACGCGGCGTGGTCGCGTCACCTTTTGGGGGGGGGGTGGGCCAGCCACTCGCTGCGAAACTTCTGCTCGGGGGCCGGGCCGTCGCGCGCCTGCAGCCGAGGCGTCGAAGCCGCAAGACCGCACTACAACGAGGCACCGCCGCACGAGGCTCCGCGGGCGCCTCCCCCAGGGAGGCGCCCGAGAGGTCATCTGGGAGGACGCACGGGGACACACCGGCACGGTATGTCCTCTGTGGAGGCGCGCGTCCGACCCGCGCATGCAGTATAGCCATCCTGTAGAGTGGCGTTTCCCGAGCGGTGTGGCCAGAAAGCGTCCACCTCGACGCATCTACTACAAGATTTCTCAGCGCGCGCGCGTCGCCCCTGGGGGGGGGGGCGACGCACACACAGTATAGTTTGTTGGGGTGACGCCGATCACCTTCGGCTCCCAGCTCATCCAAATGCCTTGATTCCCGACGCACGAATGAAAAGATCGGCACGCCCGAAATGAGTACGGAAAACACTTGCACAATGCCCAAAAACAAATCCTGTCCAAATCTGACACCAGCCGCTGTGGGGCAGGAAACCGTTTGTGTCAAATGGACACCTCTCCGCGGCGACACCGACACAGACATCGGGCTGCTTCAATGTTTTCGATGCGTGCGCTCTGGAGGTCCGGGCCGTTTCCTCAGGGCCGGGCTTTCGTTTTGAATCATTGTTTGACGCTCCCAAAGGCTCAGCGAGGGCCATTGGAGG
>CAUYUJ010015477.1:287971-292971 GCA_963575745.1 Prorocentrum cordatum | reverse complement strand
TTCTGAACCCAGACAACCTCGGACTCCGAATTCCCGAGGGGCCGAGGGACCAGCTCCAGGGGAAAAAGGAAAAATGCCGCAGGCGGCCTTGTCCAGGTCCTGACCAGTGAGCTGCATGGCCGCAGCCGCTTTGAGCATTCCAGGAGAGACATACTTGGCACGGAGGTCGCGCCAGTGCTCACAATGGATTCGCCGATGCCGGACCGTCCCAGGACACTTGCCGCACAGCTGGCAGACATCTGTATCCGCATTGCCGTGCCTGGCTTGCTTGGCCTGGCACCATTGCTGCTGGCTGACCAGTGATCGGAGCGTCTCCTTGTGTCTCTGAGTCCAGTCATCAATGGTGGGCCCAGACAGGAGCTGTACAAGGGGCTTCCAAAACACGGGGCGGACCCAACCACATTCGTCCAGCCTTGCTAGCGCCATAACGTCTGACAGGCTACTGGCGGCTCGGGCCGCCATCCATTGGACCTGTCTGGGTCCGAGCTGGCGAAGGCCAACAATCTCTCCAATGTCAGTGACAACCTGCTGGGCTGCTGAGGGAGCCTGCCATCCTAGCTGCTGCAAAGTGAGAAGGTATAGATGGGCTGGGCTGGAAGCAACCTTCCAGGGGTTCTGAGCCTGGCTGAGGTCTGCAGCTGCCCCCTCTAAAGTGCCCTGGAGGATACGCAGGGGAGGCCGGCCTAGCCAGACAGCCCTAGCCCAGAGCCCCACCACTTGGGCATGATATAGCCTCTGTGGGTCCATCAGGCGGCCCACTCTGGCGGTCCCAATTTTGAGTCCAATGGAGGCACCTTTCTTAACCTTATGTAAACTATGTACAGTGGAGCGGCGGAGGCCAAGCAACTGCTTCATCGACAACCCAGAAACTCTCGAGCCGCACAGGGCCGTCGCGAGGGGCCCAGCCCTCTGAATGCCTCCAACCTTGGCTCCCGCGCTTTTGAATTTCTGAAGCTTGTACGACCGTCGGAAACCTTTCTTCACTCTCTTGGAAGCAATTGTCATCACTCTCTTTCTGCTGGCATGCGCGTCAATACCCAACGATGTTGTAGAGAACTTCCGAGAGAAGAGCAGCCCCGCCCAGTTGCTGGACAGGTCCTCCGCTAGCTCCAACGACGACGCGATGAAGTGTGTTTTCTTTTCTGCAAGCACAAGCTCCAGCCTCTGGTAGCCACTGGCCAACGCTCGACCAGCACGTCCAAGCTGGTCTGCCACAAACCGTTGAGTGCCCACGACCTGAACGTGGACATCGTCCGGATCATCACGGCTGGGCACGAACGAGCAAGGGAGGCGAGGAGGTCATACAAGAGTACCTTAGCCAGAGCCACCGCCAGCGAGCAGCCAGCAATCACTGTTCCATTGACATGGAAAGCTTCCGAGATGGCGTTCTGGAAGGTGACCGTGCGTGGACCCCCCATACAGTGTGCAAGCCAGCCGTATCGACTTAATCGAGAACATGGCCTTCTTCCCTTCCTGAAAGAGGTGGTAGTGGAAGATGCGCTCATAGAATTTGGACAGGTCCGAGGAAAGGGTGCCAGTCTCAAGGTTTGCCACCTGCGCGAAGTGGTTGTACACGGTATGCTCCCACCCCGCCGTGTCACACTCACGTGAAGCACGCCCCCTCCTCCTCCTCCTCCTCCTCCTCCTCCTCCTCCTCCTTCTCGTCCGCCTCCTCCTCCTCCTCCTCCACCACCTCCGCCTCCTCCTGCCCCTCTTGCCCCTCCTCCCTCCTCCCTCCTCCCTCCTCCCTCCTCCCTCCCTCCTCTCTCTTCTTCCTCCTCCTCCTCCTCCTCCTCCTCCTCCTTTTCCTCCTCCTCCTCCTCCTCCCTTTCCTCTTTCTCTTCCTCTTCTAATTCGTACTTTTAAGATTATTATTATTCCTCCAGCTCCTCCTCCTCCTCCTCCTCCTCCTTCTCCTCCTCCTCCGCTCACATCCTTCTCCTCCTCCTCTTCCTCCTCCTCCCTCCTCCCTCCTCCTTCCTCCCTCCCCCTCCCCCTCCTCCCTCCTCCTCCTCCCTCCTCCCTCCTCCCTCCTCCCCCCTCCCTCCCCCTCCTCCACCTCCCTCCTCCCTCTCGCCCTTCGCCCTCCGCTTTCCGCCCTCCGCCCTCCACCCTCCGCCCTCTCCCTCCTCCCTCCTCCCTCCTCCCTCCCTCCTTCCTCCTCCCTCCTCCCTCCCTCCCCTCCTCCCTCCTCCCTCATCCTCCCTCCTCCCTCCTCCCTCCTCCCTCCTCCCTCCTCCCTCCCCCTCCTCCTCCCCTCCTCCTCCTCCCTCCTCCCTCCTCCCTCCTCCCACCCTCCCTGCTCTGCCTCCTCCGTGTTCCGTGCTCCGTCCGCCTCTCCGTCCCCCTCCTCCCTCCTCCCTCCTCCCTCCTCCCCGCCTCCTCCTCCCTCCTCCCTCCTCCTCCCCCTCCCTCCTCCCTCCTCCCTCTCCCTCCTCCCTCCTCCCTCCTCCCTCCCTCCCCCCTCCTCCTCTCCTCCCTCCGCCCTCCTCCTCCCTCCTCCCCTCCTCCCCTCCTCCCTCCTCTCCTCCTCCCTCCTCCCTCCCTCCCCCTCCTCCCTCCCCCTCCCTCCTCCCTCCTCCCTCCTCCCTCCTCAATTGTTCTATATGAATACTACTCTCCCTTTTCCCCTGGTGACGGTTTGAAAGTGGCCGACCCCCCCCGCGTTTTGTTTTTTATTCACAGGTTTCCCCAGAGTTGGGTTTTCGCCTGCATTTTTTTCAAAATGCTGCTCTCGCTGAAGCGCCGGCCTCATTTTCGGGCCCCGCTCGTTCCGAATCGTGTTCCCGCTGCAGCGCTGGCATCATTTCCGTGCTTCCGCTCGTTCCGAATCGTGCTCCCGCTGCAGCGCTGGCCTCATTTCCGCGTTTCCGCTCGTTTCGACTCGTGTTCCCGCTGCAGCGCTGGCGTCATTTCCCGTTCCATGCCACGGCATGTGCTGCAATGCTAGGTTGATACTATGCTTTGCGGTGCTCTTCTACGCCATGCCACGCCGTGTTCTACAATGCATCGCGTACCCTCTCGGGATCATTACCCTGCTCGACATCCGACTGAGCGAATCGAGAAGGGATCTGCGCCATGTTAAGGGATGGGAGGGAGGGTATGATGTCAGGTATGACGCGAGCGCACCTAGCTTGCCCCTCCCCCATCCCCCCTCCCCTCCCCCTCCCCTCCCTCCTCCGACCCCCCCCGCGTACTGTTTGTTTGCACACAGGTTTCCCCGGAGCTGCGTTTTCGCCTGCGCTTGTTTTCAAAATGTTGCTCTCGCTAAAGCGCCGGCCTCATTTTCGGGCCCCGCTCGTTCCGAATCGTGCTCCCGCTGCAGCGCTGGCATCATTTCCGTGCTTCCGCTCGTTCCGAATCGTGCTCCCGCTGCAGCGCTGGCCTCATTTCCGCGTTTCCGCTCGTTTCGACTCGTGCTCCCGCTGCAGCGCTGGCGTCATTTCCCGTTCCATGCCACGGCATGTGCTGCAATGCTAGGTTGATACTATGCTTTGCGGTGCTCTTCTACGCCATGCCACGCCGTGTTCTACAATGCATCGCGTACCCTCTCGGGATCATTGCCCTGCTCGACATCCGACTGTGCGAGTAGAGAGGGGATCTGTGCATGGTAAGGGATGGGAGGGAAGGGCAGGATGTCAGATATGACGCGAGCGCACCTAGCTTGCCCCTCCCCCTCCCCCGTCCCCCCGTCCCCCCCTCGCGTATCATTTTTTAACACACAGGTTTCCCCGGAATTAGGTTTTCGCCTGCATTTTGTTTCAAAATGCTGCTCTCCCTGAGGCGCCGGCCTCATTTTCGGGCCCCGCTCGTTCCGAATCGTGCTCCCGCTCCAGCGCTGGTCTCATTCCCGTGCTTCCGCACGTTCCGAACCGCGCTCCCGCTGCAGCGCTGGCCTCATTTCCGCGCTTCCGCTCGTTCCGAATCCTGCTCCCGCTGCAGCACTGGCGTCATCTCCCGTGCCATGCCACGGCATGCAACGCAATGCTCGGTTGATACTACGCTTTGCGGTGCTCTTCTACGCCATGCCACGCCGTGCTCTACAAAGCATCGCGTGCCCTTTCGGGATCATTGCCCTGCTCGACATCCGACTTTGCGAGTCGAGAGGGGAACTGCGCCATGGTAAGGGATGGGAGGGAGGGGCAGGATGTCAGATATGACGCGAGCGCACCTAGCTTGCCCTGTCCCCTTTTCCGCCTCTCCGCCTCTCCGCCTCTCCCCCCCCTCCCCCCTCCACAAGTACTCAATATGAATACTACTCTCCCTCTTCCCCTGATGACGGCCTGGGAGTGTCCGACCCCCCCCCCGCGTATTGTTTTGTTGCACGCAGGTTTCCCCGGAGTTGGTTTTCGCCTGCATGTTTTTCAAAATTCTGCTCTTGCTGAGGCGCCGGCCTCATTTTCGGGCCCCGCTCGTTCCGAATCGTGCTCCCGTTGCAGCGCTGGCCTCATTTCCGCGCTTCCGCTCGTTTCGACTCGTGCTCCCGCTGCAGCGCTGGCGTCATTTCCCGTGCCATGCCACGGCATGCAATGCAATGCTAAGTTGATGCTACGTTTTGCGGTGCTCTTCTACGCCATGCAACGCCGTGCTCTACAATGCATCGCGTACCCATCATTGCCCTGCTCGACGTCCGACTGAGCGAGTAGAGAGGGGATCTGCGCCATGGTACGGGATGGGAGGGAGGGAGGGGTAGGATGTCAGATATGACGCAAGCGCACCTAGCTTGCCCCTCCCCCCCTCCCCCCTCCCCCCCTCCCCCTCCCCCCCTCCCCCCCGCCCTCTCCCCCCCCCCCCCCCTCCCCTCTTTCATTTCTTTCCCCCCCCCCCTCCCCCCATCCCCCCTCTCCCCCCCCCTTCCCCCGTCCCCCCTCTCCCCCCTTCCCCGATCCCCCCACCGCAGTTACTCAATATAAATACTACCATCCCTCTTCCCATGATGATGGTTTGAAAGTGAATCGACCCCCCCCCCCCCGCGTTCTGTTTTTTACACACAGGTTTCC
>CAUYUJ010015477.1:257971-280471 GCA_963575745.1 Prorocentrum cordatum | reverse complement strand
CATGCAGCGTCGTGTTTTCCCCAACCATTACGTGGTGTTGGATCCTCGTTTTGAAGAGACAGCGTTCCACGTCCCTCCTTCCTTCCATCCTCCTCTCTCTCCTCCCTCCTCCCATCCCATGCACCCCTAACACGTTTCGCGGCCCAATAAGGAGCTTCGCCGAAGTCCCAGTGGCAGGGTTCGCATGCGGTTCCAACCCAACTTCGGCACACCCCTCACACGTGTCGTGGCCACATCAGGAGCTCTGCCGAAGGCTCTAGTGGCAAGCTTCGCATGCGGTTCCACCCGCATTCCGGCACACCCATCACACGTTTCGTGGCCCCACTCTGCATACCCCAGTGGCAGCGTTCGCATGTAATTCCAACCCAACTTCGGCACACCCCTCAAACGTTTCATGGCCCCGTAGGGAGCTGCACCGAATGCCCGAGCGACAGGGTTCGCATGCGGCTCCATCCCCAATTTCGGCACACCCCTCACACGTTTCATGACCCCGCAGAGAGCGCCACCGAAGGCCTCAGTGGCTGGGTTCGCATGCGGTTCCACCCCCATTCTGGCACACTGATCACACGTTTCGTGGCCCCGATGGGAAGCTTCACCGAAGGCCCTAGTGGCAAGCTTCGCATGCGGTTCCAACCCCACTTTCGGCACACCAATCACACGGTTCGTGGCCCAAGAGGGAGCTCCACCGAAGGCCCCAGTGGCAGGCTTCGCATGTGGTTCCACCCCCAATTTCGGCACACCAATCACACGTTTCGTGGCCCCATGGGAAGCTCCACCGAAGGCCCCAGTGGCAGGCTTCGCATGCGGTTCCACCCCCATTTCGGCACACCCCTCACACGTTTCGTGGCTCTATGGGAAGCTCCACCGAAGGCCCCAGTGGCAGGGTTCCCATGCGGTTCCACCCCCAATTTCGGCACACCCCTCACACGTTTCGCGGCCCTATGGAAAGCTCCTCCGAAGACGGTACTCACAACTGCGGCACTCACGACTGCATATAACTGGGCCATTCGCCAGGCTCTTTGTATCTCCGCGTGGCTCCCCGAGGTCTGGGCCCCTTCTTGGCGACCGGCTCTTCCTCCCGAGCAGCGCCCTGACGGTGCACCTGGGGCCTGGCGAGGGCCCCCAGCTGCCGAAACGTAACAGGGCATACGTCGACCCCTATCCCAGACGTCGTAGGGTCGTCGAACGGACTGCAAATTTGGGGCTCAACCCTGGGATATAAGAGGGGGGCGTCCATCCTCGATATGGGTGCGTCCGAATAACCCTCGGGGTGTAACCCAGGGCTTTCCCCCTTGTCTTAGCCGTTTGATGTTTCGTCGAAAAGTCCAGGGTTGGGATAGAAGCGTCGCCTGCGGAAACGTGCAGCAAGCACCTTCCACCGTGATTGTTTCACGAGGCGAGGTGATTTGGTCTTCGGGCCTCCGGCGGCCGCTCGGTACGATCCAGGCACCCCGGGAACGCCGTCGGCGAGGCGCAGCTGCTGGAACGCATCCCGAGGCAAGAACTCCTCCAGAGAGACGCGAAAACGCCCGTCCTCCTCGTGCTCCTCCCCGTCCCCCTCCCCCCCTCCCTGGGAGCGGGAGCAGGGGGAGGCGGGAGACGCGAGGGGCGGGGGACGCAGCGGAGGCGAGGCGGCGGATCTTGATCACCTCCATCACCCCCCCTCCGCGGACGTCGGCACGCATACTCAGCACCCTAGCGGGCTGCCTTGTTCTTCCTCATCTCACGGGCATCCCTTCCCCCGCTGCGTGCGGAGGGCCTCGTGTCCGTCACCCTTTCCCAAGCCAGGTTCCATGCTCATCTCCACGTGGACGCAACAGCTCAGCTCAGTCGCTTATGTTTACCTAGCCCAGAGATTGAGCCATCCTAGATGGGGTCCGAGTTGACGGGGTCGGAGGATCGCGCCGCATCGCCAACGCATCGCCGATGCATCGGCGATGCCTCGACAATACATCTCGTCACCGTCGGCGATGCATCGGCGCCATCGGCGCGGAGAAATTCTGGCACCACGTCGAGCAGGATCGGCGATGCCTCGGCGATGCGGCGCAGTCCTCCGACCACACCTGGGAGGCCTAGACTTCAGTCGGGCATGTCCTCCCACAGGCGGGCTCTGGTCGACAAGTGAAGAATAGCCAGAACATAGATTCAAAACATAGCCAGACCTAGCAGGAGCATCGCCCCTGAGCATCTTTGTTGAAAGTTCCTGAATGTTCCTCCTGTAGAGGCATGCCCTACGGTGGCACCGTAAGGGTATAAACTTTCCAGCCGCCCAGGGGCAGGCGCCCCCGACGGCGAAAAAGTTTATTTCATACCGTTCTCCGCCCGTTAAGACTGGCCCGACAAGGCGCGGCGGCGCGGCCTTCTTGTCCTCCGCGGGCGGCTTCGGCACGGCCCCGGCAGGCGCGGGCTCCAGGGCGGGCGCGGCGCGCGGCGCCGGCGGCGCGTCGGGCTCCGCGGCCTGGGCTCGCGCGGGGGGAGGCTCGCCGCCACCGCCGCTGCTCGCCGGCGGCGCCCCACGACGGGCGTGTGTGTGTGTGTGTGTGCATAGCCTTAGGTCGGGCGTGTCCCCCTACATGGGGGATTGTCGACGAAGAATTATCCCAGTGCGACCCTACCTAGGAGTTGGAGCCTCCAGGAGACCAACATGCTAGGCTATGCTATGCTATGCTATGCTGCGCTATGCCATGCTGCGCTATGCTATGCTGCGCTATGCTGCGCTATGCTGCGCTATGCTATGCTATGCTATGCTATGCTATGCTTTTGCTGTGCCTTCGCTTTTGCCTTCACTTTTGCCTTTGCTTTTGCTTTTGCTTAGCACCCAGGGAGCGCAACTGGGGGAACCGCGCGTTTGCTGTTACCTTTGCTGTTGCTCTTGTTTGGCTCCCAGGGGACTTGGGGAACCGCCCGGGGCGCGTTCCACTGCCCGGCCCCTTTAAGCCAACAGAGTAAGAATCCTTCTAGGCATAGCCTAGGTAGGGAATTACAAACATCGCCTAAAAATGCACCAACATGGTCAAAAAATACGCCAGAAATAGTCCCCAGACTATTTCCTGATTATTTTCGGATAGTCCCTCTGTAGAGGGAGAGGCCCGACTTGTCCGTGGCCACCGCCTGGGGGGCCGACCCTCGGGGGCCTCGGCGCGCGGGCGCCTGTGGATGCAGCTCTTCGGGCCCAGCCACCGCCCGCCGAGCCCCCCGCGGATCGGCCCAGAGGTTCAGGCACAGAGCCGGGCTCGAGTCAGATCGGCCCTGCCGGGTCGCGATGGTCCCCGACCCCCGATGGTCCTCGCCCACCTTGTTGTCTTGCCGTGGGGCAGGCCCGAACCCTGAGACTGTCCAGCGTCCCTGCAGCGCAGGAGCGAGCAAACAGGGGGGAAAACAGATCCTCGCCCGCCTCCTGCCGCGGCGCCTCGCCCTCCTCGCCCCCCCGCCTGGACCCCGA
Source organism: Prorocentrum cordatum (assembly GCA_963575745.1). Lineage (NCBI taxonomy): Eukaryota > Dinophyceae > Prorocentrales > Prorocentraceae > Prorocentrum > Prorocentrum cordatum. The sequence goes on along the minus strand of CAUYUJ010015477.1, from coordinate 277,029 downwards.
GGCGCTCCGTGACGGGGGGGGCAGACCAGGCGCGTCCCTGGAGGGCCCTCGGGCCGCAGGCCCTCGGGGGGGCGGCGGCGCTGGCGGCGGGGGGCGGCAGAGGGCCCCGAAGGGGGGGCACTCCACTGGACCTGGGCAGTCCGGCGGGCAGCCCTCGCCCTCGCCCTCCTCGCCCTGGCGCTCCCCTCGTCCTCCCTCTCGGGGGCGGCCCAAAGGGGGGTGTCCAAGAGGGGGGGGACGCAATCATGGCCGGCGGCATGATACCCCCCCCGCCCCCCCCAGTCATCACTCACGTCGTGGCCGCCCCCGACCCTCTCCTCGCTGTTCGCGCACACGGGCCTCGCCCTCGCTGCGCCCTCGCTCGTCGTCCTCGTCCAGGGCTCCCGTCCGAAGCCCCGGGCCCCTCCGGAGCTGCGGAGGGCCCCACCCCCCCGTCTCGCCCAGGCCCCCCTGGAGGGTGTCTCCGAAGGGCTTAGGCGACCCGTCCGCCTCTCTCCTCCTCCTCCTCCACCTCCTCCTCCTCCTCCTCCTCCTCATCCTCCTCCTCATGCTGCTGCTGCTCCTCCTCCTCCTCCTCTTGCTGCTCCTGCTCCTCCTCCTCCCCCATCCCTCTCCCTCTCCCCCTCCCCCTCCCCCTCCCCCTCCCCCTCCTCTTCCTCTTCCTCTTCCTCTTCCTCCTCCTCCTCCTCCTCCTCCTCCTCCTCCTCCTCTTTGTCCCCCTCCTTGCCCTCCCCTCCTCGGGCCGCCCACGGCCCCGGGGGAAACCGTCCAGGTTCTACCCCCGCCCTGAGCTCAGGAGTACCCCTAACCCTTTGGGAGGGGACCCAAGCGAGGAGGGCTAAAACATTAGGGATAGGGGGGTCTTGTCTGCAGATGTATCGGGCCAAGCCGCCCAAATCTCTTACCCCTGATTATGCAAAGACGAGGGCCTAGGTGAGGCCACGTCTTCATCGTGCTATTAGGTTTAAGGTTTCTCTTGCTGTCGACGATGAGCACCCGCCAGCGAGAGCCTGGGGCGCCTCCAGAGCCGCGGGGAAAGCCCAACCCACGCGGGGCGGGCCGCGAGAGGAGCGATCAGGATCCGAGCGGCGAACACAACGAGGAAGGGGCGTCGGGCGGCAGGAGGGACACCCACTTCTACGTGGTGCAGGGAGGCTCGCTCACGAACTCGGTATCCAAGATGTGCTGACGTTCCCCGGGCGACGAACGGGTGCACCACGGCCATGTTGGCGCCCACGTCTACGACCAACCTCGTGTAGGTGCGAGGGTCTTGGCCATGTGCTACAGGCCTCGGCACAAATTAGCGAACACTCATGCCACATTCATCTGTCAACGCCTCCCTCTCCCCCCAATATTCAAAGTTGGCGGTGGGTCTGATGACGTGCACTTCGACCGCAGTCTCCCCCACGCGTGCCAACATTGAGTTTGGGGGGGAGGGGGAGTGTTCAGTAGTTGTTTCCCTCTACCGTACTTCCTGCAGCCACTCTGCACATGTTCAACAACGGGCTCTCGAATTGTCCCTCGAGTGCTGCCGTCGAGCCTTGTCGCTCTGAGCGCTAGCTGCCGGGGCTGACGTCCTGGACACCGTGCTGGGCCCCGGCGGCTGACAACGGCCGCAAAGTCCCCCTCCTCGTCGACACGTTCTGCGTCCGGAGGGCCTGGGCACCTCCATGCTGGGCAACGGCTCGCAAATTCTGCGCGCGTGGCTGCAGTGTCGTGCCATGTTGCCGCTTGCGCTGAAGATCGTCAGAGGCGTGCGCGGGACCAATTGCGACGCGGATCACTCCTAGTTGTTCGGCGCGGTTTGGGAGGAGGTGTTGTGGAAACTGGTGGAGGAGCGGCTCGTGCATCTGGGTGCCATGGGCCGGGCGCTATGCGCGCAGGCACCCTGGGAAAGCGGGACAAGACGACACTCCTGAAGGTGACGACGGCCATGCGCCCACCATGGGCGTAGGCCCCCCCTGGGGGCCACGACGACGGGTCCACCCGCGCGGGCACGTGCCCGAGCAGACAGGGGCGCTGGGCCGGGGAGCCCTTCGCCTCGGAGCTATTCGCTGCCGCGCCTGGTAGGTGAACGCTGTCAGCTGCGAGGGCTGATTCGTGTTGTGAACTTTTGTTGCCAGGGCCGAACACGGATGACCAGAGGTTTTACTCGTTTGCAAAAAAAAAGGTCTTAGTCGCAGGCGCACTGAGTTCAATATGTTGTGTTGGTCCTGCGTCAGTGTTGCCTGCGACATCGAGCTTGGGCCTCGGGTTCAACACCATCCATAAGCCCCCACGCATGTTCCCCGCCTCCGCCGCACCTTCCCCCTCCTCCGCCCTCCTCCTCCCCTTCCTCCACCTGCTCATCCGTCTCCCTCCTGGCCCTCGCTCCACCAAGCTTGGTGTTGGATCAGACGTGGGGCATTTGGGTCTCAGCCGAGTCGCTCTCTGATGGTTTTCCATGAGACCTCGAAAGCCACTAAGCAGCGGTAGAAATTCATCAATTAATCTCCTCGTAGGCTCTGGCCAAAGACTCTCGTCGGCCGTTCGATTCTCTGTTCTGACACTGGCCAGGGAACCGATGCTCCAGTAGCCTCTCCAGCTCCTCGCTTCACCATTCCTCGCCCCTCCATCGACCTCGTCCTCCTTCCACGCATTCCCGCACCACACCACGACGACCCCGACCCCGCCCCCGCCCCCGCCGACGACGACGACGATGACCCCGACGACCCCGACGACGACGACGACGACGACGACGACGACGACGACGACGACGACGACGACGACAACGACAACGGCGACGACGGCGACGACGACGACGACGTCGAACCGCCGCGGTCACGCCGACGACCTCGAAGACGACAACGCCATATCGACCTCGACGAACTCCGCCCCGACGGCAGCGCCAGACGCCACCGCCGCCGAGGGCGGCCGCCCGTGCGGACATTCCCAAGAGAGCCCAGAACCGAATCGATAAATCGGATCGGCGATCGAAATGCATCGGGTCGGCGGAGATCGGCAGCCGATCCGGGACAAGCCGCATCGGCAGACACCGGCAGGCCGGCGGGCCTCCAGCAAGAGGCCGGAACCCGACGCTGCACCCCTAGCCGAGTCGCGGCGGAGGCGGAACCGGGAACCACCGAGGTCGAAGCGACTCGGACCGGAGGCATCGAAGCACGAGCCCCGCATCCCCCCCTCCTCGGGGATGGACAGACCTCCCTTTAGTAAAACGTGGCTGAGTGAAAACGACTTCGGGCCCAAACCTGGCGGGCGCAAGCCTGGAAAATAACGGCCGCGGCGCCCTCTCGAGAACCGAGAACGGACAATTCACTAATCGACGTGTCAGGGTAGGAGGTCTATCCACCTCCGACCCCCCCCGCGGAGGGCGGGGCGCGCGAGCCGCGCGGAGGCGCGGCGGGGGCCTCCGCCGCGGACCACGGCGAGGGCGGCTCGGCGGCGCCCCCCCTCGGCGCGGGCGCGCGGAGCGCGGGCAGGCGGCGGGCAGGCGGCGGGCCGGTGGCGGCGAGGGCGGCCGGAGGAGCAGGCGAAGGGGCGCCGCGGGCGGCGACGGCCAGGGCAGCCGGCGGCGGCCGGCGAGGGAGGGCGCAGGGCGGCGGGAGGCCGAGCGATCGGCGGCGCGGGGGCGACGGCGGGGGCAGGCGAGGGCGAGGGCGAGGGGAGTGCGCGACGAAGAGGAGGGGGGGGGGTCTGAGGGCGAGAGTCCTGACGGAGGCGGAGCAGGAGGCTGAGGGGCTGCGGAGGGAGAAGGAGAGGGAGGAGGAGGAGGAGGAGGAGAAGGAGGAGGAGGAGGAAAAGGAGGAGGAGGAGAAGGAGGAGGAGGAGACGGGGGAAGAGCAGAGAAGAAGGGAGGAGGGGCGAATTGGATGAAGAGAATCCGCCCTCGTGCAGGGAGTCACTTGGTGGAGTGTCCTCAGGGCCATTCAAGTTCTCCCGATTGGAAATTCTAATACCCCGAAGGGGTCCAAACCTTTGTGGGCCCCGGAAACGGCAGGGCCGTTTTTTCCATCGTTTCCAAAAAATGTCCCTTGAAAATGGAAACGGCAAAAAAAACGGCGACCGGAAACGGCAAAAAACTGCTCCAAGATTGGAACCGGAGCCGGAACTGGTAAAAAGCGGGGACGGAACCGGTAACAAAAACGGCAAAACGGAACCCTCAACAAAAACGTCAAAACGGAACCGGTTAAAAAAACGTCCCTGTCGTTTCCAGGGCCCATCAAGGTCCAGACCCTGGAGGAGGAGGAGGAGGAGGAGGAGGAGGAGGAGGAGGAGGAGAAGGAGGAGGAGGAGGAGGAGAAGGAGGAGAAGGAGGAGGAGGAGGAGGAGGGGGGAGAGGAGGAGGAGGGGGGAGGAGGGGAGGAGGGGGAGGAGGAGGGGGAGGAAGGGGAGGAGGGCGGGAGGGGGAGGAGGGGGAGGGGGAGGAGGGGGGAGGAGGGGGAGGAGGGGGGAGGAGGGGGCCATAGTCTGGACACGCCATATCCACCCAGCGGAGGCCCACGAGGCGCCTGGCAGGCATGTGCCTGGTGGAAAAATCTGGAGGCGCCGACCCACCCTTTACGACTTTTACCCTCCTAGCGCAAGCAAAGCTTAGAGGATGACAAAGGTCCAGGGTGACCCGAGATAGCCCCATAAAGACCCAGATCACCACGAACAGGGCTCCAAGCTGCCCACAGGAGGCCCAGGACGGCTCTGGAGTGGCCTTGCCTCGGGAATGTCGGATCCACAGAAGAAGCGAAGACTCAGTACCCCGACGTCGTGTTTTTTTCTCACGACGTGGACTCCAAGAGGGTCGGGTCGCCGTCCCCGGAGCCCGATTCCTGTGCACTCTCGATCAAGCCCGTGACTAGCCCTTCAAGGGCGGCCCTCCCCCCTTCCCCTCCCCCGCCCTTTGGTCGCGCCTCTGGCCATCGCTCGGACGTCCAATTCCTGAGCATTCCCAGACAGCGCCAGCGCGAATCGCGACGTGACCGGCCCCCTTCCACCCCCTTCCGCCCCGTCGGGTCACGCCCGTTATCGCCAGGGGCTGAGAACATATATGCCGGGGGCCTCTTTTATCCTGACGTTTCTTGACGGCCCCTGGGGAAAAATGCCCTCAAAAACTAAAAAACGATACACAAAATTAGCCGTCACGTTTTCGCATACAACACGAGGAGGTCTGGAGTCGTTGAAGGGGCGGCGGCAGCGGCGACTAAGGATCCACAAGAGGAGGAACACGCCCATCCACGCACATGGATACGGACCCCACGAGAGAGCCTTGTAAATGCAAAGCCGCGGCTCCTTGCGCAAAGCTTCGCGCGATCACCCTTTGGCACGGCTCGAGGGGACGGCACACAGAAGCAGTGGAGCAGCACACACCACACGGGAGGCCGAGACGGTGCACGTGAGCTCCATGGAGCGAGGCGAGGCCAGGCAAACCACAGCGACACATCGCGCACACCTGCGGAGAGCTGGTCCACACCGCGCGAGTCCGACGCCCGCCTTCAGAGCCCTCCTCGCGCCGATCGCGCCTGCGAGGCATGCTCTCTCTCTCTCTCTCTCTCGAGCACAGTGCACGTCCACGTGCGCGTCTCGCTGTCCCGGACGCGGGGGTACCAAAAGGCACCGATACTGCTACTCTTAAGTCGGGCCTGTCCTCCTACGGGGAGATTTTGGACGAACAATAACAAATACTCAAAAACAGATTCAAGAGATGCCCAACAAATGCTCAAAATATAGTCCCCAGACTATTTATTACTATCTTCGAATACCTGTAGAGGGACAGGCCCGACTTAATGCTACTCCCCAGGCCTCCCCCTGTTGGCGTGCCGACCGAACAGCTTCACGGACAATCCAGCCGTGGCGACGAGGGGCGGGCACCCGTCGGCCGGAAGAAGAGAGTAGAAGCATGAAGCAGGAAGGCGTTGAACTCGGAGGGGGGCTCCGCCCGCCCCCTGAGGAGGGAAGAGGGAAGCGGGCTCGATCATCGAAGTAGGAAGGCGCCTCGAAAGAGGCTGGGCTCTGGGGATCAGACCTATACATCCCTTCAATGACGCGTCGATCCCCCCTAGAGGTCTGGACCCCTTCCCCGGGAACAGCTTCTCGTCCCGAGCCGTTTTTCTTGTTTTCGACGGTATCCCGAGGCCCGGCGGGCCCCCCCCCGGGAGGCCGAAGGGCAAGAAAAAAGAACAACTGCCCGTCGCGACTCTTGTTCGGGGCCCGACAGGGGGGGGAGGGGCTGGGCCCTTGGCTCTCCCGCACGGCGGTGGCGGCGGCGGAGGTGCGGTGCCGGCGGCGGCGGTGACGACGGCGGGATGGGGGTGGGCGCCAGCGGTGTATATATGGAGGCCTCCTGGATGGGATCGGAGTAGATGGGGTCGGAGGGGATTGGAGTGGATGAGGCCTCCTGGATGGGGTCGGAGTGGATATGAGGCCTCCTGGATGGGATCGGAGGAGAGCGTAGAGGCCTCCTGGATCAGGGCAAGACCTAAGCGTTGCTGTTCGTCTTGTGTTCGTGCTGTTTTTTCGTGTTGCTCCACCTGTTGTTTCCTATAACTCCCGGCCAGAACGAAAAACAAAACCACAGCCAGAGTCCGGAAAAGCAGCGTCTAGGTCCAGCCCTGTCCTGGATGGGATCGGAGCAGAAGGGGTCAGGATCGCGCCGCATCGCCGATGAATCGGCGATACATCCCCGATGCATCGGCGACGCGTTGGCGACATCGGCGATGCATCGGCGACGCCAGCGTGGAGACATCTGGGCTCCACATCGAGCCGCGTCGCCGATGCATCGCCGATGCGGCGCGATCCTCCGACCCCGTCTACTCCGACCCCCTCTATTGAGCGGGGACCGACCGTCCCGGCATTACTATATTCCTATAGCGGGCCTCCCACGACATGTTCTTAGAACCCAAAAAAGTAAAACGTAAACCAGATGTGTTAAAACAAGACAGTCCCAGCCAGAAATGTTCTAAGAACATTTCGTGGAAACCACAAGAAGTTCTTAGAACGTTGGCTGGCAGGCCTATGGGTACGCCAGGACGCTTCGCCACTGCTTGAATCTGGGAGGCCTAGAATATATGCCTGCACCGATCCTGGCCCGGCCACTGGGTCCGACCGTACCCGGACATCCGATGTCCTCTCCCGTTCCATGCGGGGCTCCCCGAACTTCCCACTCGTTCCGTTGGGCCGGCCTCTCCTCGGCGAGGCCCCCTAGAGGCCGAACGCCGGCAAGCAGCTTCCGCCAGGTGTCTGTCCACGGCGAGAGGAGGTGCAGGGTAAAGGCATGGCCAGGATCGTCACGTTGAACCTTTGCCAGCTATACGCAGGAGTGACTCTGGGCAAGAGCGGCCTTTGGTGCGCGGCTTTTTTGGGGGGGCCGCGGGGGGACCACACACGAGCGCGCAAGACGCTTCTATCGCATCGCGTTCGGCGATCGGGGGAGCCCCAGTGGGCCCGCACCAAGGATCACTCTGGCGAAGGGTCACTCTTACGTGTAGTCGCCTTTGAGAGCCCTGGACTGTCCCATCGCGCCAGCCATCCATGTCGCATCCATTTCGGATCCACGTCGAACGCGTCGACTCCGTGCCGAATCCACACCGAACACCGAATTCACGTCGAATCCGCGTCGAACCCACGTCGGAGTGAAGAGAAGGCTGCACTGCCATCTACGGTGCAGGAGGAGGAGGAGGCGGAGGAGGGGAAGGAGGTGGAGGAGAAGGGGGAGGAGGAGGAGGACGACGAGGAGGGGGAGGAGGAGGAGGAGGAGGAGGAGGAGGAGGAGGAGGAGGAGGAGGAGGGGAGGAGGGGGGAGGAGGAGGAGAAGGAGGAGGAGGAGGAGGGGGGGAGGAGGAGGAGAGGAGGAGGAGGAGGAGGAGAAGGGGGAGGAGGAGGAGGAGGAGGAGGAGGAGGAGGAGGAGGAGGAGGTGGACGAGGAGGAAAGTCCACCTGAAGATGCACAGCAAGGATCTATTGTGTGTACAGCTGGCGCCCTCCCCGAGACGTCGGCCACTGCTGGGCAAGGCGGCCTTCTGCCTCCAAATGGCCGCCCACGTCTGGCGACGCCGACATCGAACCCTGTCCAAGTTGGACAGGATCAGCTGTCGCCAAAGAGCAGGAAGGAAGAAGCATAAACAAAAAATACTTCTGGCGCTCCGCGCGGATTTCTTGGATCTGCGCTGGGCCCTCTCGCGGCGCATCCAGCGCCGCCCCTGGCGCGCTCCGCGCGCCAAGGGAGGGGGTCCAGCGCGGATCCAAGAGATCCGCGCGGAGCGTCAAACGTTTATGCTTGTAGCATTTTTGTCCCCAACCCTCCTGTGTTGGGTGCCCGTTTCAATTAGAGCAGTGTGGTCTCCACCTCCTCTCCTCCTCCCCTCTCCTCCCCTCCTCCTTCTCTCCTGTTTTCTGTGCTCCCCTCTCCTCTTCTCTCGTGCCACCAGGCTGCGATCTGCGCAACTGTCGCCACTTTCGTGGGCTCCTGGGAGGCCCAGCGGAGGTACGTCCCACGCGGATCACCTCCCTCGCCGCCCCCTGGGGGGCTTGCGATCTGCGCAACTGTCGCCACTTTCGTGGGCTCCTGGGCGGCCCAGCGGAGGTAGGTCCCACGCGGATCACTCGGAGGTGGTCATACGCGTTTCTTTTAACGCCCCTGTGTTTCCATGTTGTAGATGTGCCGTTCCTCTTCTTGCTGCGCTCTTCTGAAATCACTGCTGGGTGCTCTTCTTGCGCACTGCGGGTCCTTCATAATGCGAGTCAGCATTGGGTGGTCCAGAGTATAATCGCCACATTCTAGAAAGGGTTGGGTACATCACAGGGTAATTGTTCTCAATCGGTCTAGTCACCCCTTCCGATCGTGTCGAGAAGCCTGGGGAAATCGAACGGGGTCCCAATACCGCTACTTCCTGGACCACTCCCAGGGTGCGTGGGTGCGTTCTGACCAGAAATTCGAAGCGAATCCAGCGGTGGCGATGAGAGCCTCCCAGGGGACCCAAAAAGGGGAAAACGAGGCAAGGGCAGCGGTATGGGTACAGTCGGACATAGGACTGAAGAACATCCCTCAAGAACACGAGACCCTCCACCAGCCAAAACTGAAAAGCATTCGAGGGCGCCCTCCCCCCAGGATGCGCAAGAACATCCAACAAACATAAAGAACATCAGGGCACACTCCCCGAAGCGACCTCGATCTCATATCTCGGGCCAGCCGTACACAGCCCCGTCTCTGGTTGCGCACCACACGATGGGACTGCTTCTTTAAGCCGGGCATGTCCCCCTGCATGCGGATTTTGGGCGAAACATGAAAAATAGTCCAAGAATGCTCCAAAGAGTCAAAAAATCATAGGAAAATCGTCCCCAGACTATTTTTGGACTGTTCTTGGACCTCCCCCCTGTAGAGGCCCACGCCCGATGTAAGGCTGCTCTGGGAATCCTGGTCCTCCAGGCCGCCCGCCCGTCGGCGGACAGAGGAAACATCAGAGCAGGGGGACGGGGCGCGGGGGGGAAGGGCCGAGAGGTCGGGTGCGGTGCGGGCAAGCCTGAGGTTAGGTCGGGCATGGCCTCCTGCGGGCGGATTCTGGACGACGAACAAAAACTAGTCAAAGCACATTCAAGCCTGAGGCTGCCCCCTCTTCCCCTCTCCCCGTTCCCTCTCGCCCCGCTCCCCCCGTGCGCCAACCCCTCTCCCCGAACCGACCTCGATCTTGTAGCCGGCGCCGTACGAAGCGGCGGCGAGGGGCGACGGGCCTAGGAGCGCCCAAGGTCGAATCGAGAAGTCGGATCGGCGATCGACACGAATCATATATCGGCGCAGCGGCGTAGGATAAGGTCGAATCGGCGGAAATTGGCAGGCCCGTATGCGTCCAGAGGCAAGTCGGGACTCAGATCGGAATCCCAAAAGCCGAGTCGAATCGGAATCGAAACCCATCGACATCGAATCGGATCGGATCGGGGGAATCGAAATGATCCCTGCATTGGACGGCCGAAGTGGGTACGGACAAAAATGGGTAGAATGCCCAACAACCACTGTCGTCCCAAACCGACGGCGGCCGCTGTTGGGCAGGCGGCCGTCTGTCTCAAGTGGGCACGGGCCGCGGCTGCGCGGACAGCGAGTCCTGCCCAAAATGAACAGGAACTGCTGTTGGGCATTGCACCCATTCTTTCTGCACCCAGTTCGTGTTCCTGCAGGTCTGCGGGGGCCTCTTGGGACCTCCTCGGGGACCTCCTCGGGGGCCGGCGGCTCGCAGTGTCCGCTCGGGGCCCCGCGTCTGGGCCCCTCTCTTCTGGCCATCGCTCGGAGGCAGGACGTAGGTCGGGCGTGTCCTCTCCTGCAGGCGGATTTTGGACGAAAGCCAAAAAATAGTCAAACAAGAATCAAAGAATGTTCAAACATGCTCGAAACTTCGTCCCCGGACTATGTTTGACTATTTTGGGATTTTCCTCCTGTAGGGGGACAGGCCCGACGTAAGGCAAGGACCTGTGTGGAACGCCTCATGTGTCTTTGAGTGTCTCCGCACTCTATTGTACAGCTGTGTTCTAGAGCTCGCTCGAATCTCATCAGTTTCGTTCATCGTCGTTCGCTCGCTCGTCGATCGTCCTCCAACCCCCCGCCACAGAAGGAGACTCCTGGAGAAAGGAGGCGAACGCCTTCTGTCCCTCGCAGCTCCTTGGTGCAAGAGCCAGGGCACGCGCGCCACCTGTTCGTTTAATCAGTCGTTTCCCCAACGGGGCGCGAGAATCCAGGATGCTCCTCGATGGCCCTCGCCGAAAAACAGATGCACACGTCCGAGCGATGCCAAGTCTTGGAGCCGTCTTCCCAGAACCCCGACGTCGTGACTTTTTGGCAACGTCGACCTCCAGAGGTCTGGGACCCTTCCCGGGGACCGGTGTTTCCTCCTGAGCCGTTTCTTGACGGCCCCGAGGCCCGGGAACGGCCCCTGGAGGCCGAAAGTCAGGAAAAACCTCCCGACGTGACTTTCCGCAGCGCGCGGAGGTCTGGGCCCTGGGCCTCTTAAGTGCCGTCTGGAGCGCCTCGCGGGCGCCGCCTCGGCGCCCCCCGGGGCGGCGGCGGCGGCGTGCGGCGGCGAGGCGGCCCCCCCGGAGCGCCTCGGCTGCGCCGCCTCGTCCCGCGCCGGCGCGGGGCCCGGGCTGGAGCCCCTGGCCGGCAAGCCGTCCCCGTCGTCGCGGCCCCTCTCCCGCCTGCCGGCGCAGGGGGCGGGGCGGCGCTTGAGGGGGCCCGGGGGCACGCAGTGCCCTGCCAGACGCATCTTCAAGTGACACATGCGTTCAGATGCGGTCGCGCCCGGGTGCAGGCGAGGAGCCTAGCGTATGCACTCTGTTGCAAAAGCGACAAAATAGGTGTGCTTGTTAGATGTGCGCCCCCGGCCTACACGGGAGCGCCGCCATATCTAAACGTATCTATATTTCAAGCACATCTAAAAACTTGGGGCCGTATCTATTTTTCTTCTAAAATATCTACACCTATATGTATGTATATAAATGTATAGGTATATATATATATATATATATATATATATATATATATATATATATGTCTATATATATATATATATTCGTAACAGATGTTCAAAGGATGGCATTGCCGCTCCGTATATATTCGTAGCTAATTATGTCAGCACGGATGCTGTTGGCGGTACCGTCGGAGCGAACAGGGTCTATGATACTGGTCAAAGCAATGGGCAATGGGATGAGGATTGTGGGAAGCCGCAGCGATGAGGAGCGAAGAGACGAGCGACGACGATAGAGACGACGAGGAGTAGGATGGATAACGAGATTTATGAGAGAACTGGGAAGGAACGGGGAACCGTAGGAGGGGGAGAACAAAGAGGAGGAAGAAGCGGAGGACGAGGCCGAGAAGGATGCGTCAAATCGAAATTGAAGGGGGTGGTGCGGGCAAGGAGAAGAGAAAATGGGCACCGCGGAGGGCGGATGAGGAGGATCCAAGAGGATCGGGGAGCGAGAATGGTCAATCGGGAGTGCGCAAAGGACTCGAGGGACGATCGCGATGGCGGTAATGGAGATGACCAGGAGGATCGCGAGGGTGATCCTCGCGGGGGAGTGCCAAGGAGGTTGACGGAAATGAAGAGTAAAACGCGGCACTCCTGATGGCGATATTGGGAGGTGTACGGGGGAGTACGAGGAAGAGGAGGAGGAATGTGAGGACGAATCAGAGGCGTGAGGGGGGAACTTGCTCTTGATGAATGTGCATAAGCATCATGATGTGGAGGAATGGGGAGGAATGGCTCGGACGATGAGCGCGAACGAGGAGGATGAGGGCGCGCGGCGAGGAGGCAAGAAGAGCGAGGTGGAGCAGGAGGGAGCGTCAGGAGGATAACGCTGAGGACGGGGAGCCAGGACGGAGGATTGCAAAAATAACCCTTCGTTTTTTGTTGCAATCCTTCGTTTTTTTTTGTTGCAATCCTTCGATGAAGTAGAGCAATGATTGAAGAGAATGGCTCCTCTGCTTCGTCCTCCTCGTCACCGCGATCGTTCGGCTCGCCCGTCGGCCTCGCTCCCATCGGTCCGTCATGAATTTCCCACTTCACCTCCTCCTCCCATCTCAACACTCTAAACCCCTATACATATATGAGAGAGCGTGATCCACCGCCGCTTTACTGTGGAAAATTCCCCCCCCCCCCCTCTTCCTCCGGAACCCGGGGGTCCCCCCCCCCCTCCGAAAATCCCCCCTCTCCTGCTCGAACCCCCTCCCCCCCACCCCCCCCCCCCCCTCCCCCCCTCCACCCAGCCCCCCGTCAAAACCGGAGGGGTAACGCCCCGCTCCAGAAAACCAGGGGGGGGGTCACTACCGGTTCGAATCCCCCCGTCTCGAAAACGGTGACATACCACTACCACCACCACACACCACCACACACCAACACCACCACCACCACAACCACCACCACTACTACTACTACTACATACTACTATACTACTACTACTACTACACTTATGACTAATATATACTACTATTACTACTAGTAGTAGTAGTGAAGTACACTACTACTACTACTGCTACTGCTACTACTACTACTACTACTACTACTACTACTACTACTACTACTACTACTACTCTAATACTACGACTACTTACTACGACTACGACTACGACTACAACTACGACTACGACTACGACTACGACTACTACTACGATATACGACTACTACTACTACTACTACTACTACTACTGCTACTTACTACTACTACTACTACTACTTACTGTACTACTACTACCACTACCACTACCACTACCACTACCACTACCACTACCACTACTACTACTACTACTACTACTACTACCACTACCATACTACCACTACCACTACCACTACCACTACCACTACCACTACCACTACCACTACACTACTAACTACAACTACCACTACCACTACCACTACCACTACCACTACTACTACTACTACTACTACTACTACTACTACTACTACCACTACCACTACTACACACTACTACTACCTACTACTACTACACTACTACATACTAACTAATACTACTTACTACCACTACTACTACTTACTATACTACTACTACATACTACTACTACTACTACTACTACTACTACTACAACTACTACTACTACTACTACTACTACTACTACTACTACTACTACTACTACTACTACTACTACTACTACTACTACTACAAGGAGGTCCCGCCAAAGCCACCACGGTCTCGCTATACCATACGAACATCCCATCGTACAGGCGAGTTGCCGGAACGGTGAATTTATCATCCCCCCCAAACCCCGATGTTAATTAATTTTCCCCGGGTGAGATTATCAGAGGCATAGGGTTACTTGAATCTCGGGGGTGGCAGGACCCCCATATGGCAAAATGCACTGCGATGAAGGCACTCCATGTGCGCACGGCACCGCATTCCGAGTGCATCCCAGCGGGGCAGCGAATAAACATCAAAAAACATCCGAATGCATCCAGTGAGACGCACGGCGATGAACGAAACCGACGGCGGACTGCACCGGCACACTCAAGCCAACGACGAGTGAACCAGTGCAGAATTCCTGTCGACTTGTCTGAGCGGCGTTCTCGCAGTGCCCGACGAGAGTTGTTCATGGACAGCCGTCAAGAGACATATGAAAACTTGCGAATCTCGAGCCTGCATCCCACCCTGAGCCCTTCTCTCTCGCTCCTACCGCTGCTCCCGGATCGAAAAACAGACAGACAGGGCGGTCTGCTGACCGGCCCCATGGGCCGGGCCCTTTGCGGCACTGGAGAACGGCGCCTGGGCAGACCGAGCGGAAAATGACGCAGCACGGCGCACTGAAGCAGGGAGACACTAGAACGCAGAAGCCAAGGACAGACAAGGTGTCGGCCGTGCGGGCGGCGTATTAATACAGATAGTTAGAACTATGCTTAAGTCGGGCCTGTCCCCCACACAAAGGGATTTTGGACGAAAAATTGGAAATACCCTAAAAATGCCCAACATGGTTCAACAAAACTAACAAAAATCGTCATGTTTTTTTTATTAAAAGAAAAACTATGTTTGAGCATTCCCCCTGTAGAGGGACAGGCCCGACTAAAAACTAGGCCTATGGAATAATTTGTACATGTAGTCAGTCACCGCTGGGCGAGGTGATGGGCATCTCGGGCGCCAGACAGAAAATGCAGCAGCAGCTGAGACGGAAAAAAAGGCGACCGGAAACGGCAACAAAACTGCTTCAGCATTGGAACCCGAGCCGGAGCCAGAAAACCAACGACGACGCAACCGACAAACAACGGCGCAAAACTGGGAAAAAAAACATACAGCAAAACGGAACCAGGGAAAAACAGTCCTGTCGCTTCCAGGGCCCAAGAATCGGCGGCGAACGAGGGGGGAAATGAGAAGGAGAAAACCTTCTCGGAAAGGGGGCAGGGCTTCTCAAAGGCTCGGAAGTCCCCGGGCCTTCTTTTTTCATGGCGTGACCCTCAGAAGTCTGGACCGCTTCCTGGGGACCAGTATTTGTTCCTGACGGCACGGGAGCAATAATTTCACAGACTGTGAATGTATTGATGGACGCTACCACGAGTGGGAATGAGACGGCCATGCCACACGACACCGAGGCCTCGGGCGACACCGCCGAATCCCTCGAAAAGAATATACATGTTTTGCTCGGCGCTGCAGCGCTTCCGAACTGGAGGGCTGCATCTTGCCTTTCAAAGCCGTGCGCTGCAACGGTGCCGCACGCAATTGGCGGGCAGACAAGCATTGCACGTTGAAAGAGACCCTGGAACTGGCGCTCATCACGGGTATGTTCCCTACCTTATGGTAAGGCGGGTGAAGTTTAATAGGAGGAGGAGGAGGAGGAGGAGGAGGAGGAGGAGGGGGAGGAGGAGGAGGAGGAGGATGAGGAGGAGGAGGAGGAGGGGGAGAAGGACGCGGCCGGAATCAAAACTGTGCACATCAACCTGCCCCGCTGGGACACGGCGGGAACGGTGCTAAGGGGTCGGCGAACCATCTCCTCAGGAAAATTAAGAGTCTGCAGCCTCATCATCAGCCTCCCATGTGGCCGAATCGGCATTCACGACGATGTGGTCTGACGCAGGCGGAGATGGTGCCTGATCTGGCGCCGGTGCTGGTGTAGACGCTGGGAGAGTATCGCCCTGGACGAAAATTATGCGGCGGTCTTCCGAAAGTGCTCCAGCCAAACCGAAATCTCCTCTTCCAGCCAGCCCGCTGGGGCGGGCCCCAGGTGATGGGATGTCGGTCCCTCGGCCCGAAGGCCATCTGGAGCATGGTGCGGCCGTCCCAGTCTTTGATGCCCAGCACTAGCTTGGCGATGTTGGGGTCTGCGGTCTTCTCCGCGACGGCTGGTACTCCTCGAGGTACTCGTCCACTCGCGTCCGCACGCGGCCGCCTATCTCGCAAGCCTGGAGGCCCTCGAGCATCGCCAGGGCCAGCGCGGGGGTCGGAGGTCCCAAGTGCTTGAGGCCTTCTTTGTCCTTCGCCGATATCGTAGGCCGATGGCCCTCTCGCGGAAGCCCTCCAGCTCTTCCGTGATGTGGCTGATGATCGGGTGGGTGATCTTCATCGTGAACGTGTCTGCCACTGCGCGCATCACCAGTCTGATCCGCTGTGTATACTGCAATGTCAACGTCATGAGTGTCAGGACTAGCGAATTCAGATTAGTGTCCTTGCTCGTCCAACTCTTGTCGGTGTGTTGGCCTCTGCGAGCTCGCCTGCCGCCGCTGCGGCGTCGCCGTCGGCCCTCTTCCCCCTCGACCTCTTCGCCCTCCATCGGTGCGCCCTCTGCCGCCTCTGCCGCTGCTGGTGGCTGAGGTGCCAGTGCTGCTGAAGCCGCTGAAGCCCCCCCCCCCCCCCCTGGCTGCGAGCCGTCCGCTGTCGCTGCGCTGGTCGTTCGCCGTCCTTGGATCCGTTGCCATAATTCCCAGACTTGGGTAAGGACGGTGGGGGGCCTCTCCGCGCTGCTCGAGACTTGCGTTCCTGGGTCTGCTCCGCCATCTTGTGATTCGAGATCGGGTGGCCGAAGTGGCTGAGGCAGAGCAGGCGTAGAAGTAAGTGCGCTTGAGCTGACCGCCCGGTCGGCTGCGAACGTAGACGTGCCCAAAGCTGAACTTACGAGTCGCAGTTGTCCGCCGTGTACGTGTAGTGGCCACTGTAGCAGCGGTGCGAGGTACGACTCCAAGTAGTCTGTCCGCAGCGAGGCGGACTTCTCGTCTAAGGAGTGCGTTGTCGGCGGGCTTCCAGGCAGGCTGAGGTAGCTGTCGTGAAAGTGGTGTAGGGGACATGTTTTTTCATCCTGAATCGTTTTCGAACGGGCCCGAGGCCCGGCGAGGGCCCCTCGAGGCAAAACAAACAACCAGAACAAAAAACCTGCCGTCGTGATTGTTGTTCACGGCGCGAGGATGTCTGGGCTTCTCACTTCCCCCTGGGCTCCCCGCCAAAAGAAGGTCCCGAGTGGTTCTACAGGACACGAGGAGGAGGGAGGAAGAGGACGAGGAGGAGGAGGAGGAGGAGGAGGAGGAGGAGGAGGAGGAGGAGGAGGAGGAGGAGAGGGAGGAGGTGAGCAGAAGGGAGCGAGGAGGAGAAGCAGGAGGAGGAGGAGGAGGACGAGGAGGAGGAGGAGGGGGAGGGGGGGGAGGACGACGAAGGAGAATGAGGACGCGAAAGAGGAGAACGAGAAAGGAGGAGGAGGAGGAGGACAAGAAGGAGGAGAAGATGCCGAGGTGATCTGCAGGACGTGGCGGAGGAGCCGATGAGCGCCTCTCTCGTCGGCGCGGGCCGCCCGCCCCGAACTCCAGGGACGGCACGCGCCTCGTTGCGACCCCCGGCGGGCGCGCGCGCGCTCTCGCCGCGATCGGGGGATGGGCTCCTTCCCTCCTCGTCCTCCTCCTCCCCCTCCCGGTCCTCCTCCCCCCCCTCTCGTCCTCCTCCTCCTCCTCCTCATCATCTCCCGTCATCTCCCTCCCTCCTACCTCCTCTCTCCTCCTCCCCCCCCTCCTCCCCCCTCCGCCTCCTCCCCTCTCGCCCTCGCCTCGATTCTCCTCTCCTCCTTCTCATGCTTCTCCTCCCTCTCCTCCCTCCCTCCCTCCCTTCCTCCCTCCCTCTCGGCTCGGGCGGTGGGCTCGAGCGGTGCGCTCTCTCTCTCTCTCTCTCTCTCTCTCTCTCTCTCTCTCCGCGTTCGGGGGGGGGGCGTCGTCGTCCTCGTCGTCGCCGTCGCCCTCGCCGTCGCCGTCGCCGTCGTCGTCCCCGGCGTCGTCGTCACGAGCGCAGGACTCCGTACACATAGGGTTCACACACGCACGGGGCTCCATTAACACATACGCAAGGCTCCAGAGCCGCTACCATGCCCCGAGACACCAGTTGGAGTGATCTCAGGTCCTTCGAGTTCTTCGAGTCCTCAGTCCTACGCCAGGGGGAACGCAAGAGAACCCATCATCGAAACGACACGGCGGATCGGAGATCGAAATGAAGCGGATCGGCGGGAATCGGCAGCCGAGGCGGAAATCGAAACGGCGGAAATCGGCAGGCTTAGTAGGCCTCCATTGGGAAACCGGACTCCAGAGCGGAATCCGAGGCCGCACCGAAGCGGAATCGGAAGCCGTAGAAATCGCATCGAGTCGCATCGAATCGAACTGGAGGAACCGAGACGAGCCTTGGAGACGTCCCCGGTGCCCTCGAAGTCTGGCCACGAGAACTCGCATCGGAGGCGTGTGCTCCCAAGCCCCGAGGCGGCAGGCCCCGCGGAGACCCCCAAGGCAAGCACCGCCCCCAAAGGGTGGGGGCACCAGGCAGCTGCAGTCGGGGCGTTGACCTAAGGGACCCCAAATTAGGAACGGGGCCCCTATCTCCCATACGTTGAACTTCGATTCCTCATGGAATTACGCTACCGAGGAACCCCACATACTTATATGATGGCTGGAGAGATGAGAGCTGAAGTGAAGCATGTGAGAATGATGTTGGTGGCCGTTGCCCCGCCGATACCGTTGTGCCCTGGACGACCGTCATGGATAGCGGCCGCGGTGAGAGACCACCCCCTGCGCACCCCCTTACGGTGTCGAGAATATGTCATGCCTGCTGTGCCCTGGACGACCGTCACGGATAGCGGCCGCGGTGAGAGACAACCCCCTGCGCACCCCCTGTGGTGTCGAGAATATGCCATGCCTGCTGTGCCCTGGACGACCGTCACGGATAGCGGCCGCGGTGAGAGACCACCCCTTGCGCACCCCCTACACTGTCGACAATATGCCATGCCTGCTGTGCCTGGACGACTGTCACGGATTGCGGCCGCGGTGAGAGACCACCCCCTGAGCACCCACTTATGGTGTCGAGAATATGCCATGCCTGCTGTGCCCTGGACGACCGTCACGGATAGCGGCCGCGGTGAGAGACCACCCCCTGCGCACCCCTTTATGGTGTCCAGAATATGCCATGCCTGCGGTGCCCTGGACGACCGTCACGGATAGCGGCCGCGGTGGGAGACCACCCCCTGCGCACCCCCTATGGTGTCGAGAATATGCCATGCCTGCTGTGCCCTGGACGACCGTCACGGATAGCGGCCGCGGTGGGAGACCACCCCCTGCGCACCCCCTATGGTGTCGAGA
>CAUYUJ010015477.1:220269-257871 GCA_963575745.1 Prorocentrum cordatum | reverse complement strand
CTACGCCACGAACCTACCGCAAGCCCTGCATGGCCTGGCCAGCAAGGCACACGGGCACCGACCCCGGGCACCGAGGCGGCCCGGGCAGGGCCTGGCGCGTCCAGGGTCGGCCGAGTCGCTGCCGCATGCGTCTGCCTCGCCGAGGCGCAGGAGGTCGCACGCGGCCACCGCGTGAACGTCGTGGAGCCCAGCATCGGAGCTGCGTGACACATCCTCGCCCTTCACTCGGCGGCGCGCCCAGGGGGAAAGGCGGCGGAGGGGGGGCGGGCCTCTCACGAAAGACGTCCGGCCTTCTGAAAAAGTTGTCCGAGCCTTCTCCGAAGACGCAAACGGCCTATTAGAAGGCCAGAGGGCTTCTGAGAGGCATCGCCTCCTTCTGAGAAGGCCCGCCCCTCTCACTTCCCCACTGGCGCGCCGCCGAGTCACCTCCCTCGCTCGCTCCGCCCGCGACCGAGGCGGTCTTGTGAGCAGTGCTGTGGCCCATCTCTGGGCAAGACGACATGCATCTCGGCAAGACGCTGCTTTTCAACTTCTGGTCGCTATCTACCTGGAGGTACGGCAACACCAAACTCCGACGTTGTTGGAGTTCCGACAGGCTCAAGCGTTCGGGGCCACTCGCCATTTCACCTCGCTGCGCTACCGTGCTAACTCTAGAAAGGAAGCGCGATGGGACGATCTGCAAGAACCTGGAACCTGCGAGTGAATCGGCGACCACAAGCATATACACTGAAGCCAAAAGGCGCTCAAACGATGGTCCAACCACGACGTGACCAGCGCTCCGTCCGGTGCCTGCACTATCTTCCAGCTGTACTATACACTCACTCCCTAAGATCTGAGGCCACCTCCCCCTCCCCCTCTCCCTCCCCCACCTCCTTCTTTTCCTCCTTCTCCTCCTTCTCCTTTTCCTCCTCCTCCTCCTTTTCCTCCTCCTCCTCCTCCTCCTCCGCCCTACCCCATGGGATGTAGAACGCATCTCTGTGTGTCATGGCGCCAACGGCCGCACCGGCGCGATGGGGCCGAGGTGGGGGAGAGGACGAGGGCTGCCGCGGAGGCGCCGTGCAGTGGCGGCCCACGGGGGTGCGCAGAGCGCTCCTGCCAGGGCGCAGGACGTTGCAGGACACACGGACACACACACACACACACACACACACACACACGCACACACACGCACACACATTGCAGGACACACGCACACACATTGCAGGACACACGCACACACACACAAACGCACACACGCACACACGCACACACACACGCACACACACACACACACACACACATTGCAGGACACACGCACACACACATTGCAGGACACACACACACACACGCACACACACACACACACACACACACGCACACACACACACACACAACACGCACATGTTTTGCGCCGGCGGCTGGGCAGAGGGCGACTGCTCCGGCGGATAGGCAACAGGGGACACGCAGTATGCAAATTAGGGCCGCAGTGCACGGGAGGAGAAAGAGACACACACACACACACACTCGCACACATACACTCGCACACACACAATTGCACACTTATTGGCGTCTCGGCCACGCGCACGGCGACCCCACGTGGGTCAGGGCAGGCGAGCGCGCGGTCCAGCCCAGCTCAAGCGGCAGACGCACGCACGCTCACGCACACGCTCACGCACACGCACATGCACATGCACACGCACACACAAACACACACACACACAAACTAACACACACACACACACACCACACACACACGCACGCACGCACGCACCACATCGAGAACACACACACACACACACAAAACACAACCACACGCACACGCACCACACGCACGACACGCACACACGCACACACACCACCCTCACACGCCAAAACACAAGCCACGCACACGCACACTCACCGCAACGCCACGAGACCGCACACGCACACTGCACACGCACCGCAACACGCCCACGCCACCTCACGAGCCACACGCACACGCACCGCGCACACCATACACACACCAAACACACACACCCCACGCACACACCAGGAGATAATAAACGTGTAAAACCTTCGGACGTCCATGGGCGGCTGATTCCTTTCGGGGGCTGACCCACCCCTGGGATCCGACGCCGCAAGCGACATGTGCAGCGCCGTCGGAAAGTCACGAATGGAACCCCGAGCTCCTTCTTCCTGCGACACCTCCCTCGCCAGATGCGGTCTGCGAAGGCCCCCGGGGTCTACAACCCAGGTGAGAACGCACGGTGTGAATAGACAGTGCGGCGCCGTGATCTCTTGGCGGCGCGAACGAGGGGGCACGGGGAGGGGGGGGGGGGCTTCCCAGAAAGAGACCGCTTCGTGATCTCTTGACGGCGCGCACAAGGGGTGCAGCGGGAGGGGGGAAGTCTGCGGGGCCCCAGAGCCCCCGAACACACAGCAAACAAACACACTACTTCTTGTTTTTTTTGTCTGGGGTACCCCCCCCTGGAAAATCCTGGAAATAACCGAATTGGGGGCCCCAAGAATATACACCACCACCACGTCGATTCCTCCTCCCTTTATCGACCCTCCTCTTCCTCTACTCTTTCCTGGGAGAGGGAGGGGGTGAGGGAGGTGGTGGTGGTGGTGTATATTTTTAGGCCCCACACGAATCCCCTCCCCCGAGTCGGGTTCTTTTGGAGGGCTTTCACCCCGGAAGGGCACCGGCAAAACACTTCGTAGGAAGAGCCTGGAAGAGCAGAGGAAACGCACACAGAAAAGCCTCCCAATGGGGGGGGGTCCCCGGGAGCTATCGGCGAACTGCCACGTCCTGCACTGGCGACCGAATTCCGCCCCCCATCTCGCCCCTGTGCGCCTGCTCTCCCTCGCCTCTCTCCCTGCTCCTCCCCATCCTCCCTCCCACTGCCCCCTTCTTCTCTTTCAAATCCTCCCAGGAGGCGGAGGCGGAGGAGGACGAGGAGGAGGAGGAGGAGGAGGAGGAGGAGGAGGAGGAGGGGAGGAGAAGGCGGACGAGGAGAAAGAGAAGGAGGAGGAGGAGGAGGAGGAGGAGGAGGCGGGATGTTTCTCCATCTTTTCTCCAACTCCCGTTTCCTCCCCCTCTTTTTTATCCCTCTCTTCGCCGCCCCCCCGGCTGCCTCCCCCTTCGCTCCCTCCTCCCCCCATGCTCCTCCTCCTCCTGCTCCTCCCCCTGTTCCGACCGATCCAGGTCAGCTAAAAATAGATGCCTCCTGGGATCCATCCTGGCCGTTTGTCGCCTGAGCTCGCGTTTGCAAGTAACGGGACACGGAACGCACCCCCCAGAAGCCGAGATTGGGAACAACAAGCTATTGTTCGATTTTCCTCCGCATCGCGCTCGCAAGCAAGGATAAGCCCAAGACGTATGAAAACGCCGCCTGCTATGGCACGAAAGCCTTTGGAGTCCAAGGATTGGTGGCCAAACCCCACCTGCACCTCCTCCTGAGGGGTCCTGCCCTCACGCAAAACGTGCGCGCGGGTCATTACCTTAGATCGGGCATCTCCTCCTACAGGCGGGTCTTGGACGAAAACAAGAGAACAGTGAACAAATGCCCGAGAATAGTCAAACATGGTAGAAAACAAAACATCCCCTGACTTTTTTTCTGCTATTCTTGAACTTTCCTCCTGTAGAGCGGCATGCCCGACTGAATCCTTCCCGCCGCCCGACCAAAATGATCGGGCGCCTGCACATTCCTCCGCCGCCCCTCAGACAGGGCGGCTCTGCCGCCGGCTGTCTGTGAGACAACTCGGCGTCGGGCGAGGTCGGGAAGTGAGAAGGGGAAGGCCTTCTCAGAATGGGGGGCCACATGCGAACCCTACCCCTACCCCCCACGATTTCTGAGGCCCCCTCAGAAATCGTGGGGGGTAGGGTAGGGTTCGCATGTGCCCCCTACACTAGGCGGCGGGACTTCTCAGATGCCCGCGCGCCTTCTGAAAAGTTTTCTGTCACCGGGGAAGGCTCAGGAACCATCTGAGAAGGCTGGGCGACTCCCGAGCCTCCTGCGCAGGCTGGCCCCTTCCAGACCCCCGACGCCGTGATTTTTGCCTGGCGTGACCCTCAGAAGTCTGGACCCTTCCTGGGGACCAGCTATTCATCCTCTAGTATTTTCCTGACGGGTCGCCGAAGCCCGGCAAGGGCCCCTGGAGGCCGAAAGTAGCGACAAACCTGCCGTCGTGATTTTTGTTCACGGCGCGAGGGTGTCAAGGCGTCTCACCCCCCCCGGGCTCGCCGCCGAACAACGGCCACTCCTGGGGGAGAGGACTGCTAGCCGGGGGGCTGCTCGACGCTGCTTTACCGGGGAGCGCTCGGCGCCGGCCCCCGCAGGAAGGTGCGTAGTGTTAGGCCGAGCTTGCAGGGAGATTTTGGACGGAATATATAGAATAGAATAGCAGAGGATAGAGGATAGTCCAAAATCGTCCCCAGACTATTTCCTAACTATTTTCAAATATTCCTCCTGTAGAGGGACAGGCCCGACTGAAGTGTAGTGGGCCAGGAGCAAGGGCCCGCCCCGCGCTGGCTGCCCCGCGCCCCTCTCCTCCTCCTCCTCCTCCTCCTCCTCCTCCTCCTCCTCCTCCTCCTCCCCCTCCTCCTCTTCCCTCCTCCTCCTCCCTCCCCCCTCCTCCTCCCTTTCCTCCTCCTCCTCCTCCCTCCTCCTCCTCCTCCTCCTCCTCCTCCTCCTCCTCCTCCTCCCTCTCCTCCCCTCCTCCTTCCCTCGTCCCTCCCCTCCTCCCCCTCCTCCTCCCCCTCCTCCCCCTCCCCCTCCTCCCCCTCCTCCTCCCCCTCATCCTCCTCCTCCTCCTCCTCCTCCTCCTCCTCCTCCTCCGTGCCCCCTCCGCCGAGCATACAGCTCCAGCGCCGCCGAGGCGGGCGCATTGCGCGGATGCCCTTGAGCTGCCCGATGCCGCTCCACGCGGCGCAGTCCTGGGCGGGAGCGGGGGGGGGCGCGGCGGCAGGGGAGGGAGGCAAGGGGGAGACTGGGGGGAGGAGGGAGGAGGTGGAGGGGGGGAGGGGGAGAAGGAACGGGGGGACTGGGGGAGGAGGAGAAGGAAGATGGAGGATGAGGGCGTGTAAAAAGGTGGTGCGGGCGGAGGAGGGAAGAGGAAAATAGGGAGGGAAGAGGGTATCGGAGTATCGGGTCCCTGAACATTGCCAACCTTTTTGAAGAACATGCACCCGCTAACCTCTCTCGCGAGCACTGGGCCGAGCACCGGGACCTCCCTGAAGCGATAGTGCCGCTTGCTGGGATACCACCTCGCCACACGACGCCCTGATAGCGTACACCAGGAGCCACCGAGCATACGAACGAGGAAACAGCGTGAACAACACCTGTCGAGGTAGGCCGCGGCACACCCGGAGTAACACTGCGTCTGTAATCCTAGACAGCAGAATTTCACGTGGGCGGTGCCTCCCAACACGTACAAGCAACAGCACAGAACCGCCTCACGCCCGTCGCGACCGACACCAGCGAACGACGTGGAAACGCCGAATAGCATTGGATTCGCTACCCCAGCGGTACCATCTCTGTAATGCCGCACGGCAGAACTGTATCCACCAACACCCCCCAAAACCTAAGAGGGGAAGTCAAACCCGCCGAGACATTATGCACGGCGGCCTGGGTAAAACTGCAAGTGCTAAATACTGGCGCACGGACGAAACACGATGCTTCAAGGAACACCCGCGCCGAACTGGTGAACATAAATATGTACAAGCATTTGCACGCTTATGGCTCATATAAATACGTACCGATATCTACATATATATATATATATATATACACACGAATACTACAGTGAACCTGTAAAAATAACCCTACACAGTGTTTGCCCTGTAGGGTGCTTACTTCTTTTCTACAGAACTAGGCCTGTGCGTCGGTCTGGCGGCTATGCTGTCGCCGTCGTCACCCCGTCACCGCCTCGTCGCCGCCCATCGTCTGGGCCTGTGCGTCGGTCTGACGGCTATGTTGTCCCCGTCGCCGCCCAGTCGCCGCCCACCGTCTGGGCCTGTGCGTCGATATAGCGGCTACGGTGTCTCCGTCGCCGCCCCGTCGCCGCCCATCGTGAGGTGCTGTGCGTCGGTCTGGCGGCGGCCATGTTGTCGCCGTCGCCGCCCCTTCGCCGCCTCGTCGCGGCCTCGCATACTTGCAACACGCTTGCACCACATAGATCGCACAACATATTTTGTACCACATAGACCGCACAACATAGGATACACCACACAGATCGCACCGCGTAGATGGCACCACACAGATCGCACCACGCTGATTGCACCACGTAGATTGCATAACATGTATTGCACAACAAAGATAGCGCAACATAGATCGCGACACAACTATTGCACAACAGAGCTCTCGCAGCGTATATTGCACCACGCAGGTCGCACATCATAGACATCACCACATATCTCGCACCGCATAGATTGCACCACGCAGAGTGCACCACATAGGTTGCACCACCTACCTTGCACAGCATACATCGATCAACTAAACATGCCATAACATGGATTGTCTTGCGTATATAGCACGCCATAGATCGCGCAACATCGGCCAACCCACATCTATTGTACCACAACGGGTGCACCGCAGATACTGCACCAAGTGTACTGGCCCACATCGTTTGCACCACAAATGTTATAGTAAGCACGTTGGTTGGGGTCCACACTGGCAAGCACATGCACATTTGTGTGTATGTGTTGATGCGTAAATGAGTTGCTGTGCGCATGTATGCATGCATACATGGATACATACGCGTGCGTGTGTGCGTGTGTGCAGCCGGGCAGTGGTAGTTGAGGACACACCAACCCCAGCGAAGACTACTGCTGCACCTTCGCCCAGGTCTCGCCAACGCCCACCTAGATCAATGCGAGCTCCATCCCTGGGGCGCGCCCCTCGGGCGCAACGTGGAGGCACCGAGCGTGACCCGAGGCTCGCCATCGGCCGGAACGGCAGCGGGGAGGCACGAGCCGCAGATGCATGCCCGAGAGAAGGAATGAGGAGGGAGGAGGACGGAACAGGGAGGAAGGAGGGAGGCGGAGCAAGACGGGGCGCGGAGGACTGTTCACGCATCTATGCTTCAATGGAGCTGTCAGGGGTCAGGCCTCGAAGTGGGGCGGAGGAGGCGTATGGAGGTGGGGAGAAGGCTTGATCAGAGTTCTAGAGGTACCTCCACTAGGGACTCACACCGTCGGAGGGGCGGAGGAGAAAGGAGAATAAGCAGGAGGAGGATGAGGAGAGACGACGAACTGAGGGCGAAGGGGAGACAGAGGGAGGCATGAGGGAGGAGGGGTACAGGAGAAAAAAGACGAGGAGAGACAGCCCAGAGGGTGAGGAGAGAGGAGGAAGGAGAGGGAGGGATGAGGAAGAGGGTGAGGTCGGCCTCGATGGTCCTCCTCCTCCTCCTCCTCCTCCTCCTCCTCCTCCAGGTCGTCTTTGGTTTCGTTTCTTCAAGCGCGTCGTGCGCTGGTTTGACCAGCCAGCTGCAGCGAGAACTTGTTCTGCGGCTCTCGTGCAGCAGCCGCCACACTCGAGCTTCAGGCTGGAAGTGGGAGGCGAGGTAAGGGAGTGGCCCGCCCTCCCTTCCTGCTGCCATGCCTGTGTTTTTTTCACCCTAGCCGTGAGGGGACCGACCGCGCCGATCTCGGGCGATGGGTGGCCGCCTCGGATCGAGCTTGTGGTGAATCTGCGTTGGATTGGTGGCTTCGCACCGCGCGGTGGGCATGGGGAGGGTGGACTGCCATCCCGTGTTTTGTTCGCCGCCAGTGGGCGCCGCAGGGCCTGCGCAGGCGCCCCGCGTGCTCCTTCGGCGCGGCCTCAACCTGCTGGGCGGCCGCACCCCTTCTCGGTGGGGGTGTGGCCGTGCGTCCACGGGATGCGGTACAACAGCCAAAAGGTCGTACTCCCCCCGTGAAACCTGAGTCCCAAACCCCTCCCGCACCGCGCTCGCGCGCAAGATTCAGAACCGAATTCAAGGGGCCCAAGGACACACAACTGAATACACGCAAATAAAACGATGCCCCATATTTTCCCATGTTTTCTCGTTTTTTGTTGTCTTCCCCCCCCCCTTCCCATAGTTTCCCATATTGTCTTGGGGATCGAAGATTGATTGTGTCTGTGTGATGTTTCCCCTCCTGACGAATGCCGCCCGTGGCGACCCGAAGCCCTCCCAGAGAGGCCCACGCACGGGGCGGAGCGCGCCCCGACCCGCGAAGAGCCTCGATCCTCGAGGCCCTCCCGCCTCGCCGCAGGGAGCCCCCCATTCGACGTTCCCCCCAGCAGCTCCACACAGAGGCCTCCCTCCCCCCCTCCCCCCCTCCCTCCTCCCCTGCCTCCACCCTCTCCCTGCCCCTCCCCCCCCTCCCTCCCCCTCCATCCCTCCACAATTACTCAATATGAAAATACTCTCCCTCTTCCCCTGATGGCGTCCGGGTGATGGCCGCGCACCCTCCGCGTACTGTTTTTTTACACACAGGATGCCCGGGAAATCCCGGGAAACGACTCTCGCTGAGGCGCCGGCGTCATTTTTTCCCAAAATGCTGCTCTCGTTGAGGCGCCGGCCTCATTTCTGCTCCCGAATCGTTCCGAATCGTGCTCCCGCTGCAGCGTGGGCCTCATTTTCGGATCGGTGTTTGGCCTCCGTCGTTCAGGATGGCGTTCTCGCCCCAGCGCGGGCCTTTTCTCGCGCGCCCATCCGCCCGCCACCACCGCGCCGCACCGCCACCACCACCACCACCACCACCACCACCACCACCACCAACCACCACCAGCACCAGCACCAGTACCACACCACCACCACCACCACCACCACCACCACCAGCACCACCACCACCAGCACAGCACCAGCACCACCACCACCACCACTACCACCACCACCACCACCACCACCACCACCACCACCACCACCACCACCACCACCACCACCACCACGACAACCACGCACACACTCACGCACGCACGCACGTGCACCACCACCCACTACGCACGCGCGCGCGGAGCCACAGGTCCGCTAGGACACGCGTCCGCGGATAGAGAAAATCAGCGCCATGGTAAGGGATGGGAGGGAGGGGTAGGACGTCAGATATGACGCGAGCGCACCTAGCTTGCCCCCCCCCTCCCTCCCTCCCCTCCCCTCCCTCCCCTCCCTCCCCTCTCCCTCCCCTTCGGTGTTCACCCCAGCAGCTCCACACATCGGGCCGGGCGAAAGGGGGGGATAGCAAAGGGGGGGTTTGAGAATCAGCTCACGTAGCTGATTTTCCCGGCGCCTCCCGGCGCCGGGAGGTGCCCACGTGTCGAGGAATGGGCCCGGCGGCGGGGCCGCAACCAGCTGCATGCAGCAGCTTTCGTACCTCCCCTCTCTCCCTATCCCCCCTTTCGTCCGGCCCGAACATAGAGACCTCCTGGATGGAGTCGGAGTAGATGGGGTTGGGGGATCGCGACGCATCGCTGCTGCATCGGCGATGCATCGCCGATGCACCGGCGATGCGTCGTCGGCGTGGGCGATGCATCGGCGATGTCGACGTGAAGCAGATCGGGCTCCACATCGAGCCGCATCGGCGATGCATCGGCGATGCGGCGCGATCCGCCGACCCCATCTGCTCCGATCCCGTCCAGGAGGCCTAGGCCACAGCAGCTTCGGCCCTGCACCTTGCAGCGCGGAGGGCGCCGAGTACTCCGAGGAACAGTCAAGGTACTCCTAATCCTTTGGGAAGGGACCTAAGTTCGGAGGGCCAAGAACATCATGGACAAGGGGGTCTCTTTGCAGGCGTGTCAGACGAAACCACCTCCATGTTTACGGATCACACCCTGGAAACGGATGACCTGACTCAGGCCACGAGTTCATCATGCCATTCGGCTTCGGGGTCGTCTTGTGCTTCATGGTGCTCCAGGCCGAGGCCACGTCCCAGCGTGCAGCGCAGCATTCGAGGGCGCGGTGGGGGCGAATAGCCCAGGGGAGAGCAACACCTCTCTCCAGGGGCGCCGATGGTCCATGCCTTCGGCGAGGCTCCCCCGGGCGAATGCGCGTAGTGCCCGCGCCCGGGCTGGTCGCCCTCGTCGCCGCCTCCGAGGAATTGCCCTTCGCTGCCGCAGACCCGGCGCGCGCGCAGACCGGTCGAACCGCCTAGGGCCGCTGGACGGCGCACCCAGAGGGGGCCCAGGGGCACGCGAAGAGAGAAACAGACACGAGTCCCATGCCTCCCAACTAGACAGACACGCGTCCCAGGACTCCCAGAGACGAGACACATCCTGGAATGTCGACTCCACCTCCGCTTCCCATTGATATATTCTCCCACATCTTCCTGGGACTTGGACGCCCAAAATGGGTACGGAAAGAGTGGGCACAATGCCCAACAACAAAGGTTGTCCCAAACCAACAGCGGCCGCTGTTGGGCGGGCGGCCTTCTGTCTCAAATGGACACAGGCCGCGGCGGCGCTGAAAGCGAGTCCTGTTCAAAATGAACAAGAGCCGCTGTTGGGCATTGTACAGTCGGGGGCTTGACCTAAGGAACCCAAAATAATTAAGGAACGAGGCCCCTTTTTTCCATGAGTTAAACTTCGATTTCCCTTCGAAAACCTAAGGAAATCCTGAGGCAAGCTGTGAAACACTTAAGGAACACCGAGCCCCTCCCCAACGAACAACGTTCCTTCTTCAAGGCCCCGACTGTACCCATTCTTTCCGTGCCCATTTCGTTCGTGCAGATGGGAGGCGACGGTCCTTAGCGTCCGCGTGGGATTTCTCTCCCCTCCTGGAGCAGCAGAAAGGACACGCCGCCGTGGGGCGCCCACCCGCGCACTGCTGGCGGCAGAGGCGCCAAGTTGCCCCGGAAACCCGCAGCGGAGCGGCGAGGCGCCAAGTTGCTCCAAGTTCCGAGGCGCCAAGTTGCTCCGAACGCGGTGGCGGCGGCGGTGGTAACCAGCCGTCTCCTCCTCCTCCTCCTCCTCCTCCTCCTCCTCCTCCTGCTCCTCTTCCTCCTCCTCCTCCTCTTCCTCTTCCTCCTCCTTCTCCTCCTCCTCCTCCTCCTCCTCCTCCTCCTCCTCCTCATCATTGTCTTCCTCCTCCTCCTCCTCCTCCTTCTCCTCCTCCTGTAATCCGCGTGCCCCCCCTACAGGGGCACCCCAGACGTGCGAGGCCCTGACTTTTGCAGGGCGGCGTCCCGGGAAACCCCGACCCTTGCGACCCCCAGGGCCTGCTTCTCGCCCCAAGGCGCTTCTGGACGGCCCGGGGGGCCCGGCGAGGGCCCCCTCGGGGCCGAGCCTCGCGAGGAGCCTCCCGCCCTGATCCCTGCACGACGCGAGCCTGTCCTGCGCACCCCTGCTCCCTCTCCCGAGGCAGGTCCGCCCCGGCCTCGAGCCAGGCAGCGCCCCGCGCCCCACAGGGCGCGCTCGGGGCCAGGCCCCCTCGCGAGGGGGGGGAGCGGCCAGAGCCGCGCGGGGGGGCCGACCGCGAGGCCGACTGGCCGAGGCCCCCCCCCCTCCGAGCGTACACCTCTGCTGCTGCGCGGCGGGCCCCGTGCGCCGCTCCCTCCGCGCTCCTGCCTCCGCCTGCCCCCCGCCTCACGCCCCCTCGGGCAGTGACCGAGAAAAATCACGGCGGGAGGCCTTTTGCTCGGGGTTATGGCTGCGTTCGGCCCCTGGGGGCCCCTGCCGGCCCTCGGGGCCGTCACAGAACGACTCGGGATGAGCAGCGGGTCCAGGGGAGGAGGTCGAGACCTCCAGGGGTCGACGCAGTGGAAAAAGCATGACCTCGGGGGTCTGGGGTGGCATCTCACGGCAGTCCCGGACCTCCGACGCCGAGATTGTTCACAGCGTCGGCCCCCAGAGGCCTGGACCCCTCCCTGGGGACCGGCCCTTCCTCCCGAATCGTGTTCTGACGCTCCCGAGGCCCGGGAAGGGCCCCCGTGAGGCCGGAAACGGCGCAAAACCTCCCGCCGCGATTCTGTTCGCAGCGCGAGGAGGTCTGGGAGGGAGGAGGGAGGAGGGAGGAGGGAGGAGGAGGAGGAGGAGGAGGAGGAGGAGAGGAGGAGAGGAGGAGGAGGAGAGGAGGAGGAGGCTTGCGCGTCGACGCTGGCGGGCGCCACTCGACGCTGGGCGCTGCGAGCCGGCCGAACGCAAGCGCCCAGATCTGGGGGCCTTGGCCCCGCGAGCGCGGCCCTCCGCGGTGGGCCGGGCCCGCGTCCCGCGGAGCAGGAGAAACACCAGCATGACGCGCACGTCCTATAGACCTCCTCCTCCTCCTCCTCCTCTCCTCCTGACCCCTCCTCCTCCTCCTCCTCCTCCTCCTCCCTCCTCCTCCTCCTCCTCCTCCTCCCTCCTCCTCCTCCTCCTCAGGAGAAAAGCATGACGCGCACGTCCCAGGCCTCCTCGCGCTGTGAAAGGCTCACGACGGAAGAGTTGTCACGACCTTCGGCCTCCAAGGGCCCTCGCTGGGCCTCTGGCGCGGACCCGGGCCGGGCCCGAGTCCCGCAGAGCAGGAGAAACACCGGCATGACGCGCACGTCCCAGGCCTCCTCGCGCTGTGAAAGGCTCACGACGTAAGAACTTGCACGACGTTCGGCCTCCGGGGGCCCTCGCTGGGCCTCGGGCGCGTCAAAAAACGACTCAGGACGATCGGTCGCGACCCATCGCGAATCGGTCGCGACCGGTCGCCGCCGATCGCGACCGATCGGTCGCGACCGATACTGAAATTTGAAGCAAAATCCGTAGAGACCGTTCTCGCCGGTCGCGACTGGAAAATTCCAGTATCCAATGATCAGGGCACGGCTGGCTTTTCGCCCCGAATCGTTGTCTGACGCTCCCGAGGCCCAGCGAGGGCCCCCGGAGGCCGAAAAGAATGAAAAACCTTCTGTCGGGCTGCTTTTTCGTCCTGGATCGGTGCCTGGCGCTCCCGAGGCCCCGCGAGGGCCCCCGGAGGCCGAAAAACGATGCAGGACCTTCTGTCGCGCTCTTTCGCGGCGCGAGGAGGCCGAGAACAATGCAAAACCTTAACTATATGTCGTGATTTTTTGGGTCTGGGATGCGCGCGCATCGTCCGCGCGGGACTCTCCGATCGGCGCCGGAGAGATCCGGAGAGCCCCCTCCCCGGCGCGCGGGCGAGGCGCCGCCCGGGGCGACGGGGCCCGGCGCCGCTGCGAGGGATGCGCGCAGAGCCTTCGGAAGCTTTCGCTGACATGCAATGATTTGTTATTATGTTGCTTCGTCGTATTATTACTCTGCCTTACGTTGTAATATGATGGAATATTCTTATGTAGTATTACTGCTGCCTTGCGTAGTATTCGTACGTATGTCTTCTTATGTAGTATTATTACTCTGCCTTGTTCTTCGTATTATCGTTAATTTTCCTAGCCTTGTTAGTAGTCTTGTTGTTGTTGGTCTTCGTATTCTTCCTGGTTCGAGAACTGAAGATCGGCGGCGAGCGAGGAAGGGAAGCGAGAAGGAGAAGGCCTTCTCAGAAACTAGTGCTTGTATGCAAGTTCTTCTCCCTTCGCAAACCAATCAAAGAAAGACGGCAACCCCGACGCCTCATGCTTCAACGATCGACTTTCGGCATGGTCCGCGCCTTTGGGCACCTTCCGCAGCAAACGGCGGACTGCCACGCTGCCAAGTCCTTCCCGAGAGCGCCCCGGCAGAAAGCCGAAGATGTTGCGTCGTCTCACGCTAGCGCGTGGCCGTTGATGTTCTCGGCACGAATTGGCGGTGCGCAGAAGGGGGTGGAGGGAGGGGGGAGGGCTTCTTAGAAGGAGGATGCTTCTTAGAAGGCGCTGGCCTTACATCTGCAGATGAGGCCCGCGCCTTCTCAGAAGCAGGGGTGCTTCTGAGAAGCCCTCCCCCCCCTCCCCTCTGCGCGTGGCAGAACGAGGCCGCGCCCACGGTCGGGGACCTGTGCGTGGCGTGCCGCCGGCCGGCGGCCCCGGCGCCACGCCCTGCCCCACGAGCGGAGAGAATTCGCCTCGCTCCGCGCCGCGGGGCGGGCGCCTCGGAGAGTTGGGCGCTCGAGTTATCCGGGGTAACTCGGGTCCGGGGTAACTCGGGTTTGGATTCCCGAAAAACGAACCCGAGTTATCCCTGACCCGAGTTACCCCTGATGATTCGGGGCTCTGAGAGAGGCTCGGCGCGCGGGCGCCCGAGGGGGGCCGCGGAGTGGCCGGCGCCCCGCCGAAGCGACGCGGCCCAGAAGCGGCGGAGCGACACTCTGCCCGGAAGTGTCCGGCCGCCTGCCCGTATAGAGTGGTGGATGCCACGACGATGGACACCCCAACAGTCCGATCACGGAATGTTTGTTTTGAATGCTTGGCAGATGTTTTGAACAATGGTGCTCGGTCTAAACATGTTTCTACATATGTGTAGACATGTGAGCGATTTTGGGGATTGAAACAGGGGACCAAAAACAGCCAAGATCTACTCCACGGGGGGGGAGGGCGGGTTGGGGGCCCGCGCCGATCGGCAACAACAAGGAATAAAAAACGATCACTATGTTTTAACATGCTGCTCACACCTGGAAATTGTTTGGCCGCATGCCTCTTCTCTCTTGCTCGCCTCCCGCAGCCACAGCACAGCCGAAAAGCCCCACCTCGCTCGAGGCCCCGAGTCCACCCTCGTCGCGAGAGAGAGGCCCTCCGCCCCTTTCGGGGCCGCCGCCGCCCTGAGGGGTGGGGGAGGGAGGAGGAGGAGGAGGAAGAGAGAGGAGGAGGAGGAGGAGGAGGAGGAGAGAGGAGGAGGAGGAGGAGGAGGAGGAGGAGGGGAGGAGGAGGAGGAGGAGGAGGAGGAGGAGGAGGCGGGGAGGCGCGCTCCTCCTCGCCGCCGAGGGCCCCGGAGGGCCTCGCCGAGAGCAGGTCCAGGCGCTGGTAGCTTGGGCCCACCGTCTGGGGGCGCAGCCAGGCGCCAACCGCCGCCGCCGCCGGCGTCGTCCTCCTCGTCCTGGCCGCCGCTGTCTGCGACGGCCGTCCTCCCCGCTCCGCTTCGTCCTCGTCGTCGTCGTCGTCCTCCTCCTCCTCCTCCTCCACCTCCTCCTCCTCCTCTTCCTCCTCCTCCTCCTCTCCCCCGCTCTACCCCCCTCTTCGCCTCTCTCCCGTTCGCTCCGCCTCTCTCCGCCTCCTCCTCTTCCTCCTCCTCCTCCTCCAAATCCTCCAAATCCTCCTTCAGCTCTTCCCTCCTCCTCCTACTCCTCCCGTGTCCTCCTCCTGTGTCTTCCTCATGCTGCTCCTGTATCGACCTCTATTGTCTGCCATGCTTCACCTCGTCCTCCTTGCCATTACGTTCGCATCTCACCTCATCATCCTCTCTTCCCCTCGCTCCTACTCTGGTCTACAAGCCCCGATCCCATTCCTCTCCATCCACTCTCCCCGTCTCCCTCTCCTCCCCCTCTCATCCACCCTCCCTCTGCCTCCTCCCGCTCCTCATCTTCTCCATCTCGTGCCTCCTTCACTTCCCCATTCCGCTTTCCATTTCACACCCCATCGCTTCCTCCCCCTCTCCTATACCGCTCCCCCTCATCTCCACCCTCCTCATGGTGCGTTGCCAGGGGTACAGTCGGAACAATCAACCAACCAGACCCGTCTCCCAGAACTCATCCGCCAACATCTCACCGTCTTGGGAGGAGCAACTCAATATCAATGACACGCCTCCGTGGGGGACACACCATCGCGTGACCGTGAAAGAAAACACCAGCCCTTCGAAGCCAAACGAAGGAGCAACACACTAACGAGCTCCGAACGGCGACGAG
Organism: Prorocentrum cordatum; assembly: GCA_963575745.1. NCBI lineage: Eukaryota > Dinophyceae > Prorocentrales > Prorocentraceae > Prorocentrum > Prorocentrum cordatum. The sequence continues at coordinate 242,187 of CAUYUJ010015477.1, read as the reverse complement.
ATGTCATCGATACTAGTTTGCCCTCCCGACCTATTTTTCCTCCCAGCCTGCGCCCTCCTTGCCCGAGGCCCATGGACGAGACGGGAGAACGCCTCGCGCCGCTTCGCGGCAGAGCAGGGGATGCGCGGGAAGCCAAACGGCCCCAAGGTGGCCCCACATGGCGGATTTCGCAAACCCTGAACCCCAAAAAACGTGCTCATCTCTTGGGGGGGGGGGCACGCTTTACTTCCGCCACCTCTCGCCGGCCTCCGCCCCAGCGGAGGCGGCATCGTTTTCCCTCGGCCGACCTTCCGCCACCCTTCCGCCGAGGAAGAGACGACAGCTCCTGACACCCTCGAAGGCAGGGCAACGTTTGGCCAACGTTTGGCACGCCCCATGGAGAGCCCGAGAGGGTCGCAAGAACCCCCCGAGGGGCTCCAGAGAAGCCCGAATCACTGCTTCGGCGGCGGCGCGCCTGAGGGGGCGGGCCTCCTCAGAAGGCTCGGACGTCTCCTGGCTCTCCGAGGAGCTCTCTGAGCTTGCCCCGAGGGCACGAAGCACTCCTCGGAAGGCCGGAGGGCCTCGGGCGGCCTCTGGGAAGTCCGAAGCCCCGCCGCCGTCTGAGGGAGCCTTCTCCCTTTCGCTTTCTCGGGAGCGGCCATGAGGGGGGCGTCCAAGAGAGGGAGGGGGGTGCAAATCATGACCGGCGGCATGTGCGCGGCCCAGCGGGGGGACCAGGGAAGTAATGAAATAAGAAGAGGCGCCATAAAACCTGGGGAAATATCATGGCCCCCGCCATGATATCCACCCCCCCTAGTCATCACCCCCCTCGTCGCCGACCCCGACTTTCCCCCCCGCGCTCGCCGCCCGGAAGCTACCTGCGCGAGTACGTACAGTCAACCCGTGCAGAAAGGATGCATGATCAGGAGGCAGGGGGCCTCGGGAAGGCCACCTCGAAGCCTCGCGAGCGGGGCGCGGCCAACGCAAGCGGCCAAGGATGCACCGGGGAGGCAAGGATGCAAAAGGGCACCCCTGGGAAGGATGCTCCTCCGGCCTCTCGAGCACCGCCCGCGGGCAGCGGCTCGCGCACGAGCACGCACCGCGCCCGAAGGGCGGCGCTCGCGGCGACCTCCCCGCGCGCCGGCGCGCGCCGCGCCCCGCCGTGCGGGGTGCAGCGGCACGACGGCGGCCCGCGCGCCCCCCGCCCCGGGCCTGCCCCGCCGGGGTCGGGCGCACGCTGCGGGCAGGAGAGAGGAGGCGCCACTGGATGAAGAGTCCAGGGTCCCAGGCGAGAGTGCCCGCGGAGCCCCAGCTCAGCTGCTGCTGCCCCGCGCCCCCCCCCCCAAACCTGATGTGGCCACGAACCCCGACCCTGGGAGGACGAGTGGGCGTGACTCGCGAGGACGAGGAACACAAAGAAGAGGACGCCTATAGGGTGCATCATGCTGCTTCCCGTGCTGTCCGTTTGACGCTGTGCCGCTGTGAGGCGCATTGTGCTGGTTCCCGTGCTGTCCGTTTGACACTGTGCCACTTTGTCGGGGTGTCTCCGACCATCTTGGAGCCCTGTTGGGCAGCCTGCGAGAGTGCCCACGGAGCCCCAGCTCAGCTGTTCCCCCGCCCACCCCCCAACAAAAACGAGCACGCGCGCCACAAGAGCCTCCCCATATGACAGCTCAACACGACCCCCAAGAGCGCTAGGGTGCTTTGTACCACCTCTGTGCATCCGCTGCGGGCGTCCTGGATCGGCAGCACAGGCCAGAGGCCACTACAATGAGGCACCATTGGATATATATATATATATATATATATATATACATATATAGAGAGAGCCCAGGGTCTGGAAGCCGATGGAACACCAATGGCGGCTTGGCCAGGGATACCACCACCGCATCCCTCAGCAAGTACAGTCGGGGCGTTGACCTAAGGAACCCTAAATCAGGAAAGACGCCCCTTCTGTCCATAAGTGATAAGTGAAGCTTCGATTCTCCATCGAAAACCTAAGGACAGCCCCAGGCAAGCTGCGCAATAATGAAGGAACACGGAGCCCCTTACGGGGCGTGAAAACGACCACAGCCACTGCTTTCCTTTTTCTGCCGCCTTCCAGCCCGCAGAAACAAAGCAGTGGCTGTGGTCATTTTCGTGGAGCTTGGCACACGGGAACTGACCACACCCACTGCTTCTTTTTCGGCCGGCTGGGAGGCGGCGCAAACAAGAAGCAATGGCTGCGGTCATTTTCCCGTCCCGCACCCTGCCCAACGAAACGGGCTCCTTGTTCAGCGCCCCGACTGCAAGGAGCCATCCGGGGCCCGAAGCCCCAGGGGCACACCCCTTGACGCACGCCCCCCAGCCGTACCAGGGCGCGGGGGCCTGGCGCGAGGGCGCCGGATCCAGGGCTCGGGGAAGACGGCCGACGGCGCCCCCAGGACGGCCCATCGGGTCCGGAGGAGGAGGAGGAGGAGGAGGAGGAGGAGGAGGAGGAGGAGGACCCAAGTTTCCAAGCAGCCCCGAGGTGTCCCCAAGAGGGCCCAAGGGGCCTGCTGAAGGCCCCTGGTGTAGAGAGCCCAAGCGCCCTCGCGCTGCATGATGTTTTTCAGGCGAGGTAGGCCCCACCCCACGTGCGCAGAGTGGCAAGCTGGTCCCAGCAACGGAACACAGACGTCGATAGCGGATGGGCCCGCACAGCCAAACAAGCATCGATCGGGGATGGACCGAACCCCCTTTAGTAAAACGTGGTTTAGTGAAAACGGCCTCGGGCCCAAACCTGGCGGGCGCAAGCCTGGAAAATGACGGCCGCGGCGCCCTCTCGAGAAGCTAACACGGACAATTCACTAATTGACGTGCCAGGGTGGGGGTTCTGTCCACCCCCGAATCGATAGCGGAGGGGCCGGCACGCCCATTCCGGACGTGCACCCCACGATGCGAGAGAAAGCTCCACGGATCGGGGAAGGTACACCCGAAGCACGGCGCCCGATCTGGCGACGGCGCGAGCCGCTGCGGTGCGGAAGCGGAGCCCCCCGCGGGAATCCGTGTCTGCGTTTCCTCGGCCCAGGGCCGCGCATCCAGCAGATTCAGCAGATCCCCCCTCCTTCCCTTCTTGAGGGCAACAGGCAATGACATAAACATACAGCTCGGAGATCCGCGCGGATTTCTCGGACCCCGCGCTGGGTCCCCCTGGCGGCGCCTCCGCGGCCGCCCCTGGCGCGCTTCGCGCGCCAGGGAGGGGGGTCAAGCGCCGATCCGAATGTTCCGCGCGGACCTCCGAGTTTTTAATGTTTATGTCATTGTTCGTTCCCCTATTCTTGTGCACCCGGCCGTCAATCTTCTCACACTCCCCATCATGCCCCTCGCGCTCCCCCTCCTCATCATCCTACTGAGGACTTCGCGCACAGAAGCAGTACAGATGAAGACAAACGGGCAGGCAAGAAAAGGAGGAACAGACCATCCGTTCTCGGGATGGTCTTGCAAATGGAGGCGGAGGTGGAAAGGGGTATCCGTTCTACGTCCTCTCGATATACAATTCACACAGCCCTCCTCCTGCCGCCACGCCTTCTCTTCGTCGATCGTCGTCGAAAGTCGTCGTCGTCGTCGATCGTCGATCGTCGATCGTCGATCGTCGTCGTCGTCGTCGTCGTCGTCGTCGTCGTCGTCGTCGTCGTCGTCGTCGACCGTCGAAATGTCCGTTCGCAGCCCTCCCATCGAGAAGCAACGCGCGCGCGCGCCCTCGTCATGGATCCCCAGCTGGGCTGCGGGGTCTCCTCCACGCGGGCGGCGGGAAGCACATGGGAGGACTGGGCGAGGACGGGGAGGGTCGCGGAGGCACACGCCTGGCGTCTTCGAATGGTCTGGGTCGACTGGGTGGGCCGAGTGGAGCACGCGAGGCTCGTGGAAGTGCGGGGGAGGACGAGGAGGATAGGGGCTAAGGAAGACGCGTGGGAGGAGGCGGAGGGCGAGGGGTGGGAGGATGGTGGGGACTCGGATAGATCGCACGTGCGCAGCTCTGAACGCGGCAGAGGCTGGTTGGAGCGAGTCGTCGCAATCATGCTATCGTGTACGATGTTCAGGCGTCTGGACACAAGCGAGCTGCCTCATGCTGATCATCCATTCGAGGTGAGAGTAGCCCTCCTCGACATTCGGCAGCACGGAACGGTCGCACCCACTTCGGCTTGCGTGCGTGATCTGTGGACAAGGAGCAAGGAAGGGAGGCATGAGAGGGAGTGCCCTCTCAGTTATAATCCCTACCAGCCTTTTCGGGCGTATGTGGTTCAGCGCGCTTCTTCTTCTTTTTCTTCTTCTTCTTCTTCCAACCCCCGTTCTTTCCCGTTTGGGGGGATTTCACCCCTCCCACTACATCGTACCCCTGGGTCTGGATGGGACGCCCCGCGGATCGGGACGGCGTCCAAGAAGGCCCCAGCGACAAGGCACATACGCATCAGTGATTTCTTTAGGTGCTGGGCCAATATCGGCCTCCCGGGGTGGTGGTGGGGGGCGGAGCCGCTGTCAAGGGGCCCTCCCTTCTGCAACCGGCAGCCTCCCCAAGTGGCAACAAGAATATCCGAATGGCACCCTCAGGGGCCCCCAAGAAGCCTCCGAGAGGCCACCCAAGCGCACCACAGATACGTCAAGAACCCCCCCCCAAGAGCAAGCAAGAAGCCTCCTACGGTGGATGGACAAAATTCTGCACCAACCGCGCCACCGGGACGACGGCGCAAACGTCCACGCGCCCTCCTGCCCCCGACTCAAGGTTGATTGGCTGCGCCCGCGGTCGGCAGCTCGACACATCGCGCCACAGCCCGTCAATGTTACATTGGGGGCGCGGGGGGCGAAAACAGACATCGGGAAAAAGATGTTGTCCACCAACCGTAGGACGGCCCAGTATGCCGTGAAGGGGCCTTCAATATAAAAAAATAAACCCCAAGAGGCCCACGTAAACACAGCCAGTGGTTCCTGTGCCCCACGCAGGCCCCCCCCCCGACAGCTCCAAGACATGCCACGCTCCCCCGCGTGCAGGGCAGCTCCGCTGGGTGTCGGTGTGTGTGCATTGGGCTGGTGCGGGTACGGGAAGCGTTCGGAATCGCGCTTTCTGCTTGCGCAGGCGATGAACAAAAAAAGCAAGGGAGTATCAAAAAGGATGCGGATGCGAACAAGAAAGATCTGTAAAAAGGAGACCAACACGATGACATTGAGCATGGTAAGGAGAGGGAGGGATGATGCTGGTGAAGTTGGTGGTGTCGTGGACGATGATATATTCATGGCGGGATGGTGATGGTGATGACGATGATGAAGACGAGCAAGATGAGCACGCGGGTAAGGATAACGGTGACGAATCAGATAATGATGACGAGCAACATGATCATGAGAAGAGGAAATCATCAATTCGAGAACATACATTATACCAAAAACGGGACGGTGACGAAAAGGTAGGACAATAATCGTGGCGGGGGAAGACAAGGACGGTAATAAAGATGCGAATTTCTAAGGGGAGGGGTAGGGGAAGATGATGTGGACAACGAGGAGGAACACAATAACAAGGATGTGGAGGGGGAAAGAGTGGTAGGGTGACGAAAGGAAGCGAGAGCTAGCAATTGTGGTGGAACACCGGCCCAGCGGGGATGGGTTCCAGACTCTGGGCGTCCACGCTGCATGACACGTCACAGCGTCGGAGCAACAGAGGGAGTGAGAGGCGGGCGAGGAGCAGGGGAGGTCCGGAGTCGGGAGCTGGGTCAGGGAAGCGACAAGGAAAAGGACAGACGGCGGGAACGGGGGGAGAAGAGGCATGAGGTGTCAGGTTTGCGAGAAAAGAGGAGGCAGAGGACAGGCTGGTCTAAGCGTCATACCGGACGTCTCACCCCTCCTTCCCATCCTTTACCATCGCGTTGATACCCCCTCTGCTCGCACAGTCGGATGTTCAATAGGGCAAGGATCCCGAGAAAGTACGCGATGCGCGGTAGAGGTGGAGGACCACAGATGAAGGGAGGAGGTGAGGCGAGGAACGTGGGAGATCGTCTAGACCAGCGGGGGCACAGGGTTGGTGGGCCGGATGCCCGCGGCTTTTGAGGGAATCACATCCAGTCCCGTGGGCACTCGTCTTGTAGTTGAGGATGAGGATGAGGATGAAAATGAGGAGGAGGTGGTGGTGGAGGAGGGTGAGGGGGAGGAGCAGGAGGAGCAGGAGGAGGAGGAGGAGGAGGAGGAGGAGGAGGAGGAGGAGGAGGAGGAGGAGAGGAGAGGGAGGATACCAGCGTACGAGGGGTTTTCAGCTCCACCCTACCATTCACCTCGCCCCATAGGGCGGGGCAGCGGAGCGGCGGCGAGCGCCCCCCCTGCCTGTGGAGCGCCTCCTCGCCAGACGTCGCCGCCAAGCACCGCGGCTGCTTCAGTCAAAGCTGAACGGCTACGATCGGCCGACGCAGCGCTGAGCAAGGATATGGGCGAAAAAGCCGAGGCGAGAGGAGCAGGAGGAGAGCCACCACCAGCAGGAGCAGCACACGAGAGAGGCGGCAGGGTGGGGGTGGGCACCACTATCATCGGCTACACGCAACGAGTGACCCTGGGTAAGAGTGACCTTTGGTGCGCGGCTTTTTGGAGGCCGCGGGGGGACCAAACTGAGGCGCGCAAGCCGCTGCTCCTGCTTCGCGTTCAACCATCTGGGGACCCATCTGTGCCCGCACCAAAGGTCACTCCGGCGAAAGGTCACTCTTACGTCTTGTCGATATCACGTACACAGGCTCCCCTTCATCCGCGGGGGGAGCGGGGAACCATATCACTGCCTGTTCCCTGGAGCAGCGCGGGACCGCGGAGAGGGCATCCGCTCTGACACCCGTGGAGGGCGTCGGTTCTGGCCGCGGCGGCGGCGCCGGTCCGCGGAGCTACTACTGTTTCAGCGCCACCGCCACTGACCGAAACACAAAAATTCGCAACGCCCTCCAGACCAACACCTGTGCCAGCTGGGAGAGGGGGGGCAGCCAGGGCACTGACGCGAGGAGAAGGCGGGAGGCAAAACACTAGCACCAACAACAATCGGGAGCGAAAAACGAACGGGAGGAGGTCGAGGGGGACGGCAAAGTAGGCTACGTAGCAACTATCAATCCCAACCTGGGAGACCTCAGACGCAGGGAACGCGTTAGCTCAGCCCTGGGCTGCTCGCAACAGGCATGCGATCACCCTCAACTAAACATATCAAGCTTTCCGAGTCGCTGTGTGGCGGCAGTCGTCGTGGCAGGGGTGCGCGGAAAGGGCGAAGACGGGGAGGGCGGACAGAGACGAGCGGAGAGAAGAAATCATCATCAGAGCCTTCGAGATCAGAAATGATCTTTGGCTTGAGGCAAATCGAAAGGGCGCGATCTGAAGCCTCCTCATCACTGTCGCTGATGCAAGGGCACGAAGACTACGATGACGTCGACGAGGCGGATGGCACCGTGGGAGAGATATAAAAAACTGGCGCAAACAAACACTTCCGATCGACATCGTCAGCGGGCCGAGCAGGGCGAAGCGGACGCAAAACTGCCAGGGTAGCCGACCTCTGATCGCCATCCGTAACGTAACCACGGAGCCTCATACTGTGGTATACGCACGTTGAAAACATTATCACAATCTCTTGAACACATTCCGACGATGGAGCAATGAACACAGGACGTGCCGCCAGAAACCTGGGGAGTGGGGGCCCGAAAGCAACACGGACTGTACGCAACAGGGCAGGGCACATCATGTGATGAAGCTGTTGGTCCAGGCAGCCTGCTTGGACAACCATGCTCCAACGCCTACCAGCCGTGCGCCGAATGCAACTGGTAGGCAACCAAGCCGAAGCATAAGTTCTGATAGTGGGAATGTCCCCGCTGCAGGGAAGCAAGCAACACATTCTGAATCGACTCCCGCGGTGTACGGTGCAAGAACGGCTGCCATCGAACAACACACCGAAACAACCTCAGCTTGAAAACCACATGTAGCGGATGACGGCTTACACGAAGCGAACGAAGGGCACGGAGAGCAGCACGTTGATGGCGAAGACGTCGGTCTGCAACTTGACGTGTCTCGGCAATCGAAACAATGCAGCACTCCAGCAGCGACCGTGCATACCCAGCTGCCGGGTCCCCTGCCGCAGCCCATGCGTACGTCTGAACCGAAGGCGGGGGCAGCCAGTGTCTACCAGCATCATTGGGCCACTCTTGTCGTGGCCTGGACCCCAGCAAGACAGCGCCATCGAACGATCAATCTAGCAGACGTTGGTTCAAAAGTGTGAGAAAGCTCCAGCATACGGTCGGCACGAGGAGGAGGAGGAGGAGGAGGAGGAGGAACAAGAGGAGGGGGATGAGGGGGACCTCCCCATCCTCCTTTCTCCCCGGCAGTGGTGGTAGAACACGGCCTATTATTCCTTTTGTGGTGGCCGTCCAAATGCGTGTTAACGCGAGCATGGTCTGTTTCGCACCCGTTCAACACGACGCGAGTGGCGCAACAGGGCCAAGTCAAGCTGCGTGCCTCAGATGGGACAGAAATGGTTAACGCGTTTTGGGCGATCACACGACATCCCGAGGAACATTGATCCTTGGACCACGTTTCGCCTGTTTGTTGTTTTGTTTTTTTTCCAGACGGGCCCAATGCCCAGTGTTAGCGCGAGGCCCCAGACATGGAAAACTTTCAAAAACCCTCTGCCGTGACAGTTCCACGGCGCAAAAAAAGGTCTGGGCTCATCCCCCCCTCCCCCCCATCCTCCTTGAAGAGGAACGATCGAGGGGGACTGGTTCGGGGGGGGGGCATAGAGCTGCCATCGGTAACGCTTCGGCGATAGGTCACCAATCAACCCCCGATGGCGAATCCACACTTTCCTGAACGTTTGGGCAAACGGACCCCTATCGGCGATCCGTAGACGATCGGGGGTCGATGCGTCCGCCCATGAGCCTACGGTCGGGGATTTTTGGATCGCGCGTCGCCGCGGCGGCCCCCGCGACACTCGACGCCAAGCGAGCGGATCGCGTGTCGCCCCGCTCCGCGTGGCGGGAGGCTCGGCGAAGGCCGGCGGCGTGGACGCCTGGGGGCTGGAACGTGCATGGCGGGCATGTCCCGCCGAAGCGTGGCGGCCCACAGCCAAGGGAACGACGCGCGACCCAGGAGTTGCCGACCGCATCCCCTGACGTTGCCCCCGATCCCTCCCCCAATCGGGCCCGCGAACCCACGAAGCACCCTCCGACGCCCGCCGCGCGGGCGCAGGTCGAGGGCCTCCGTTTTCCGCCGTATCCCTGTTCCTCCTCCTCCTCCTCCTCCTCCTCCTCCTCCTCCTCCTCCTCCTCCTCCTCCCCCTCCTCCTCCTCTTCCCCCTCCTCCTCCTCCTCCTCCTCCTCCTCCTCCTCCTCCTCCTCCTCCTCCTCCTCCTCCTCCTCCGTCATTGTGCCCCCGCCCATGGCGCGCTCTGGGAACTTGTTTGGAGATCTCGGGGGTTGCACGGGCAGCGAAAGAGAGAGAGAGAGAGAGAAACAACAAAAACACAAACAACACGGCAGATCGGGAGAGCGACCGGACGAACAAAAAAAGAGAGACAGAGAGAGATATATATATATATATATAGATAACAACAACACATATCGATATGTGTATGCATATAGATCGAGAGACAGAGGAGGGGTATATATATACAGTTTCTATATATGACCAAACGAACACTGCAACTCCTCTTATCGGCCCCCCCACGTCCTCCTCCGTCACCCGTTCGCCTCCTCGTCCTCCTTCCTCTTCGTCTTCCTCCTCATCCCCCCCCCCTCTTGCCCCGCCCCCCCGCGTGCCTCCCTTTGTTCCTCCCCGCCCCCATTCGTTCACCGCCCCCGCACCCCCCCCCCGCCCGCTCGCCGCCGTTGCGGGCGCGGCGCGGGCGCGGGCGGCGATGGCGACGCGGACGGGGCCGAAAACGGGTGAAGGGGGGAGGGGGGGAGAGGGGAACGAGGGGGCAGGGGGGGAAAAGGAATACGATGAGGCAGGATGGGGGAGGAGAAGGAGAAGGAGGAAGAAAAAAAGTAGGAGGGGGCGGAGGAGGAGGCGAGGGAGGGAGGAGGATGAGGAGGAGGGGGGGGAGGAAGAGGAGAAATAGGAGGAGGGGGAGGAGAAGGAGGGGAAAGGGGAGGAGAAGGAGGAGGCGGACGAGGAGGAGGAGGAGGAGGAGGAGGAGGAGGAGGAGGACGAGGAGGAGGAGGAGGAGGAGGAGGAAGGAGGAGAGGGAGGGGAGGAGGAGGAGGAGGAGGAGGAGGAGGAGGAGGAGGAGGAGGGGGAGGAGGAGGGGGAGATGTGAGGGAGAAGGCAGGAGGGAAGGCGGAGCGAGGAGGCGGCGAGCTTCACACGACAGTTCGGGGAAACGACCGCCACCCGCAGATGACAGAGCCCGGCGACGCCAATGTCCAGCACCAGGCTGCCTGGGCAGGCTGGCGGCGGCCGAGGGAGGGGCAGCAGGGGAGGGAGGGAGGGCTGCTGAGCCATTGCGTTGAAAGAAAGGCTCTTCTCGGCGGCGAGCCTCGGGGGGGGGAAGTGAGAAGGAGCGGGCCTTCTCAGAAGGCTCGGCAGTCCCCCGGCCTTCTGAAAAGCTTTCGAAGCCTTCACCCGAGACACTGAAAACTTCTCAGACGGCGCAGGGGCTTCTGAGAAGCCCCGCTGCCTTCTGAAAAAGCCTTCTTCTCACTTCCCACCCAGGCGCGCCGCCGAATATCCGTCAAAATCGGTCCCCCGATCCCTCCCGGGGTCCATCCGACGCGGTTCGTCACCCCAGGCCCCAGATCAAGTTTCGGGGGCCTCGGGTCCCGGAAACGGGCCCCCGAGGCCGAAGACGAGTAGAAAAAACGCCTCGAACCTCGAACCTTGCAGCTCGAACCTCGAACTCCCCCCCGTTGCTCGCCGCGCATCTCCACATCGACGCCCTGCTGGCGCTTGGGGCGCCCGCCGGTTGTCTTTGTTCGGCCCTGGCGGTGCATTGCCGCCCTCCACCGCCCTGCCACGACGGGGCCCCGCCCCCCAGAGACGCAACGAGGAGGCCGATCCCGAGACCTGAGGAGGAGGAGGAGGAGGAGGAGGAGGAGGAGGAGGAGGAGGAGGAGGAGGAGGAGGAGGAGGAGGACGAGGAGGTGGACGAGGAGGTGGACGAGGAGGAGGAGGACGAGGACGAGGAGGAGGGGGAGGAGGAGGAGGAAGAGAGGGAGGAGGGGGAGGAGGACTAGGACGAGGAGGAGGAAGAGGAGGAGGGCGAAGAGGAGGAGTGGAGTGGAGCAATCGGACGTAGTCCGTTCGGAACCCAGGGCTGCCAGGGGGGCCATCCAGTATTTCTCGGAGGGCCGTGGGGGGCAACATCCCACGGCCCACCGCGACAGGCCCCCCTGGCCTCGCAATTTACTCGGTGGCCGCACCCGCCGCGAAGGAACCGATCGCGGCTTCGGCTGCCGAAACGTGCAAAGCTTCTAGCACTGCCTTGCTGGGACCCGCTCTGGACGGGTGGAGGCCTCGCCTGATCCTGCTGAGGTTCTCGAGGCCTTTGCCAGTGGGTCCCAGGGCCCTGCGCTCTCCCACTTGGTGGGAGAGAGGGCACGGCAAAAGAAGGCTTTTAACCTGGTGCGTGGCCGTATGGCCGCACTTCACACAAAAGAACAACTGCCACTTGGGGATGGTGGCCAAAAAGTGGGAGGGGTGGATCAACTTGCCACTGATCACGCGGGGACCCCTCGACCACAGCACCTCTCCACACGCAGCGAACTCGGGAAGGGGGCAGGGCGGCGCACACTCCGTGGCGGCAGCAGGAATAACGTGGCGCGCGTCAACGATGATGAGGCAGGCAGGGCATCTCCATTTGTCTGCACACCGCTCGAATTTGTGTTGAGAAGCCGCGATAGCGGTCTGCAACTGAGAGCGAGGGGCTGCAACCTGGGTGGGTTGCCTTTCTGGCCACTGTCCTCGAGGCTCTGAATTCTTTCCTAAGGAGCGTAAGATCAGTCGGGCCCTCTGTCGGACGATGGCTGCGATAGCGTCATATTCATCAGTCCTGGGGACAGGCGGGAGGGCAAGGATGGCCGACTCGTGGGCCGCGCTTCCCGCGAGCTCATCGGCATGCTGGTTGCCGAGAGCTAAAAATTTTTGGAAACCATTCAAAGTGAGGGGATCGGCGTGAGATGGGGTCCAGAGCACCGAGACCGAAGAGCAGCCGCCAGATCGATCCTGCACGAGGTGCCGAATTCTCAGCCAGAGATCCCCATTCTTATGCTTGCCTCTGAGGCTGCCAGGTCGGAGACATCTGCCATTCTGCCAGCCGCGCTGTAGGGCTAGGTGATCAGTAACAAACGTGAAATCCTGCTGGCACGTCTCGAGAGCCAGGCAAAACGCGTACAATTCGCCTCTTGGGACTGTCTGGCGGGGGCCTGGGAGGGGGGCGAGGAGGCCAGCATGGAGGGCCCAGGAGGCCGAGGGAGGGTCCCAACGGAGGGCCGCGAGGCCAGAACCAACACGTCTTCGCCTGACGTCGTCGGAAAAGGCGCCGCCAGACCCGTCGCCAAAAAGAAACAACTCGCCCTCGGCGTTACGAGCTCCTTCCCACGACGGCATCCCACCCCGCACCGCACCAACAAACTCCCACCCGTCCCTCCCAGTCAATGGCTCGAACGCGGGCGTAGTGAGAGCGACGGAGGGAATGCCACGGAGCCACAGGGCAGGGTCAGCTTCGGCCCCCGCCACGGCTCGCGGTAGTAGCTTGTCACTGGCCTCAAACTCGGGTCCTACATTCGCCTCGCACTGCCACATACGGTGAAACAGGGTTTCAGGAACTCCTGCGCTGCATCGGTCGCAGTTCCTGTCGATCTGGTAGCCCGAGTTGTGGAGGCGGTCCCTGGTCCATTGTCCTCCACTGATGACGGTGTTGTTGAGGGCCCAGTCGCTGACATCGCCGTTTGCGAGGAACCTCCTTTGTTCGATGCGGATAGTGACCATGTCCGCTCCTCCAGCCAGCGTGTCGCCATGGTCATGGGTAGCGGCCTGAGTCCAGAGGAGCCTGTGCAAATCCTCGCTGAGGTGCTGCAATACTGCGTGGATGTCGGCGTCGGGGAGGTCAGGGTCGTGGGCAGAGGGGAGGTTCCACTCCTCAATGTAGCCGTCCTTTGTGCGCCTCCACGTGGTGGCTGAAGTCGGCTCCCAACTGGCCTCCAGCAGTGTCGCGATGGCCGCGCCAGTGGGCCCCTTGACCCTGCACCAGAGCTTGGGGCCTGCGGCTAGCAAGGAGGTCTTGATCCTTGGCCATGCTCTGATGATCCTGGCGTGCGTGCTCGGGTGGCGTATCCAGTGCTGGAGCCAAGCCTCGATGAACTCGATCCTTAGGGAAACTCCTGGGTCCATGCCGTCGAAGGTGGCGCCGAGGAGGGAGGTGAGGCATCGGCCGGCTGCTGTCCCCGTGGCCGCGATGGCGGCCTGACGGCGCCATCGTAGTAGAGCGTGTCGAGCAAGGCCGTGCACCTGATGACCGAAGACTCCTTCGGGGAGAGCGCCAGTACGCCACAGTCCTGCTGAGATTCGAGCCTGCTGCGCAGTGCTCCGTAGTCGGTGTATCTTGCGAAACCTAGCTGCGGCTGAGCTCTGTCGCTTCCTGGCTTTTGCTTGTACTCGTCGAGTAGCCGCGGCCGCGTCGACTCCGAGGTCAACGGCCGTGGCGGTCGCTGTGACAGGGATGTCGTACTGCCGCAACTTCTTGGCGAGCGATTTGCGGACCTTGGGGGTGGAGCCGATGAGGACCGTCTTGTCAGAGATGGGCAGCTCGAACTCCTTGAAACCGTCGCAGAGCGTCTTGGCGGCACGGGGGAGTTGCTTCTGAAGTGTGCGTAGGACTCCTTCGACTCGAAGGACGGTGTCGTCTACGAAGGTCCACATCTGGGCTAGCTCAGCCTGAGCTTGGGCTTGCCGTAGAATAGGGAAATATGAGTCGCGCCAAGGTCGTGCCATGCGGGGAGCCTGCGATGATGCCTTTGGAGGCGAAGATAGGCATACTCACCCATTGTCGGCTGCGCAAGAATCTGGGCGCGAGGTATAGCTGTACTTCCAGAAGTAAGGGCGAAGAGGAGGAAGAGGACGAATACGAGGAGGAGGAGGAGGAGGAGGAAGAGGAGGGGGAGGAGGAGGAGGAGGAGGAGGAGGAGGAGGAGGAGGAGGAGGAGGAGGCGAAGGAGGAGGAGGAGGGGGAGAGGAGGACGACGGGAGGGGGATGAGGACAAGGGGGAGGAGGACAAGGGGGAGGAGGAGGAGGAGGAGGAGGAGGAGGAGGAGGAGGAGGAGGAGGCTGGACTAGACCAGAAAGGTCCGCGCATTGAATTCTACCGCGGGGACCCCTCAGGATCCCTTCTTCCTTAGCGTAGGCCGAGCCTGGGTTTAACCCCAAGCTCTGCCCACGCCGACCTCGTACACGGAGTTCGCCACACAGCCCCCCGGCCTCCGTCAACGGCCGCCCGGCGACTCGCCTCAGGAACCGTGGATCTCCGTCGCGAACGCGGCGAAGAGCCCGAACGGGTCCGCGCTGCGCTGGCCCGCTGCCGTCGCTGGCTCGGCCGCCGCGGCTGAACGCCCGTCGCCGTCGGGACCCTCCGGGACGAAGGGCGCGGCGTTGGAGCTCTCCTCGAATCCTTCGTACACGAAGCCTGTCGCCCATGGGCCAGGCGGCGGGCGGCCGCGGCATGCGTCCGCCCTCGGCTCCGCCGGCGCCGCGTTGGCCAGGCGACCCTCGATCTCCACCATGCGGTCGGCCGCCGCCTCGAGCTCGAGCTGGGCCTGGCCTGCATCGGCGCCTGCGCGGACGACAGCCAATGCGGCCGTGTCAACCCGCTCACGGGCGTCCAGGAGGAGGCGCCGCAGCTCGGCCTCGTGAACGGCGCTGCCGTCCTCCAGGCCGTCCCGGTCCTCCATCGTGCCGTCGACGGAGTCGCCGCCCTTCTGGTTATCGACCGCGCCCTCCTTGACGAAGCAGCCGCCCTGCAGAAGCTGCTCGGCGCCCTCCCCCACGAAGGCCGAGCCGTTGCCGTCGGCGTCGGAGCCCTCCTCGTAGAAAGTCACGTCCACCTCGGCGCCGAACTCGGCGATGCTGCTGCCCAGCATCTGGATGCATCTGGTTGAAACCCTCGGGATAAAGCGTGGGGTTCTGCTCGAACCGCTCGCCGTAGCCCTGGGGCAGGAAGGGCTCCGCATCGCCCCGGAGCAGCGTACGTGGCCGAGCCCGCCGTGCACTGGCTGCAGCCAGGGCCACAGGCGGCGGGCCATCCAGGCGTGGCCCTCTCTCCGCACAGCGCCACTACCTCATCGGCGCTCCCGCCTCTGGGCACCGCTGCGCGTGCCACGCAACGTTGCGCTGCTCGCGCTGCCCACGGGACTCGCGTCCCCCGCGGGCCCGCGCGATAAGGACGGGCCATGCGATGGCCTCACGGCGGGCAGCCTCGGCCTCCGCCTCGCCACCCGCGGCACCCACGATCTGCTCCTTCAAGCTGTCGATGGTCTGGCGCGCGGCAGCCAACTCGCGCGTCAGCCGTCTGACCAGGTTGTCGGCCGCCGCCCTGGCAGCAGCAACCCCAGTCAGCCTTTCCCGCGCCATCACAGATCCCGCGCGCCGAGAGCGGGCGGAACACCAGGCCTTGAGCCAAAATGGCTACGGAGGAGGAGGAGGAGGAGGATGAGGAGCGGCGCTGAGGCGGGAACCACATTTTGAAAAGAAGCCGCCTTCAATCCGTGAACCTCTTACAACTTGTGTAAATGGAATGTGCGCGGCGCTCAAGCGAGAGCCACATAGTGAAAACGGGCTTCCCTCAATCCGCGAAACTCTTGCAATATTTTACAACGACTGCGCGCAAAACTAAGGCGAGAACCATGTATTGAAAACGGGTCCCCCTCAATTCGTGGAACTATTGCAAACGCTTACAAGAATGCGCGCAGCGCTAAGGCGAGAGCCACATCTGCAAAAGCTGTTGCCAATATTAAAGCCTCATGGTCATAGATAGTGATGGAGTCTCAGGCGAAACGCCCGGCCCGCCCTAAACACTGGTCTCGCGGTGCGACAAGGAAGACCTACGTACTTATAAGAAAAGGAATACAGAAGGAGGAGGTGGAGGCGGAGGAGGAGGAATGGGAGGAGGAGGAGGAGGAGGAGGACGAGGAGGAGGACGAGGAGGAGGACGAGGAGGACGGCGGAGGAGGAGGAGGAGGGGGAGGAGGGGGGAGAGGAGGAGGAGGAGGAGGAGGAGGAGGAGGAGGAGGAGGAGGACGAGGAGGAGGAGGAGGGGGAGGGAGGAGGAGGAGGAGGGGGAGGAGGAGGAGGAGGAGGAGGAGCAGGAGGGGAAGGGGGAGGAGGGGGAGGAGGGGGAGGAGGAGGAGGGGAGGAGGAGGAGGAGGAGAGGAGGAGCAGGAGGAGGAGGAGGGAGGAGGAGGAGGAGGAGGAGGAGGAGGAGGAGGAGGGGAGGAGGAGGAGCAGGAGATGTGCCCCCCTCTCCTCTAACTAACCTCGCCTCGCAGCCTCGCAGCCTCGCAGCCTCGCCTCTAACTCGGGGAGGCGTCGTGACCGAACTTGTGCACGAATCTCTGCCTGGGTGTGGCCGAAACTTGCGCCGGAGAAGTTTTAGACGCGGCCCGGCGTGACCGAAATGCCTGGTTCGAAACCCAACCGACCTTCAACAACTTCGCTCACAATTTCGGACCCACGACGCGTTTGGTCGCAACTCCGGGCACGCTATTGGTCACCGACTTGTTTCGGCCACCTACCTGTTCGGCTGATACTCGCCATCGTTCGGACATCCATTCCACGTGCATGTTTCGATGGCGTGCGTCGATGTCCGGGATGCTCCTCGATGACCCTCGCCCAGGAAAACTGCACACGTCCGAGCGATGCCAAGGATAGGGGCGGGGTGCTATGAAGACTGTGCACCCCACGCCTCGCGGAGCGCCGCGGCTGCTGCGCATGATGCATGCCTGCAGCTCGCCCGTGCCAGGACTCTCGGGCGGGAACCTCCGGGCCCACGTGAACAGAGGGCAGAATCAGTCAGCATCAAGTTTGAAAGTCGGACCGAGTCGAACTGTGATAGGCAAAAGAGTACCCCTCGTCCCTTGGGAGGGGACCTAAGTCAGGAGGGCCATGAGCAATAGGGATAGGGGGCCTCTGCTGCAGCTCCGTCTCCGACGAGACCGCCCACGTGCTCAGGGAGAACCCTAAAAACCGACGACCTGAGGTAGGCCGCGAGGTCACGGTGCTGGCACGGTTCCCAGATCCCCCACGTCAGGACTTTTCCATTCCGTCGACCCCGGGAGGTCTCGACCCACTCCCCCGGACCAGCTTCTCATCCCGCATGGTTTTTTTGTTATGGCACCGAGGGCCGGCAAAGGCCCCCAGAGGCCGAAAAAAGCAGCAATTTTCCCGTCATGCTTTTTTTATTGCCCGAGGGGGTCTGGGGTGAATTAGGGGTCGTAGCATGCTCGAGGAGCACTGTGCGCCGCATCGAGCCGGCTCGGAGGAGGCAGAGGCGGCGGAGGCGGCGGAGGAGGAGGAGGAGGCGGAGGCGGAGGAGGAGGCGGCGGCGGCGGAGGAGGAGGCGGCGGAGGAGGGGGAGGAGGCGGAGGCGGAGGAGGAGGCGGCGGCGGCGGAGGAGGAGGAAGAGGCGGCAGAGGCGGCGGAGGAGGAGGAGGAGGAGGAGGAGGAGGCGGAGGCGGAGGAGGAGGCGGCGGCGGAGGAGGAGGAGGAGGCGGCGGAGGAGGAGGGCTGTAGCATGCTCGAGGAGCACAATGCGTCGGACCGGGCCGCATCGGCACGGTTGCGCAGCCGAGCCGGCTCGGCCGCGCCAGGTGCAGCACGGGCAAGCGCCGCGCAGGCACCGGGCCCCGCCAGGCAGCTCGGCGGCGCATGGGCAAGTCGGCATCGGCTCGGGCCGGCCCATCGATATCGAATCGGATCGGGCTATCCAGACCCCCTCGGGCAATGAAAAAATCATGACGGGAGGTTTTCGCTATTCTCGGCCTCGGTGGCCCTCGGGACCGCCAAAGCACGCCTCGGGATGAAAAACTGGTCCAGGGGAATGGGTCTAGACCTCCAGGGGCCGACGGAATGAAAAAAACATGACGTCGGGGGTCTGGGTATCGAATCGGCCAGAATCGGACTGTCGATATCCCGACGGATCCATCGGGTCGATGTGGAGACTGGACGGTCGCTCGCCCCAGCTTGGGCACGGGCCGGTCCATCCCCCAAGAGGGCATGCAGCCCCACGAGCAGGGTCCTCCCCCGGGCACCGGGAGAAGCGCTTCCATTCCCAGCCCTGCCCCGGGGCCCTTCTCCCGGACCTCCTCCCTCTGTTCTGCTGCTGGCGGCCAGGCCACCACTCGAGTGTGCAGGAGCACGGCCACGAGGCATGGCTGCCAGCTGCAGTTCGATCGTCTGCGATTATGTCATGTGTTGGCCCGTCACAAAAAAAGTGCGCTCGATGGGCCCAACGGCGCTGGTCCCACCCAGAACTCCGCCCCCTTCTCGATGGTCCTCTTGCAAGTCGAACAAGAGACCACTCGGCCTCTGGAAGTCCTCCTCCCACCTCGCCCGAGAAGTTTCTGAGAGGGGCGGGTGGCCGAAGGCTGCCGGCCAAAGGCGCCTACCGACAGACTTCATCGAGGGGGCCCCGAGCAGGCCTCTCGTGCCAATCATGTCGTCGCGCACCTGAGGAAAGAGAACGCGGCGCGGTTTGCGGCGCCGTTGGGTCTCGGGCCGCCTGCTGCAGCTGCTTGCTCGGGGTCGGCTGTAGCGCCTGTGCTTCTCATCTACAAAAAACACATCCCTCCAACGATACACATCATGAGAAGAAGAGGCAGCACTCACAGGCGGAGAATAAACGCTGGGAGGTGACGGGTGGTCCCACTCCTTGGGAGGCTCCTTCGGCTTGCTCAGCGTCAGCGGTTTGCTGGCATTCGACGCGCCAACGGCCTTCTGGGGAGGAGGCGAGGGGCGAGGAGGAGGGTCAGGGGGGGAGGGATGGGGACAAGGGAGGAAGGGGTGAAATGGGGAGGAAGGGAGCGACCAGCGTATGACGAAGAAGGAGAGACTGAGGAGAGGTGAGGAGGGGGAGAATGAGGGGGGAAATGAGGATGAGGGAGGAGGATGCAGGGGAACACGGAGTTGACTTGAACGTCAGATGGGCCCTAGCTTACAAGAGAGGGTGTCGATCGTCCTGGCATTTCCTTGAAGGGGCTGCGCAGCTGCTAAAAGTAATCGTGTCTAGTTGCGTGCCGCGCACACTGTAAACACGAAGGCGGCAATAACATAGAGATGGGCACGAAGTGTGGTTTTCAAAAGAGACTCACAATAGATGCGAACATATAGACACGACATGGTACTACACTTAGACACGAGCGTCAATACTAGACACGATAATGGGCCACGCGTGCAACTAGACAGGATATGTGCACGAACAGACACGAAGGGGCAGAACTCATATCCGAAGACGGGCTCGCGCGAAAAGACAACGAATGATAGACGCGCTTACGGAAGTGTCAACACATGTATATAAGCACACGTGCGAGTACAGAAGCATAAAACGTAGCCCTGTACACATGCGCACCCACGTGTGAGAAATCCTATGGTATCGGGAGTTCGGGGGGGGGGGAGCGCCGATGAGCGCAAAGGGAACAGTTTGGAGGAGCGCTGTGGAGTGCGATGGAGTGCGGGGGGGTCTCAAGGATTGAGGAGGAGTGCCGAGGAGTGCGATGCAGAGGGGAGGAACCAGGAGAGCCGAGCAGCGCGGTGGAATGGGGAGGAGTGGTGTGGAGCGCCGTGGAGTGCGATGGAGTGGGCTTGAGTCTGGAGGAGCGGGGGGGGGCGCAGGGGAGTGCGAGTGAGTGGGGAGGAGCTGGGAGGAAAGCCGACGAGTGAGATGGAACGAGGAATCTGGAGCAGGGAGCAGAGCCGAGGAGTGGAGCAGGAAGGAGTCCACAGGAGCGCCGACGGTTGCAACAGACAGAGGAGAAGTCGGAGGAGTGGAGTGACGTTCCGAGCAGTGCGATGGAGTGACGAACACTCCCGAGGAGCGGGGAGAAGCAGCGAGGCGTGCGATGGAGCGGGGGGAGATGCCGAGGTGTGCGATTGAGTGGGGAGGTCGGGGAGAGTCAAGAGGAGTGCCATGGAGTGGGGAGGAATCGGGAGGGGCGCCGAGGAGAGCGACTGGGCGGGGAGGACTCCGGAGGAGCATCCAAACGCGCCGAGGAGTGCGACGGAGTGGGGAGTCGGGGGGAGTCGGGAGAAGCGCCGACGAGTGAGATGGAACGAGGAGTCTGGAGAAGGGAGGGATGCCGAGGAGTGGAGTGGAGAGGAGTCCACAGGAATGCCGAGGAGTGCCGAGGTTTGGAATGGAGAGGGGACGCGTCAGGGGGGAGCGGGGTAGAGTGCCTGGGAGCGCGACGGAGTGGGAAAGAAGCATACATGTATAATGTCTTAAGACAGTTTCAAAAACAATCTGGGGGTACAGTTACAACAACACAGTACTTATTCCCAGCGCTGTCATGCCCCTATGGAAAAAAAGAGGAAGGCGGGTCCCGCGACCGCCATCTTGAGGCCATCTTGGGCGTCTTGGATCGCTCTTGGGCTGCCCTGGAGCCGCTGCAGGAGTTCTTTTGGCGCCTCCTGTGGGCTTCGTCGGCCTCCTGGCGCGATCCCAGCGCGCTCCTGGGGCCCCAGGGCCTCAATGGCACGTCGAGGGGCAACCCTGGGAGCCACCAGCCCTGCTCCCCGGTGTACATACTATTCCGATTCATATATTTTCATTGCCCGAACCCCCTCCACACCTCCCTAAACCAGACCCCCTCCCCCAGGGATGCCCCAGACACCCTTTCGGACGTCTCGGCGGCCCGCAGGACGCCCTTGGAAAAGTCCGCTGGCACTTCCGGGCTTCCCAGGGCGTCTTGCTGGGCCTTGCGAGCATATTCAAAGCGATCAGAGGGGTCATCGGAGAGGCGCAAGAGAGACCCAAGACAGCACAAGAGCGCTCCAAGAGGAACCTCGATGGTCCGAAGACGGCCCACGAGGCCCCCAAAACGCCCCAAGAGGCCGTTAAGAGAGCCCCGAAGAAGCACAAATCGTCCCATTCCCGTGGGAAAATGTATTTTAGCATATCCGCTGGTTTCGCATTCGCAGCGTCCAAGACGGCCCGATGGGCCCCCGATATCGCCCCAAGACGGCCCAAGAGGCCCCCAGAGGGTTTGAAGACGGCCCGAGAGGGCCCCAAGACTGCCCCAGAGAGCCCCGAGACTGCCCACAAAAAGCCTAAGATGCCCCCAGGAGGCTCCCAAGAGAGACACACGAAACCCATCGGAGACCCCCAGGAAGGCCACTGGAGGCCCCCAAGAGGGCCTTAAAATGGTTTCAGGGGACCCCTGGAGGGCCCCAGCCCCCCAGGACCGCCCAAAAAGGCCCCAGGACGGCCCCGGAGGGCCCCAGGACGACCCAAAAAAGCCCCCCAAAACGCCCGGACGGCGTCATCTGTGCGCTCGTTTTTTTTTGTTGTTCTCTCTCTCTCTCTCTCTCTTTCCCCCTTCCCCCCTGTAACTTTTCGTCGGCCTCCACGCTCGTGGCATCCGATGGTTATCCTCGTTCGCCCGCTCCTCCCTCTGGACCTTCTCCCCGTTTCTCTCCCCCTCCTCCCCCCTTTCCGCCTCGTCAGTTCCCCCCTCATCCCTGCTCCCTTCCCGTTCCCCGTTCATGGACAGGTGCCATCGCTACAGTTTGATGTGTCGTCGTTTGCCAGCACCGTCGCGCGTGAACAAAATTATCCCGGCAAAGCAACCTAACAGCGATGTGTAGAAGCATATCTGAAAGCATTCCCCTTAAGATTCAGATGAAAATCCAGTTGTCGAATTCTGCTGTTCTCGCAGTCGTAGTCGCATTCGCGATGACAGTTGCAGCGGCAACGGCAGTCGCAGTCACAGCCTCAGCCTCAGCCT
>CAUYUJ010015477.1:218269-220169 GCA_963575745.1 Prorocentrum cordatum | reverse complement strand
CCTCCTCCTCCTCCTCCTCCTCCTCCTCCTCTTCCTGGTCGTCCTCCTCCTCCTGGTCGTCCTCCTCCTCGTGCTCGTCCTCCTCCTCCTCCTGCTCGTCCTTCTTCTCCTGCTCCTCCTGCTCCTCGTCCTGCTCCTGCTCGTCCTCGTCCTCCTGGTCTTGCTCGTCCTCCTCCTCGTCGTGCTCTTGCCCCTGCTGAAAATGTGGCCCAGGAGTGGGAGTTCTGGGAAGTCGAAGAGCACGAAGTTGCCTACAGTGGGCTACGGGCATTCAAAATGTGGCCCGGGAATGGAGTTCTGGGAACTCGAAGAGCACGAAGTGGCCTACAGTTGGCTCCGGGCATTCAAAATGTGGCCCGGGAATGGAGTTCTGGGAACTCGAAGAGCACGAAGTGGCCTACAGTTGGCTCCGGGCATTCAAAATGTGGCCCGGGAATGGAGTTCTGGGAAACTCGAAGAGCACGAAGTGTGTGACTGTTGCATCCGGTTATTCTAAATGTGGCCCGGGAATGGCGTTCTGGGATGTCGAAGAGCACGAAGTGTGTGACTGTTGCATCCGGTTATTCTAAATGTGGCCCGGGAATGGCGTTCTGGGATCTCGAAGAGCACGAAGTGTGTGACTGTTGCATCCGGGTATTGAGAATGTGGCCTGGGAATGGAGTTCTGGGAAGTCGAAGAGCACGAAGTGTGTGACTGTTGGTGAAAAACGAGCCCGGCACCCTGCCGCCCGGCAACTCCCCAACACCTGCCCGGACCCCCCTGTGGTATCAGTCTTCGCTGTTAGGTAAAAATCATTCCTCCCCCACTCCTGCGCACATGCGTGCAAGCGCATCGGGCAAACGCGGTGTCAGCAAGCACCAGGGATATCAGAAAAATGAGCCGATCACCCGTCCAGGCCTCGAGGTCCCCCCTTCTGAAGCAAACGATGATGTATTGTTCTGCCGGGGATGCGGCCCGGAAAAGGCGCATGGCGCGAAGCGCCAGCGCAGTCTTGCACTTAAATAAATAGCTATATATACACAACCACATAAACATACTTATATAGAAACGTCCCACCGCGTATGAATGATCCAGGCATCTGATCCAGGGTCTGGCCCCCACACCCCTTCATGATGATGCCATCGCCCCCTCCCCCCGAGCGATGCTCCCCCCCTTGTGGGCGTGGCGTGGTGGGCTCGTCCCCTGTGGTTTCGAAAGGTTCCCAGCTGGTCCTCTGGACGCTGTGCCTGCCCAAAACGAGCTCCCCAACCCTCAGATGCGTTCAAAAGGACTGCGATTTGCCGGAGGATCGGTCCAAGACGCCCAAGATGGTCTTCTGACGGCCCAAGAAGCCTCCAAGAGCACTCCCAAGAGAGCCGCAAGAGGTGCAACACATTGATAGTTCGTGTGTGTTTGACGGATTTTGACGTTTCCGCCTTTTGAGGTTCCCGACGGTCCACGACGGCCCGAGAGGCTCACAAGATCGCCCAAGAACGGCCCAAAAAGGCCCCCAAGAGTCCCGAGACGGCCCCAGAGGCCCCCAGCAGCCCAAAGAGGCTTACGAGACGGCTCAAGAGGGATGCCAGAGGGGAAACACGAACCCTTCTGCTCTCCTCTTCCTCCTGTAGTTGAGAGAGAGAGAGAGAGAGACAAAAAAAAGCAAAACAAAAAAAACGCACAAACATAAACTGCTGGCGCTCCGCGCGGATTTCTTGGAGCTGCGCTGGGCGCCCCCTCCCCCCCCCGGCGATGCCTCCGGCGCCGCCCCTGGCGCGTTCCGCGCGATCCAACAAATCCGCGCGGAGTGCCAGCAGTTTATGTTCATGCCGCGTCTTCTTGTTCGATATGGGGCGACGAGATTCACATGTATCCACCGCCGCTGGCCCCCGGAGCCGTGTCGGCGCCCCGTGGCCTGGCCCGG
>CAUYUJ010015477.1:163269-213269 GCA_963575745.1 Prorocentrum cordatum | reverse complement strand
AGGGCGGCGTGGTATCTAAACTGTCTCTCTTAATCATATGTGTTGTACAGCGTTTTACGCAGACAATTAGATACGGACATGTGTAGATATATATATATATGTATATATACGTATAGATATGTTCCAAAAACAAATACGCTCAGATGCGAGCTCCTATTGTTTTAGATACGGGAGGTATGTGTCCTTCAAAAAGTTTAAATACGGGGTCATGTATTAAATGCATTTATATATGTGTGTTTAGATATGTTTACATACGGTCCAATATGGCACCCATCGCTGGATAACATGTCCACCAATAACATATACAAATAGGTACGGCGCCATGTCTCTTCTGCCAGGCCTGGGCCACTCAATGACCTCGATCAGGGAAGACAATACACATGCCAGTCAGGACGACGATGAAGATGATGAAGAAGAGGAGAAGGAGGAGGAGGAGGAGGAAGTGAAGTGGGAAATCATGGACGGCGGGCGAGCCGAACGATCATGAGGACGAGGAGATCGAAGCAGAATAGCCATTCCCTTCAATCGCTGATCGACTTCATCCCCGTCCTGACTCCCCCTCCTCCACGTTATCCTTCTGGCGCTCCCTCCAACTCCACCTCGCTCCTCTTGCCTCCTCGCCGCGCGTCCTCATCCTCCTCCTCCCCGTCCGCGCTCATCGTCCGAATCACTCCTCCTCCTCCTCCTCCTCCTCCTCCTCCTCCTCTTCCCTCTCCCATCGTACGGTTCCCTGTTCCGATCCAGTTCTCTCCTAAATCTCATTTCGTCGTTGTTTTCCATCCTACTCCTCGTCGTTTTTGTCGTCGTCGCTCGTCTCCTCACTCCTCATCGGTACGGCTTCCCACTATCCCCATCCCGCTGTTCATTGCTTCGTCCAATATACATCATGAATCTTGTTCGCGCCGAGAGCACAGCCAACAGCATTCGTTATGACAAGAATTATGTACGAATAGATACGGCGCGGCACTGCCATTCTTTGGAACAAATACTGATGTATATGTTGTCTTGAAGGAAAACATACGGTCACACATCTTTATATTGTTTTTAATATGGATGCGCTTAGGTACGGCGGCGCTCCCGCGCAGGCCGGGAGCGCGCATCTCTCTCTCTCTATCTATGTATATTGTCGTTGCAGAAACATTGATACGATGGGCTTCTCGCCTGCACCTGGGCGCGATCGCATCTAAACGCATCTATTCGATTTAGATACGTCTTGCAGGGTAAACAAGGGCACTGTTACAGAAAATTGTGCCACAATGCAATAACAGAAAAAGGGGTGAAAACGCCCGAAAGCCTTGAACATTGAACCTCGACGTGCTCATGCACCCCGAGGCCGATGCATCACCCCCCCGCTGAGCCCATCCCCCACCTTGCGCTGCCCCTGGAGGCCCCGGGGGGCACGCACCCAAAGGAGCCCGTGGTTTCAGATTCAAGCAAGCTTGGGACTTCCGAGGACCCCGCCCATGCAAGTGAACTTGCTTATAATGTCGGGCACGTCCCCCTACAGGTGGATCCTAGACAAGAAAACATCTCGTCAAGAGATAACCACAGATACGCCCCCCCCCCGACTGTGAACAGAGAACACGAGGTCCGAGCACTCCACCTGTAATAGAGGGCCGTGCCCGACTTGGTACTTGCTGAAGTCTGAGAAAAAACCAGGCTCGAACTCACGGCGTCGGGCGTCTGGGGACGGGGCCCGTGGCGCCGAGCGCCGGCGCCGCTGTCCTGCCGCAGCGGGCGTACTCCGCGAGCGGGTACAGCCTCGTCAGCGCCTGGTCCTGGGAGCTGTGCACGAGCGTGATCGCCGCGCACCTGTCGAGAGCCTGTCCTGTCAGACTCGGGCAATCCTTACTTGCACGGCGTCGGCCCTTCCCCCCTCGCCCGTCTTCTGGACGAATACTCGCGCGCAGCTGCCTCGCGCCTTGCGTGATTTCCGCCCGTGCAGGTCGTTTTGCGGCTTGCCTCAAGTTAGGTAGTCCCCCCCGTCCATGCAAGCAAACTTGCCGGAGTCCAAACAACAGGCTCCAGCACGAGCGCACGAGCGCAATCGCCGCGCACCTGCCATGGGACGCAGAGGGCCATACTACTATGTGGCCTCCTCGGAGGCGTGCGTCCGACCCCACCATAGAATGTCAGAACCACCTTGTGTGTCATACCGTTTCCCGAGCGGTGCGGCCAGAAAGCGCCTGTCTCGACGCGTGTGCTACAAGATTTGTCGGTGCGCGCGTCGCTCCTGGGGGGGCGGCGAGCACATAGCATCAGTAGTACTATGAAGGGGCCCCAGGACATACAAGTAAATACACACAAATAAAAATATCCCCCGTATTTTCCCAGATTTTCGGGGTTTCTGTCTTCCCCCCCACTTCCCATATTTTCCCATATTTTCTGGGGAATCGACGACTAATTGTGTCTGTGTGTTTCTTTCCCTCCTGATAGTATGCTGGGGTTACGCCGATGTCAGCACGAGCGCACACGCTGAGAGCATCGGCGTCGGAGAAGGGGAGCCAGTGGATCGGGGACCCCGGGCCTGGAGGCTGGTGGCCCTCCCATCGTGCGTGGGCCACGGACATCACGGCCGCCCTCGTCAGAGAAGGCCTTCCCCCCGGGCTCTGAGGCCTCCGGGGCGCATTCCTCGACGAACGCCCCCAACGTAGACGCAAACCTTTCGGAGGTCCGCGCGGAGGTCTTGGCTCGGCGCTGGATGGAGGGCGCCAGGGGCGGCGTCTCCGCGCGCTTCCTCACCCTCTCCCTGGCACGCGGCGCGCGTCAGGGGCGGAGCCAGAGGCGCCGCCAAAGGGGTTCCAGCGCAAATCCAAGAAATCAGCGCGGAACTCCGACAATGCGTGTGTATGGAACTTCTTCTTTTTCTTCTTCTTTTCTTCGTCGAACCGCAAGCCAGCATACGTCGACCCCTACCCCCGACTTCGTGGGCTTTCGCATGGGCCAAGGAATGTGGGGCCCAACCTGGGGACATACGATGAGGGGCGCCCATCCTCGAAAGGGGTGCGTCCGCACACAGCAGGCCTTCATTGGGGAGGACACGCGAGAGGACACAAGATCCTTCCGAGGGCAACAGTGCCATAGGAATGTTCGAAGGCATGGGTCGCGAGGCACAGGACACAAGGGTACCCTTGATCTGGCAGGGTCGACCTCCAAATCAGGGCCGACTGTAGCCCCCTGGGGCTGTACCCCCGAGCTCCCTTCCTTTTCTCACTGCACCGATCCTGCAGACGTGCTGCAGCGGACTTTTGCATGGATTTCCGCCAGTGCAAAAACCCGGACAAGCGAGCGAGACACGGCGTGAATTTCCCGCGGATTTGTTTCAGTCTTCACACTCCTGGCCAGGAAATGAACCTCGCACTCCCGAGCGACATTCTCCAGGACCCCCCGGGCCCATCCCATGGTTTTCTCGGGTCGGGCGAAAGGGGGGGATAGCAAAGGGGGGATTGAGAATCAGCTCACGTAGCTGATTTTCCCGGCGCCTCCCGGCGCCGGAGGCGGCTATGTATCGAGGAATGGGCCCCTCGGGAAGAGGGGGAGGAGGGGGAGGAGGAGGAGGTGGAGGGGGAGGAGGAGGAGGAGGAGGAGGAGGAGGAGGAGGAGGAGGAGGGTGGGTAGGCAATCCACGCAGCGCCCAATCCCCCCCTTTCGTCCGCCCCGGTTTGCCGAGCGAGATCCGCTCTGCGATGCTGGCGCGCCGTGGCTCTGCCTCGGCGACGGCGCGCAGGGAGGGGCCCCAGGCTGGCTGGGCCTCCGGGGGCGCGACCCGCGGGGGCCGCGGGGGGGTGCCAAAAGACCTGGGCCGCGCGAGGGCGCCTGCGACAGGCCGCGGGAAGCAAGCGGCAGCAGCGAATGCCACAGTCATCGGTCAACGCTCAAGTCGGGCGTGTCCCGCCCACAGGAGTCACAGGAGGAAGATCCCCAAAAAAGTCCAAACTGGTCGGGGGGCGATGTTTTGACAAGTTTGAACATGTTCGAATGTTGTTTAGAATGTTTTTGAATCGGTTGCATTTGTCGTCAAAAATCCGCCTGTGGGGGGACAGGCCCGACCTGAGTCAACGCCTCCCCCTCCCCCTAATCTTCAAACTTGGCGGTGGGTCTGACGAGTCGCCCTTCGACCGCAGTCTCCCCCGCGCGTGCCAGCTTCGGGTTCGGGGAAGGGGGGGCGTGCCCTTCCCTCTGCCGTAACGCACCGCGTCCAAGCACCCGGGAACCCCATGTGCCAGCATCAAAGGCCACTCCGGCGAAAGGTCACTCTTGCGTGTAGCCGAAGTTCCGAGGGGCCCGACATCTCGTGGGGAAATCGGGGGCTCGGGGAGAGAGAGAGAGAGAGAGAGACATACATACATATCTATATATATGTGTACACATATATACATGTGTATATATACATATACATATACAGAGAGAGAGAGAGAGAAAGAAAGAGAGAGAGAGAGCAATCAAAAAACGGTAAACTGCGAAGCCTGGCCGCCAGCCGCGCGAGGGGGAACTCGGCCCCCGGCGCGCTGCCCAGGGCGTCGTTGTCGACCGCGGCGCCGACCAAGAAGAGCGACGCGACGCGCCCGCAGCGCTCGTCCGCGCACGCGGCAAGCGCCACGCGCGCCCCGAGTGAGTGCGCGGCCAGGACCACGCGGCAGCCGCGGTCGCCCAGATGCAGAAGCAGAGGAACCAGTAACCCGAAGAGGCAGCCGGTCAACGACCCAACTTGCGCCCGGGAGGAGGGGGAGGAGGGGGAGGGCGGAGGAGGAGGAGGAGGAGGAGGAGAGGAGGAGGAGGAGGAGGAGGAGGTGGAGGAGGAGGAGGGGGAGGAGGAGGGAGGAGGGAAGAGGAGGAGGAGGAGGGGGAGGAGGAGGGAGGAGGGAGGAGGAGGGGGAGGGAGGAGGAGGCTTCTGCGCTGCTTCCTCTCCTTCGGACATGGGCGAGCAGCCGTGCGAGCCCGGCCGCGGCAGCGGGCGCGGCCTCGTGCGCCCCCTGCCAGGCGGCCGCCGCCTCCACGTGCGCGTCCTCCGCGGACCACCGCACCTCGCCGCACGGCCAGCGGAAGGCCAGCGCGAGCGCGCCGCGCCCCTGCGGGCCGGGGAACAAAGAGAAAAGGGCAGGAGCAGACTCCACGTTCCCGCCGCGTCTTGTTCGCCAGGCCTCGCAAGGGCTCCCAACTTCGCGCTCCGCGCTGCGCGAAGCGCGAAGTGCGAACAGCTTCGCGCCCTCGCGCCGCCTCCCAGGGGAGAAGAGGAGGATGACGAGGAAGCGGAGCCGAACCGCGAAGCGCGAATCACTTCGCGCCCTCGAGGGCACCCTTGCTTCGATTGCGTGTCTTCCTGCCAGGCTCGCGTCTTTCTGATCCTGCCGTGCCCCCGGGAGCTCATGCCACAGACTCTTCGGGGGGGTCCGTGCGGAGCTCTCGGATCGGCGCTGGGCCCCCCTCGCCGGCGCGCGGAGGCGCCGCCAGGGGCGGCGGCAGAGGCGCCGCCAGGGGGGGGGGACTGCGGGACTGCCTACCGGACCACCCCAACCCAACCCGAAGACCCGAATTTCGGGTTGGGGGGGGGTAAGGGTTCCACCTGTGTCTTTTTACGATGTTTCCTGCCCCCCCCACCACTGATGGAAGTCGGGGGTAAATCTGAGCCTTCGGGTTGGGTTGGGGTGGTTTGGTGGGTGGTGAGGGGGCACAGCGCAGAGCCCAGAGATGAGCGTGGGCCTCCGAGACTGTGAGCTCGTGCAAGCTTTTGCTCCTCGAGCGCTCCGTTCCCCTCCCCCCTCAAGAGGGGCAAGCTCTCGCTTGGCGTATCGCGACGGCGGCCCCGGCGACACGCTATGCCCTGCGCGCGGGTAGCGCGTCGCGCCGCTCCGCGGGGCGGGATGTTCGGGCGGGCTCGGGACGTCAATGCTCGGAGACGGGGACGTGGACAGCGTGTCGCGCCGGAGCACGATAGGCCCAAACCGGCTGCGCGACGACGCTAAGCCAAAGTTCCTGACCGTTCCCGCCCTCGGGCCTATCCCTGTTTCTAAGAGGCGCCAGCCAAAGGGCGATGACACCCTTAGGGACGCACCCTCAGAACCTGAAGGGGGTCCTCAAGATCGGCATCGACATAGGGTGATGCCCATCTACAGGATTGGCATGTGTTGGGGGACCAACCTCACCGATGTCTAAAACAACGTAGCGCTTAAAACGAACAACGAAACGACACCCATCATGCAACACTGATATCTAAACCTGAACTTGCGCTAACAGTAACGAAACGAGGCGCTTGAAACAGCAGCCAAAAACGAAACGACCCTATAACAATGAACAACTAATGCTAGGGCCCAAACCAGGCTCAACAGCGCCGTAGCTCCAGAACACCGACGTCATGATTTGTTCATGACGTCCAATCCCTATAATTTTCGACCCATTCCCCGAGACGGGTGTTTCATACGATACCGTTTTTGTTAACGGCCCCGAGGCCCGGTAATGGCCCCCCAGAGGCAGAACATATAGAAACATATCCTGTCGTGATTTCTTCCTGACTCCAGGGGGTCTAGGGTCGATCCTTGGTGACATGCTTCAGGCAAGTAGCCTTAAGTCGGGTATGCCCTCCTTCAGGCGGAAATTGAAAGAAATATTAAACACATAGAGAAACCAGAATCCACAATAGTTAAAAAGGCAAGATAAATAGTCCCCATACAATTTTGTTCTATTCTCGAATGTTCCTCCTGCGCAAGGACACGCCCGCCCGAACAGTAGCCTGCGGCAGCACCGCGGCGCCGCGCCACCGCGCGGCGTGCTCGCGCGTGAACGCGCCCCACGAGGCGAAGCCGGGCACGAGGACGAGCACCTGGGGGAGCAACAGCAGCATCGATGACACACGCTGCCGTGGGAAGCCCATCGCAGGGGAGCAAGACGATGACAGACACACTCTTCGTCGGCGGCGAGGCGGAGGGCGGCCCGCACAGGCGAGTGGCGACTCGTGGCAACCGAACGAATGGCGAATTGGCCAGCGTGCAAGAGCGGGGAGACAACAAGGACATTACCACATGACCACAAACATTTCTGAAGTCCGCGCAGATCGCTCGGATCGGCGCTGCGCCACTGGCGCGTTCTGCGCGCCAGCTCTGCGCGCTCCTGGAGGGAGGTCCAGCGCCGACCCGAGGAATCCGCGCGGACCTCCGACTCTTTCTGCTTATGCTGCTGCTTGGTCCCCAAGCGGCAGCATTAATGACACACGCCGCCGTGGGAAGCTCATCACAGGGGAACAGACGACGGCTTCGGCGCGCGAGAGCTGGCTGGGCTGCGGTCCAGAAGGGGCCTACCATCGAGCGCGCAGCATCGTGAGGGGGCACGGGAGGCCCATACCCCCTCGCGTCGTGAACAAAAACCACGGCGGCATTTTGTCGCTATTGTTTCGGCCTCTAGGGCCCCTTCCAGGGCCTCGGGGCCGTCAAAACAGGATGAAAAGCTGGTCCCTGGGAAGGGGTCCGGACTTCTGCGGGTCAGGTCATGACAAAAGCACGACGTCGGGGGTGTGCGGGGGGGGGGGCTGGCGCAGGCGGGCAAGCCTCGACGTGGAACTGGCGATGCATGGCCGATCGATCGGCAACGGAGCCCCCGACAGCGAGTCTGTACGTGCCCGGGCGGGCGCTGGGCTGTCGGGCAGCGATCGGCGATCAGTGGGCGACTGGGGATCGATGCGTTCGCCCTTGATCCCATCCCCCCCCCAACGTTGCGCATGACATCTGCAGCGTGCTACTGAGAAAGATCTTCCACGCCTTCGGACAAGAGCTACGGCGCGACAGACGAACGGGCTCCCAACGGCGGCGTGCTTGTACGGCCGCGATCCCTTGGCTCTGCGCGTCGCGACGGCAGCCCCGGCGACACGCTGTGCCCTGCAAGCGGATATAGCGTGTCCTTCCGCTCCGCGGCAGGCGCTCAGGAAATAGGACCGCGACCGCTGGAGTCCACGGCGGGGCCGATAGGAGGAGGAGGAGGAGGAGGAGGAGGTGGAGGAGAAGGAGGAGGAGGAGGAGGAGGCGAAGGAGGAAGAGGAGGAGGAGGAGGTGGAGGAGGAGGAGGAGGCGGAGAAGTAGGAGGAAGAGGAGGATGAGGAGGATGAGGAGGAGGTGAAGGTGGAGGAGGAGGAGGAGGAGGGAGAGTGAGGAGGTGAAGAAGAAGAAGAAGGATGAGGTGAAAGTGAAGGTGAAGGTGAAGGTGGAGGATGAGGAGGATGAGGAGGATGAGGAGGAGGAGGAGGAGGAGGCGGGGAAGTGCGCGGGCGTCGAGGCCTGGGAGCCGGGCAGTGGGCCAGCGTGCCGCGCCCGAGCGGGGTGGGCCACAACTGGCGGCACGACTCGCGAAGCGCTGACCGTACTCTGGAGGCCTGGAAATGGGCACCAACACCAACCCCCCTCCCTCCCTTCCCTCCCTCCCTCCCCCTCCCCTCTCTCCCTTCCTCCCTCCCTCCTCCTCCTCCTCCTTCTCCTCCTTCTCCTCCTCCTCCTCCTCCTCCTCCTCCGCCTCCTCCTCCGCCTCCTCCTCCTCCTACACAGGGGGTCGCCTCCACAGGGGTAAGACTGTCCTAGATTTTGGTGTTGGTGGCGATAGTTCGTCCACTTGGGAAGCCCGAGTGTTACCACCGTCGCCGAGATCGGGAGCAACTTCCCTCGGTGGAGGCACACCGCCGATCTTGGTGTTGGTGTCAACCCCTGGGCCTCCGCGACTACTCTCTTTCCCCAGTGCGGCCCGAGAAGAAACTCCTCAGAAGCAGCAGGAGGAGGAGGAAGAGGAGGAGGAGGAGGAGGAGGAGGAAGAAGGGAAGGCCGACGAGTACCACCAGCGCGTCGCTGCCGGTGAAGTGCCGCGCCCTCGGGCAGAACAACCGAGGGAGCAACACCCGCCGACGGGCTCCCGGCGGCGGCGTGCCACGGAGGATGCTCTCCGCAGGGAAGCCAAGGGGCACCGGCACCGCTGCTCTCAAGGCGTGCGTGTAGGCCAGAATCCCGCGGCAGATTCAGCCGTGGCGACGAGGGCCTCCCAGGAAGCCCCAAAAAACGAGAACGAGGTGAACGTAGCAGTCTGGGTACCTCTTCCTCCTCCAGCACCGCTCTTCTTCCCTCCCGGGCACCGTCGCGCCGCTGGGCACCGCCATCCTCTCGATGCTGGCCTGGCTTGGCGGCGCGCAAGTCGGGGTAGGGGGGGAGTGGGGGAGGCTTCTTAGAAGGAGGCTGCTTCTGAGAAGCCCCCCCCTACCCCTACCCCCCTTTCTGTGCGTGGTCGGCTCAACGTCGTCCCCGTCGCCCTCGGCCTCGCCAGCCACGCCCTCATCCTCAACGTATTCGTCGTCAGCGTCCTCGTCGCCGACGCCGTTCGACGCCTTCCTACCCGTTGTCTTTTCCGCCGTCCTGGCCGTCGTCGCTCGACGTCGTCGTCGTCGTCGTCATCATTGTCGTCGTGGTCGTGGCTGAAGTGGCGGGGGGGGGCGCGCCAGTGATCATGGGCGGGGTCCCTGGAGCTGGAGTTTGATTTTTTTGTTTCCACGACAGCGGCCGTCGCCGCCCCCCCCCCCTGGTGACGTCACGTTCCGTGCCGGCGGCGTCAGGAGGAATGCCTGGAGATGACCGAGGCCAAGTAGGAGCAGCATGTCGCTGGCGATCTGCGCTGCAGCGCTCGTATAGACCATAATGCTCGCGTGCACCAAAGCGCGCACGCACACCACAGCGCCTGCGTACGCCGCAACAGCCGCGCGCAACGCATCGCCTGTGTACACCAAGATTCGTGCGTGCACCACGGCGCCTGTGCACACCACAGCGAATGTGTACGCCGCAACGGCCGTTTGCATAGCAGCGCCAGTGTGCACCACAATGCCTGCGTGCACCGCAGCGCCTGTGTACACCACAGCGCCCGCGTACACCACGGCACCCGTGTGCAACACAACGCTGGAGGAAACCAGAATGCCTGGGTGCACAAGGCATGCGGGAGGAGCATGTAGGCGCGGACCTGCTGAGGACAGCCGAGTACCACGCGAAGATCAGTGCTGATAATCAAATGCGATGATATTTCCTCCTCCCTCCTCCTCTTTGTCCTCCTCCTCCTCCTCCTCTTCTTCCTCCTCCTCCCCCCCCCATCAACCCTCACCCTCCTCCTCCTCCACCTCCACCTCCACCTCCTCCTCCTCTTCCCCCTTCACCCTTCTCCCCGTCGTGCGGGTCGGCGCTACAGCGCACATGCGCATCTCAGCGTGCACCACAACATGGGCATGGACAAGAAAAGAGTACAAGCGCCACGGTGCCATGCCACAGCGCCCCCATGCCACAGCGCCTCCCTTTGCACTGTCTCCACGGTGCCCCACGCCTCAAGCAAACTCCTTCAGGAGGACGCCGCCCCTGTCTTTACGCGCGTCCCGATCCCAAGGGCACGGCACCTCCTTTTCTTTCCCCTCCTCCTCCTCCTCCTCCTCCTCCTCTTCCTCCTTTTCCTCTTCCGCCTCCTCCTCCGCATGCTCCCCGAGAGAGAGAGAGAGAGAGAGAAAAAAAAAAAAGAGAGAGAGAGAGAGAGAGAACGAGAGAGATAGGACTCATCGATTCCCGAGGCGCTCCTGTTTCCGTAAAGATCCTTGTCCAACCCCAATATAATATCATTGTTTCCTGTGGAATTCCATCTACAACAACGGTGTTCTGTTGCACACGGCTGCTATGGTGCACGCAGGCGCCGTGGTGTACACAGGCGCTGTGATGCACGCAGGCACTGTGGTGTACACAGGTGCTGTGTTGCACGGCTGCTGTGGTGTACGCATTCGCTGTGGTGAACACAGGCAGGCGCTGTGGTGCACGCAAGCACTGTGGTGCACGCTGGCGCTGTGTTGCACGCGGCTGCTGTGGTATAACATAGGCGCTGTGGTGTACGCAGTCGCTGTGGTGCACGCAGGCACTGTGGTTCACACCAGCGCTGTGGTGCAGATCGCCACCTACATGCTGCTCCTACCCGTCCTCGGCCATTCCGAAGCATTCCCTGACGCGGCCGGCGCGAAACGTGACGTCACCGGCCCCATTCCCCCCCCCCCCACACCTGGTGACGACCGTCATCGCCCCGGACTTATAATAAAAACGCGAAACATAATACGAATAAAACGATTGAAAAATACGAATGGAAATAACAATGATGAAAATAATAAAATGAAAAACGATTATTCACAATGATTATCATTCACAAGTACGATTATTCAAAAAACAAAAAAAAACTGGCCCGCGGGGCCCCTCCCCGGGGGGGCCCGAGCCTGGCCCCGCTTCCTAAGCCGCGCCCGGCCGTTGGGTGGACGAGGCAGCCCCCTGAAGGCGGCCGAAAGGAGGAGGAGGAGGAGGAGCAGAAGGAGGAGGAGGAGGAGGAGGAGGAGGAGGAGGAGGAGGAGGAGGTACCACGTGTCACACCTCACAGACTGCTTGCTCTGGAGCCACGGCCCTTGTCGCCAGATCTCACCTCCCTCGGGTGCTCGCGCTCCCGAGAGGCCGGAGAAGCCACCGAAAGTTGCAGCGGGGGCCTCGAGAGCGGTGGGACGGCGGCCAGCGGTTCGCTAGCACGCCCCACGCTGGGCGGGCCTCAGGCTGCGGGAGGGGGTCGCGCACGACAGCCCCTGGGGCCAGAGACTGAAGGGGCCTGGGGACACACAAGCGAATAGACACACATCCCAGGATGCCCGATATCTGTCATGTCTTCTGGACGTTCGTCTTCCCCTTCACGTCTCGTAGTTTCCGGATCCTTCTGAACATCGACAATGATTTGGGCCTATGTGTGTTGGTTCCCTCCTGAGAGACAGGAGGAGAAGACGGGAGGCGACAGGATGAGGAGAGAGGAGGAGGAGGAGACAGCAGGAGGAGGAGGAGAAGACAGGAGGAGGAGGAGACAGGAGGAGGAGGAGGAAGAGGAAGAGGAGGAGGAGGAGGAGAAGACAGGAGTAGGAGGAGGAGACAGGAGGAGACAGGAGGAGGAGGAGGAGGAGGAGGAGGAGGACGGAGAGGATCGGGCACGCGCTGGCATGGACTACGGACTCGTGACGCTGGCGCGCGAGGGCGCCAGACCCACGGACCGGGGAAGAAGCACGCCCCGAAGCATGGCCCCGGTGCCGCCCCATCTGGCGACGGAGCGCGTCGCCTGCGCCTGGCAACGGGACCCGTCGCACATCCACGCGCCCCACAGTCGGGGCGCTGACCTAAGGAACCCGAGATAAGGAACGAGGCCCTTCTTCCCAGTAGGTTCAAACTTCGGTTCCCATGGAAAACCTCAGGGAAACCTCTGGCACACTGCACAACAATCAAGGAACACCGAGCCCCTCCCCAACGCAAAGGGTTCCCTCTTCAGCGCACCAGCTGTAATCCGCCGCCGTGCTGTGAGGCACGAGCTGGAGTGCCCCATCGGGTCCCCCTGTGGCCCCAGCCCTCGGCCCACCGGCTTGGGTAGGAAAGGGCCCGGACTCCAAATCCTCAAATGCTCAAGGGCTTCCCTGCGCGCCTCCTGCCTGCCGCGGTTCCTCGGCACTTGCAGCATGATGGCGGCGCGCACGAGGGGATAGGGAGAGGGGGAAAGTCTTCTCAGAAGCAGAGGTGCTTCTCAGGTGGCCTTCCCCCCTCCCCCTACCCCCCTCTGCGCGTGGCTGTGCATGTGTCGCCTCGTCGTTTGTTCTCGACGCGCCCAAATGGACGAGGCTGACACCACGGCAAGCCAAGGCAAATCCTTCGTCCCGCGCCAAAGCAGACGAAGATGGCACCGTGGCACTTCCCCTGGTGGCCGAGGCGACCTCCCCAACACGTACGGCCGCGCATCGGATCAAACGGCGCGGCGACGTGTCTTTCTTCCCAGACCCCCGACGTCGCGATTTTTCATGACAAGACCCTCCAAAGTCTGGACACCTTCCCCAGGGCCGGTTTATCATCCTGAGTCGTTTTTTGACGCTCCCGTGGCTCGGTGAGGGCCGCAGGAGGCAGAAAGTGCCAAAAACCCTCCAGTCGCGATTTTTGTTCGCAGCGCGAGGGGGTCTGGGGACGTACGGCCGCGCGTCGGAACAAACGGCGCGGCGACCTCTCTTTCGGCGGCGAGCGAGGGAGGGGAAACGCAAAGGAAACGGCCTTCTCAGAAGGCGGCGGGGCTTCTCAGAGGCCCTCCGGCCTTCCGAGGAGAAGTTTTCTGTGTCTTCGGGGAAAGCTTTGAACACTTCTGAGAAGGCCGGGGGCCTTCCCAGCCTTCTGAGAAGGCCCGCCCCTTCTCACTTCCCCCACCTGGCAGAAACCTACCAGATGGTGTCGGAGTAGATGGGGTCGGAAGATCGCGCCGCATCGCCGATACATCGCGATGCATCGGCGATGCATCGGCGAGGCGGCACGATCCTCCAACCCCATCTACTCGGACCCCATCTGTGAGGCCTCTACTTTTGTTTCCCTCCTTTTCAACAACACCCGATCTTGACGAAGAAGCACTCACTCGAGACCTTACCAGCCTGCCGATTTCCGCCGATTAGACTTCTCCCGATCCAGGCGTCGATTCCGGCCAATCCGCTTCGCTTCGATCGCCGATCCGACTCATTGATTCGATTCTGGAAATGCCTGCCTCTTCTTCCCCTCCCATGCACAAACGAGCCTTCTGAGAAAGCCCGCCCCTTCTCACTTCCACCCCGGGGCTCGCCGCGAAAGCCTGTCTTGGAGCCAACGAGCGCCCCGAGCCGGGCCACGAGGGCCCGGGCGAGCAGGAGCACGGGCAGGAGGAGGAGGAGGAGGGGAGGAGGAGGAGGAGGAGGAGGAGGAGGAGGAGGAGGAGGAGGAGGAGGAGGAGGAGGAGGAGGAGGGGAGAGAGGAGGAGGAGGAGGGAGGAGAGGAGAAGGAGAAGGGAGGAGGACGAGGGGGACGAGGAAGGAGGAGGAGGAGGAGAGGAGGAGGAGAGGAGGGAGGAGGAGGAGGAGGAGGAGGAGGGGATGGAGGAGGAGGAGGAGGAGGAGGAGAGAGGAGGAGGAGGAGGAGGGGATGGAGGAGGAGGAGGAGGAGGAGGAGGAGGAGGAGGAGGAGGAGGAGGAGGAGGAGGAGGAGAAAGACCAGTGTAAACCGAAGAACCATCAACGATGTTGGAAACATATCCTCCCTCCAAGCTCCCGCTTCGTTGGCCCATACAGAGGTTCATCTCCACTGAGAGACCCTGAAGCGTGCCAAAACATTGTTCTCGGGATTCCAACGCAACGGATCAACTTGACTCTTGCTTCTTGACGATCCAGAATCGTGCCAGAAAGCAACGCCTGGGACTTCAACACCGCGAATCAATGTGCGTAACTGTTGCACCCTCATGAATTTGGTATCTTCCAAAACGCAATTTCGGGTACGTTGGCCATGAGAGTCCGCTAAATTCTTGCAAATATTTAGGACATGTGCGCAACGTCATAGCGGGAACCACATTTCGAAAGGGAACCGCCCTCAACCCGCGGAACTCTTGCAACAATGTACAACGAATGTGCGCGGCGCGAAAGCGAATACCACATGTTGAAAACCACCCGCCCTCGATGCGTGGAACTCTTACACATGTTTGAAACGAATGTGCGCGGCGCTAACGCGAGAACCACACTTTGAAAACAACCTGCCATTAATCCGTGAAACTTGTGTCAAAAGACTGCACGCGGCGCTATGGCGAGAGCTACATGTTGAAAACCACCCGCCCTCCACCCGTGAAACTGTTGCCATGTTTTGCCTCGGGGTGCGACATGGATAATTCATACGGAGGAGAAGGAGGAAGAGGAGGATGAGGATGGGGGAGGAGGAGGAGGAGGAGGAGGAGGAGGAGGAGGAGGAGAGGAGGAGGAGGATGATGATGATGATGAGGAGGAGGAGGAGGAGGAGGAGGAGGAAGGGCGAGGATGGAGGATGCGACGCTGGTGGCGGCCGACACGTGGTGCGCAGGACGGGCACACGGCAGGCAAGGCCCTCGGCTGCAGCCCTCCGCGGCCTGAAAAAGGCCGCGCGCCCTCCCCAGAGGACGCCGAGGAGGACGGCGGGCAGAAGGAGGAAGAGGAGGAGGAGGAGGAGAAGGAGGATAATGAGGAGGAGGAGGAGGAGGAGGAGGAGCAGCAGATTGAGCAGGAGGAAAAAGAGGAGGAGGAGGAGGAGGAGGAGGAGGAGGAGGAGGAGGAGGAGGACCAAGGGCGCCTGACTTCGCGCCCCGCGCTGCGCGCTGCGCGGAGCACCTCACGCTCTCGCGCCGCCCCCCCCCAGGGGAGACGAACGAGGAAGACGAGGCAGCGGAGCCGAACCGCGAGGGCGGCGCGAACCACTTCGCGCCCTCGAGGGCGCCACTGGAGGCCGGGCGGGGCCTCCAGATCCGCCGCGTCGCACACGGCGTCGAAGGCCTCCGCCCACAGCTCGTCCGCGGCCTGCGCGCGGGCGCCTTCGGCCTCAAGCCGCCTCCGCGCGGCGGCCCGCTCGGCGCGGCCGGCGGCCTTCAGCTCCGCGAGGCTCGGCCTGGCAGCCATCGCCGCTGGCGCGCAGAAGCTTGCGGGGAGCAGGCCCTCGGAGTATTCAGAGCCTGTTCTTTTGTTCAGGCAAGTTTGCTTGCATGGCGTTCGCCCCCCCCCCACACCCACCCCACCCCACCCCACTCCCCCGCCCCCCCGCCCCCCTCGCCCCTCTTCAAACGAATGCTAGCGTGCAAGCGCCTTTCGACTTGCATGATTTCCGCACGCGCAATTCGTTTACGGCTTGCTGCAGGTTCAGCCACCCCCGCCGTCCATGCAAGTAAACATGCCGGTGTCAATAAACAAAAGCTCCAGTCTCGGCTCCAGGGGCCCGTCATCGGGCCCAGGGCTGGGCGTTGCTCGATACTGGGTGGGGGGGGGCCAAATGGGAGGGCGGAGAGGCGTGTACCTCTCGTGCCCCGTTGTGGGCCCCAGGGTGCCTCTGTATAGTCCTCCTTGAAAACGCAAGGGGTGCACTTCTTGTCTACGCCCTCCCCCAAGGATCGATTCCCCCCCTTCGGGGATCTTCTGACCAGGGCCAATCCAGACCCCCAGGTCAGTCGGGCTTTGCAGAATCCCGCACGATCTTGCGATCCTGCACCCAAGCCCGGGCCAACCCTGCGCCCAAGCCCGGGGTCAATGCGACCCTGGCTCTGCAAGATCCTGCAAGATCGGGCCCCATTTGCATTGACCCTGCACGGTTTCCCCCGGGGCCGTAGGCGACCCGAGGGGGAGGATGAGGAGGAGGAGGAGGAGGAGGAGGAGGAGGACGAGGAGGAAGAGGAGGAGGAGGAGGAGGAGGAGGAGGAGGAGGGTGGAGGAGGGGGAGGAGGAGGAGATGGAGGAGGAGGAGGAGGAGGAGGAAGGAGGAGGGAGGAGGAGGAGAAGGAGGAGGAGATGGAGGAGGAGGAGGAGGAGGAGGACGAGGAGGAGGAATAGGAGGAGGAGGAGGAGGAGGAAGAGGAGGAGGAGGAGGAGGACGGGTCACCAAAGCCCTTCGGAGAAACCCTCAAACCCCGTCTCAAGGCTCCCGACCCATTCGCGCATCGCCCGACTGGGACCATCAGAGCTTCGCCGGCCCAGAGAACAACGGCAGGGCTGTTTTTTCTCACCGCTTCCTCAGAGGCATCTCTTGAACGTGGGAACTGTTACAAACAATTGCACAAGGGAAAAACTCCGATCAATGGATGGTTTGATCGAGAAGAAGATCGACTGGTAACCCGGGAACCCGGAACCCACCGAAATCGGCCCTGGACCTTGACCAAAAACCTGGAAACCCCGAACTGGGAACCCGGGAATCCAGCCGGCCACCAAAATCGGCAGGATACTTTCGCCAAATCTTTCAATTTCCGCCAGGACCCCTTCAGTGCAAGCACTGATTGGAACGGCGTCCGGATACGGCAACAAAAAACAGCTCGCGGCCGCACTGGAACCGCCACTGGAACGGGACCAACAAAAAAAAACACGGCGACGGAGGAAACTGCAACACAAACGGCGACGGAAACGTCCCACCAAAAAGGGCAACACGGAACCGGTCACAAAAACTGCCCTGTTGTTTCCAGGGCTCAGGAACTACCCCCCGGAAGGGAGTCGGGGCCGCGTAGAGGACACTGAGGTCCTCGGGCGTCCTCCGGCGTCCCCGGCGGGCGCCGAGGGCGCGCTCGAGCCAAAAGGGTGGGGGACCGGGCCACGGGGGCCGAGAGGATCCGCGCGGGCACGGCCGACGTGTGTCTTCTCTGTGCCTCCCCCCTCCCGCTCCTGCGCAGACCCCCCCCCGCCGCTTCCTCCTCCTCCTCCGCGTCCTCCTCCATCTCCTCCTCCTCCTCCTCCTCCTCCTCCTCCTCCACCTTCTTAACCCTTTCGCCCTAGTCCCCCTCCTTCCCTTCCGTACCCTCCCTCCGTTTCCCCCTTCTCGTTGCACTCCCTTCCCATCCACCCCTACTTTCTGACTCGTATCTCCCCCCGTCGACCTCCTCCTCATCCTCCTCCTCCTTCTCCTTCTTCTCCTCCTGTGAGAAGGAGGGAGAGGAAGAGGAGGGGGAAAGAAGGAGGCTCCTCACCCCCTCTCTCCCAGGACTCCCACTCCTACTCTTCTACTCATCATGAGCCTTAGTGAAAAGCGAAGAATCCCCTCTGAGATACGTACCAACAGCACCAACTCTGACATACGTTATTCGACGCGGAGATCCCCATCTGTGCATATCCTTTCCTGGCAAGCGTCTCTAAGCCGGTGGCAACTGGGCGCCTCCTATCGAATCCCTCTTGGAGTGCTCTAACGCTGTGCCTGCTACTTCGAGATGATCCTGGGACCCTGAAGTGACAGGAATCGGGGCTCCTCCTCCTTCTCCTCCTCCTCCTCCTTCTCCCGCTCCTCGTCAAAATCCTCTAACCTCACAATCTCCCAACACGTCCTCACTCGCTGTAATGCTGCGTTGGGCTTCCAGATGAGCAGGACTAGGAGCACGAGGATGAAGAGAAGTACGATACGTAAGGGTGCATATCTTGTCCATGGCGTTTGAATCAAGGGTGAGGAGGACACCGCATTGGACAACTGAAGCCACCGCCATCGCTCGACCATGAATATCGTTGTCCTCCCCCATCTGCCTTCTCCTCCTCCTCCGCTGCATCCTCTTCCTCCTCTTCTATCAGCCCTCCCTATCTATCACGGAAATGTTTTGGCATCGACGGCCATGCCCCAGAAACAAATCAACATCTCTCCCTGTGCCTCGTGCTGCTCCGCTCCTCTCCCCATCTCCTTCCCTGCCTCGTCCTCATGGAGGGATGGGGGAGGAAGAGGAGAAACCACGAGCCACGGACTCCCGATAACATGACGACGACTTCTCCTACAGGGGCTGATAAACACCAATTTCGGATAGCATCGAAGATGCATCTCACATCTCCGAGGCCGGGATCCGAGACGAACACACACTCTCACACATACGCACACACAGTTATCTATCTATACATGTGGATCTCTTCAAATACATGCGCACACATGCGCGAACAGGCCAGCGGGACGACGACGAGGGCCCCGCCTTGGACCACGGGTCCACCGCCTTCGACCACGGGTCCTCGTTGTCATTCCAAGGCCCTGGCTGCGACTT
This sequence comes from Prorocentrum cordatum, assembly GCA_963575745.1. NCBI lineage: Eukaryota > Dinophyceae > Prorocentrales > Prorocentraceae > Prorocentrum > Prorocentrum cordatum. The sequence goes on along the minus strand of CAUYUJ010015477.1, from coordinate 194,713 downwards.
CGCGGCGGGGACAGCGGGCTGGTCCTGGTATGGCGCGGGCAGGAGGGGCGGGCAGGAGGGGGGGATCGAGGGAGGGAGAGGCGGAGGCTGGATTCCGCCCGAGGGCGTCGTGCCGAGTTGAGATTAAGGCGACCAGGTTCGCGGAAATGACTCCAGGATTACCGAGCTCGCTATAGGCTTAACGGGTACCAAAACCATCTTTAGGGATGCGGCGGTCATCGGCCGAGTTTGCGGAAAATTCGCGGCTCGGGGGGGGAACATCGGTCTAGAGGGTGGGATGCGGCCAAATCAATCAAAATCAGTTCCCAGACCCCTCCCGGGTTCCACCTGGTGCAGTTTTGACACCAGCTCCATTTCAAATGGCCCCCAAGCCCGAAAACGAGACCCGGAGGCCGAAGAAGGCAAAAACACCTTCCCGAACCCAGAGCCTCGCGAACCTGCCCGCCCGCCCTGCTGGCCAGAACTTATGCTGGGCCACCTGAGGCCCAGCAGTCGGTTCCAACAGCAGGAGTTTGTGATTACGATGAGAGGGTAAAGGAAAAACACCATGAACATACACTTTTGGCGCTCCGCGCGGATTTCTTGGATCTGCGCTGGGTCTGGCGCGCGGAGCGCGCCAGGGCCGGCGCCGGAGGCGCCGCCGGGGGGGCCCAAGCGCGGATCCAAGAAATCCGCGCGGAGCGCCAAACGTGTATGTTTACGGCGTTTTCCTTCTTCTTCTTCGAGCGAGGGCCACAAAAACAAGAGGAGGAAGCAGACGACAGAGCACGCGAGAGCAGGGAGGGCGGGGGAGCCGCAGGGGAGTTTGCGGCGGCGGGGGGGGGGGGGGGAGAAACGAGCGAGAACGGAGAGGGGCTCCTCCCCCCCCCCCCCCCCCCCCTCCCTCCTCCTCCTCCTCCTCCTCCTCCTCCGCCTCCTCTCCTCCTCCTCCTCCTCCTCCTCCTCCTCCTCCTCCTCCTCCTCCTCTTCCTCCTCCTCCTCCCCCTCCTCTCCATGGGTGAGGCGCTCCAGAAAGGGCTCCGCCTTCGAGGACGGAAGGGGCTATCGGCTCTCCCTCGGCGGAGGGCGGCGGCGGAAAAGTGCAGCGAGAGCGGCTCCGCCGGCGGAAGTAAAAGATGCGCCCCCCAAAGATGACAACCGCTCTGGACGGAGGGTTTCCGGGATCCGCCGGGTGGAGGCGCAGCGGCGTAGCGAACAAGGGGGGGGGCGGGCAGGAGGTGCGGGCGGCGAGAGGGAACGGACGAGCGAGACGGGGGAGGCGGAAGGGGATGAGGATGAAGAGGAGGGAGAGAAGGATGACAGAGGAGGAGGAGGAGGAGGAGGAGGAGGAGGAGGAGGAGGAGGAGAAGGATGAGGATGAGGGGATGATGATCATTCGACTTCTTTTGGACTATCATTGCGGACAAACTTCGACGTGCAGGCGCTTCAGCGACCCACTATTGAGACGCTGGTGCGGTAGCGGAGGAGACGAACACCGCAGTGTTTCGCCCCGAAAGGACGGCACTCCGCTGCCGCCAATCGCGGAGGAGTGACCGTGCACAGCCTGTGCCACGGAGATCGCGCTGGTGCCTGGTGAAGCTTGCCAGCTGCTGCAGCAGACGCGACAGCTGCGGCCCACGCCGTCCGCCAAATTCAAATGCAAGGCCCTGCGCACTAGTTCCGCCACGAGCTTCATATTTTCTTACTTTCGCAGCCTCGGCAGCGGTCGCGTCAGCGAGCTCCGAATGGCCGCGGCGGTTGCGCGTGCTGACTACCGTGACGGCACCATGGAAAGCTGGGAGCGAGCAGTGGCCCCAGAGCTGGAAGTTCGCGCGCGACCCGCACATGGCTTCAGTGGCCAGCTCTGGAAAGACGACTTCGCGTGTGGCTGCAAGGCCCGGTGTGCGAGCGTATGTTTCAAGTTCGTCGCATACTCGATCATGCAGACGGTTGCGGACTCCACAGTCATGCAAAAATGGCGTGGTCTCCAAGATCGTCGAGAACTGGACCACAGACTCGACCCTTTCCAGCACGCGTGCGATGCTGGCAGCAACATGCAACGCGGAAGAGAGGCAGCCAGACACGCCAGCGAAATTGATGCGGAACGCATCGTCCGACCAGGGGGCCAGACCCCTGGTGGCGTTGGCCATCGTTGAGGAGGAGCAGGATGAGGGGGAGGGGGAGGAGGAGGGGGAGGGGGAGGAGGAGGAGGAGGAGGAGGAGGAGGAGGAGGAGGAGGAGGAGGAGCAGGAGGAGGAGGAGGAGGAGGAGGAGGAGCCCGCACATCCAAGCCCACTTTCCGGACCGCCTCCGGACAGCCAGTGCGCTCGCTGCCCAGGCGCCCCTACAGAGAGAGTACGGCATCGGCCGCTCGAAGCACGCACAACTTCTACGGCGGTGCGCAGCAGCGCTGCGCCTGCAGCTACGGCGTGCTCCAGCGGAAGCGTGTGGGCACCCGTTTGCGCATCGGGCTCCGCCTGTGGCGTTCTTTCCGTATCGGGGAGCACCCCTGCCGCTGCCAACCGGCCAGGGCAATCCCCGGCAGCAGTGAGCATGCCGGAGAGCTCGTACCCTGGGCGGCAAGCTGCCGAGAGGCTCGCGGCAGCGCGCGCAGGAGCGCGGCGAGGTGCGGGAAACGAGCCTCATGAGCAATGTGTCGAAACGCCATGTCTCCATGGCTTAGCGGTAAAGTCAGAGCGCTAAGACGGGCCGCGCCTGCCACTCCAGGTCCGCGCAAGGAGGCCCGAAGAAAGCTGTGCGGACAAGGCAACTGACCGCGTTGGCCAAGCGACGTGCGAACGGCAGGGACGCTGCCAGCTTGATAGCACAGGCGTCGCAGCACAGGAGGCGGTCGCGGTTCAAGACCAAACAAACAAGCTTCCAGCGAGGGCTCAAATTCCAGAGAGGGCACAATGGCTTTCAAGCAAGAGGACGAGGACAAGGAAGAGGGAGAGGTTGAGTAGGAGGAGGATGCTACTGCTGTTGTTGCTGCTGCTGCTGAGGATGATGATGGTGATAATGATGGTGATAGTGATGGCGATGATGATGGTGATGATGATGATATGGTAGTTGTGGTGGTGATAATGACGATGATGACAGTGATGGTGGATACAAGAATGATGACTATTGTGTTGATGATGAATGTGACCGTGACGGTGATGGTGATGGTGGTGATGACGGTCATGAGGGTGCTGATTCAGATGATAATGGCGATGCTGATGGTGATGATGATAGTGATGGTGATGCTGCGTATGGCATGGTGCTGAGGATCATGATGATGCTAATAATCAAGATGATTGTGCTGATGACTGTGATGACGGTGATAAAGGTGATGAATCATAATGATGGTGATTATGATGAGGGGGATGGTAATGATGACGGTCGTGGTGCTGATAATGATGATGATGATGATGATGATGCTGATGATGATGATGGTGGTGGTGGTGATGGTGATGGTGACGGTGGTGGTGGTGGTGATGCTGATGTTGATGCGTGATGTTGATGGTGGTGGTGGTGATGATGATGATGATGATGATGATGTGGATGATGATGGTGATGAGGGTCGTGGCGATGGCGGTGCCAATAATGATGATGATGATGATGATGATGATGCTGATGATGACGATGACGATGATGATGATGGTGGTGGTGGTGGTGTTGGTAATGGTGATGATGACGATGATGATGATGATGATCATGATGATGATGATGCTGCCGATGATGATGGTGATAATGATGATCGTGGTGATGGTGATGGTGATGTTGTTGGTGGTGGTGATGATGATAATGGTGATGATGGTGATGATCATGATGAGGATGCTGCCGATGATGGTGGTGATGATGACGATCGTGGTAATGGTGATCGTGATGGTGGTGATGGTGGTGATGATGAGAATGGTGATGATGATTAAAAGTTTGTGATGATGACGCTGCTGCTGCTGATGATGATGTGGTGAGGCGGAAGTGGAGGTGGAGAATCGAGAGGAGAAACGGACATCACTCGGAGGAGTAGCACATTCGGGATGATCAGGAGGCAAGGGGGACTCGTGCGAGATGATGCGGCACTTGGCAGCCAGGCGTCGTCGGCCAGAGGAGCAGCGAGAGGAGAGCGAAGACGAACGTGCGATCGGGCAGTCAGGATGAGAAGCACCAGGATGGAGGTGGACCAGGAGCGATCCCGAAGAGGGGCAGCGGATCCAAACCTTCGCCTCTGGCCCCCCTGTGGGCGTAGCCCCCCCCCTCCCCCCCCCCCACTCACCAGGGCGCCTGCGCGCCGCCAAAGGCGGGGGGGGAGGGCCGGAAGCGAGACAGGAGGCCCCTCAGGGCAGCGCGCGGCTGGAGGAGGGTGAAGGGGCCCTGGGACGCACAAGTAAATACACACGAATCAAAAGATTTTCCTATCATAAGGGCGTGGCCACCCCATGGGGTCTGCGGAAACAGCGACAGCGCACAGATTAAACCGAGAGACGAGGGATCATCAATCTCTTTTCATCAGGCAAGCGGCGTGGGACACACGGTGGTACTCTAAAGAATCGAGCCGGGGAAGTGGGACCACTTCGGCGGCTAAGTGCAATCACCAAAAATTGCCACACACAGCCATTACATTTGCGGTGTGTGGGGGTCGGCGGGTGGGAGCTTGAGCAGGAGCGGTTTCGGAGCAGAGGGAGAGAGCAACAGCAGGAGCAGCGAACGAGACGGACGCGGCTCCACTGCTCTGAAACTCCCGAGGCCACTCGCACTTAGGAAAACGAGTCAGAGACAAATCATTCCTATCATAAGGGCGTGGCCACCCCATGGGGTCTGCGGAAACAGCGACAGCGCACAGATTAAACCGAGAGACGAGGGATCACCAATCTCTTTTCATCAGGCAAGCGCCGTGGGACACACGGTGGTACTCTAAAGAATCGAGCCGGGGAAGTGGGACCACTTCGGCGGCTAAGTGCAATCACCAAAAATTGCCACACACAGCCATTACATTTGCGTCCCATCCCCATCGTCAATTGCCCTTGGGAGGGCGGGTGGGTTAAATCATTATCTCTGCTTTGGTCCGAGGCTGGGGCGAAGAGACAAGACTAGGCGGCACACACGCGCCTGAGGATGTCACGAACCGTTGAGTCAGTAAAACGGGCAGCTGACGATTCTGCGGTTCGGTGAGCTTCGACATCTGACGAAGGGCGTACTCGTGCTTTGCATAAATACGAACACTCACTCGGGCGCGCCAGCACTGGCGCTGCCGGATGGCCTTGTTCGATCGAATACGGTTCAGAGCGTCGTGCGAGGGCCCTTCGTGGCGCAACTAGTGAGGGACTGACAGGAGATCACCAACTCCTGCTGAGTGGGCGGCCTGCTCCAAAGTCTTTCCAAACAGAGAAAGGGAGAAAGATTGAACAGAGTTGGCAGCTTCGGGCGTCTGGCACGGGCTCAGCCTATGAAGAATTTCGAGAAAAAGTTCGGCGAACAGGCAAGTCAGTGCCGGCCTTCATTGTGCAGACGAAATCTCGTTTTTGGCTGGCTTGTCGTCGCAGGTCAGTTGGACGGCCTCACACTGTGGCGGCTCTCGCGGCGTAGTCGGGAGCTTTGCCGCCCAGCCAGTCAGAGCATCTTTGGCTTTATGGAACCGAGGTCGTTCAGCAGACCATCTTTGAACTTTGCAGAGCCCATACAGCGTTCTCAAGTCAAGTACTGGGCCCACCTCCAAAGAACCAGTCTTCGAAGCACAAGTCGAGCGTCTCGTTTGTGAGCTCCGGCGTGGTCAGCAGCAGGCCCCAGCGATTGGCGTAGTCGGTCAGCCCGATCACGGCGGAAGTGTAGCTGTCGACTGTGGATGGCTGCAGCGAGGCCAGGCGGAGGTACTCCCCCCGGGTTGGCTTGCCGCTGACTGGCAGCGACGTCTCCACGCGCGGCAGCCTGCGCTCGGCGGCGCCGGGCGGCCACGGCCACTGGACGGGGGACAGGGTCACGTTGGCCTCGGCCTGCGCGCCTGGGCGTCAGCACGGCTGAGTCGACGCCTGCCTCGACAGATGCCCGGCGGGCGTCGACGCCGGGCATTGCCCGCGGCTGCCAGTACGACCGCGGCTGCGCCGGCGCTGGTGCAACCGCCACGTCAGCGGCTGCGTGGGCGCGGGTCGAGCGCGGTGGCCCACCCTGGCCTCCAGGGGAGCCGAAAGCGCTGCGGGCAGATCGGCGCCGAGACTCCGCGAGGCTCGGCGACCCCGGCCGTGCTTGCCAGCGCGTGAGCCCAAGCCTGGAGGTCATCCTGGGTCGAGCGCCCGAAAGCACTCTGAGGGGCGTCTGGGCCAGCCAACGAGACCAGCAGGCGGCACCAGCTGGGTAGGTAAGCACCGGCCAAAGTCGTACGCCACGTCCAACCTCGCGTCGGATGTCGGACCTTGCCTTGCAGCTCGACCCTGTGGCGACCAGCACAGCAGCAGCGCAGTGCAAGATGACCCAGCCCAGGAAGGCTCCCGGCGATCGCACCTGGCTTCTTGAAGGGCGCGCCAAACCTGCACGAGTCAAACAGCACCTTCGGCCAGGCAAGGCGCTGCAGCTCGCGCTGCAACGCGGGCCACTTCCAGACTCGGCTCGCAGGCGGGTTCTCGAAGGTGACGAAGATCCCGAGGGTCCGGCAGAGCCGTAAGGCACGGACTGTGAACGCCACGAGCGCGCGGTCTGCCGGCAATGGATCGCGGGTGCCCCCAACGGGCACCCACCTCGTACAAGGCAGCCCCAGGTGGACCCACCAGACTTCTCCTGACTTGAGCCAATGTTCAACAAGACGTTGGACACGACGGCTCGTGAGGTCACAGTGGGGCCCATACCTGGAGTCCATCGGGGGCATGATCCGAAAACCTCGCTCATGCAACGCACCACTGAGATTTGCAGTACCCGCGAAGATCTCGAGGAAGGCTTTACGAAGGGGACCCCGTCGAGGAACTTCAGGAGGCCGAGGGCGCTTAGCCGGTGCCCGTTGAGGCTCTTCGTGTGGCCCAAGGTGTACAGGTGGGCCCTGTTGAAGAACGTCAGGAGGCCGAGGGCGCTCAGGAGGGTCCGGTTGAGGACCTTCGCGTGTTCCAAGATGTACACGTGGGCCCCGTAGAGGAACTCCAGGAGGCTCGAGTGCAGCAGGGAGGCATCGAACATGCTCAGGTTGGTCTTGTCGGGGTCGGTCGTTGGAGCGTGCTTTCGAAACTTCATCTTGATGCCTTTTACTCTGGTGAGAAGAAGAATGGGTGGTTGAGAAGAGCTGAGATGACAAAGGTGACGGAATGCAACAGTCTCTTTCGGTGTTTTCAGGCCCCAGCGACTCGGCCTGCTCTCGTCCGATCTGAAACTCGATGACCGCGGTCGGCGGGGCCTCGGCCCTGCCCGCGGCAGGCGGGACCACGGGAGAACGGCGGCAGCCGCTGGTGGGCGTCGACAGGGCGCCTCGTCCGCGGTAGCGTCCCGCGAGGAGCTCCCCACGGTCGGCCGCCCGGCTCCCGTGGTCCGCGACGTTGTGTATGCCTGGCACGCGCCTCGGGCGCCAGCGGATCTCGCGCCCGAGGCAGACAGCCGCAGCCCGGCGGCACTGCGCCAGGAGCTCAAAACTGGTGGCCCTGCCCTTCTCAAAGGCGAGGACCGACGACATGTTGTCGCACAGGCTGAGGATCTCCTTCCCGTGGAAGTTGACGTCGCCTGCCGCTCTCCATAGCGGTGCGACGGCGGCGCGCGCCTCGAGGGCGTGGATACGCCCCGGTCGGCGCCACGCGCCACGGCGGCGCTCCACCCAGCGGCCAGCGTCCAGGAGAGCGGCCGCCAGCGGCTCGGGCGGGACTCCGATCTCCAGCTCGACCCGGCGCCTCTTCGCCACGGCGCGCCGCCGCCGGGGCGGCACCTCGACGGGCAGTGGCCCGGAGATGTCGCAAAAGCCGGCGGCCCGCCCTTCGTAATGCTCGTCGTCGGGCGCGACCTCGGGCTCGGTGGCAACGAACCGCTGGCGCTCGCGCCATCTGGTGGCCGCCAGTACCTCCCACGGCTCCAGTCGGGCTTCACAGACGGCGTAGCCTCGCAGCGAGCTGTCGGTCGTGAAGGCGACGTCGGACGGCACGCGGCACAGGTCCACTTCGCCGAGGAAGACGAGGCCTGCAGCAACTGCGAGCTCACCGAGAACATCTCCAGGCAACCGCGCGACAGGGGACAGGTCGCCGTCTCCGATGAACGTGTAGCAGGACCCCAGCACGCTGAGCCCGGGGCGCATCACGGGGCGCAAAAGCACAGGAACATCGAACTCGGGCGTCCGTGGACCGTGGACGAAGGCAGCAAGCAGCAAACAGCAAGCAAACAAGACAAATACGAAAGGAGGCAACAAGCAGGGAAAAGCAGAGCACAGGGGGGGCAAACGCCCAGCACGCTGAGCCCGGGGCGCACGACGGAAAAGTAGTGGACCAGGTGTCCGACGATCCGCCGTAGCTGCCAGCGGGCGAGCCATGGCGTCCGAAGCACGTGGTGCAGAGCCAGGTAGAGCCTCCAGGCACGCTTGGCAGTATGCCTGAGTCGGCCCTCGCGCCCGTCGAGCACCAGCCCCAAAATGACAAGGCCGGGCTGCGCGCGCTCGAGCTCGTGCCAGCGAAGCCCACGACGATCCAGTTCAGCAGTGAGCTTGTCCAGCCGGTCGTTGAGCGCCGGCGCGCTGAGCGCGACAAGATTCCCGTTGTCGACGTGCGGCGCCCTGACGACAGCCTGTCCGACGAGAGTCGGCGCACGGGCTTTGTCAAGGCACCAGCCGTCGCCTGGGAGGCCCGCCTCGTCCATCGCGTCGACGAGAACCTCGTGGCAGATCCAGAGCGCCCAGCTCCAGCCCATGGGCAACGCCGCGAAGCAGGGCCAGATAACGTCGTCGCCTGACACAGCCACGCGCCGCCCGAGCTTCTCGTCGTAGATCGAGTCGAGCCCGAGCTCGTCGGCGGTGACCTCCACGTCGAAGCACATCCAGCTTCCCCACGAGGGGTCGGCGAACTGGTAGAACCCGTCCATGAGGTCCACGGAGCCTGCGCAGAGCGACTCGTAGCAGCCATCGAAATCCGCCAAGTCCTCGGGGCTCGCACCGACGGCGTCGAGCAAGTTGATCGAGCCCAGCGCCTCACCGGATGCCAGCACAGTCCGAGGGGGGAGCTTGTGCAGCTGGTTGGGCTGACGAGCGTCCACGACCATGCGGATGTCGCCGTTCTTCTTGGCCACGAAGAAGGTACTGACGCACGCTTTCCGACGCGCCCGGCCATCCACCAAGCCCCGTGCAGCAAGTCGTCGAAGGAAGTCGACGAGGCGGGGTCGGTTCCGAGGGTCGCGCGGGTTGAGGAGAGGATCCCAGTAGGGCTCCACGATGACCTCGTCCTCGGGGATGCTCGGCGTGGGCCGAACGACGTCCGAGTTGAAGTGGTCCAGCGCCTCGGTGACGTGCCGAGGGGCGACGTCTCGAAGCTGACGAGGCCGGTCATGTGGCGCACGTCGTAATACATTGAGCTTGTCAGCATCATAGTCGCGGCGAGTAGAAGCCTCGCCCATGTTCGAGTACAGATCCTTGCACTTGAGGAGCTCCTGCAGGGCTCCAGCACAGTCCATGTCTTTCGGTCGGTCGCCGAAGCCGCGAACACGACGTCGGACTCGCTTGATGACCGACCCCTGGGCGGTAGTCGGCCGATGCTTGCCGGGCGCTCGAGGCTCGAGACGCCCCCCAGCCCGTGCGCCTGCCAGCGCGTTGAGCGCCCCCAGAGCCTCGAGAGACCTCCGATCACGGTCGTCAGCACGAGCAGCACGCTGGGCCAGATACCGAGGCAGAGCGGCACGTTCTCCACGATGAGGGTGGCGATAGAACTCGTCCCCCTGCGGCAGAGGAAACAAAACTGTGGACGAAGTCCGACCCTCGGAGGAGACCCCCTCGGAGGGCAGCCCGGCCCGACTCGCATTCGCGGCTGCGGAGTCGGGGCCAGGCCCAGTGAGGCCGGGCGGAGCGCCCAGCCATGATGGCGCCGGCATGGCGCCGTCAGCCCTGATCCTTCACGGCGGCCTTGGGCATCGGCTTCACCTTGCCCTTCGGGTCCGCCCTGGGGTCCCTCTCCCTGTCGTCGCCCTGCCTCTCGTACTTCTTCGCCTCCGACACCTGCTCCACCCGGTACATCCGTTCCTCCTTCAGAATGATGCCCTGCGCATTCTGCTCCTTGGCCACGAACGCGTCGAACTTCGACGTCACGACGCCTCTGCTCTCGTCCAAGGAGCTGATCAGCGTCAGGTCGAGGCCCTCGAAGCTCAGGTGGCGCGGGCACCTCTTCACCGCCCGCTGGATCTGCAGCACCCGGCGCCCCAGGAGCTCCAGAGACGCCAGGTTCGACGGGTCCACGAGGTCGTAGGTCGCGGCGTGGTGCAGCTGGTTCAACGCGTGCCGCACCTCCTGGGCCACCCCGGCGTTCCGCGACACACGTGACTCCGAGACCCAGTACCCCCAGTAGGAAGTGAGGGTCAGCCCCGTGACAAGGATGGCGGCCAGCAGCTCGGGCAGGGCCCTCGGCCCCCAGGACGGCCAGTCGCCAAAGTCGACCGCGTTCATCCTCGCGATCGCCTCCCCGAGCGTCACCTGGCCCCCGCGAGCCCGCCGCGCCAGCGGGAGGATCCCCGGGTCGCGCCCCGGGCCTCGGTGCTTCTCCCCGCGCCGGCCCTCCTCGTCGGCCTGCTGTGCGCTCTCGACCGAGACCCACCCCTCCTCCTCGCTGAGCAACGCAATGCCCACAGCGTCGCGACTGATCAGCCGCGCCGGGTTCCCGATGAGGTGGAGGTCCAGCTCGCGCCAGAACTCGGGCGAGCCTGGGTCCGAGACGATCCAGCGCGGCACGACGCCGCCAGCAGCCCCAGCCGGGGCAGAGACGCCCATGGCCAGGGCGAGGCCGCGCGCCTCCTCCCGCAGCGCCTCGATGTCCTCGTTCGACTGATCGCCGAACGCGTAGACCTGCCCCCGAACCCAGGCCGGGAACGGGGACGCCCGGCGTAGGGGGCCGACCAGGTGCTTGCTGAGGTCCAGCGTCAGCACCTCGCCATCGGGATCTCTTCGCACCGCCCCCGCAGGGCAGAGCTGCTCTGAGGATCTCCCTGGTGCACTGCCAATCCGAAGTTTCTCAGGTCGTCGACGAAGCTCGCGCAACACCTTAGGCTCAGGCCGCGTTCTGGCGTATGCCCCCGCGCGAATTGCCATCTCGCCCAACGGCCCGCGGATCAGCTAACGCTCGACGCCCGGAACGCCGGCGCTGAGCGCGCCGTCGCTGGCAGGCTCCGGCGTCCTCGACGAGCATGCCCACACGGGCTCCGTCCACCTCACGCCGCCGCTTCAGGTCGGTCCTCCCGACATAAGGATCGAGGCGGGCCGCGGTCCGGCCCAGCCCTGCACCACGCGGAGGCTGCCTCCGCCCGCGAGGCCAGCGGCCAGGGCGGCCAGGACCGCCCACCAGCCTGGCCCGGTCCCGCAGGTCAAGCTGCAGCCCGGGCAGCTCGGGCAGCCCGGGCAGGGGGCGGCGGCCGCCGCTGGAGGGCACACAGGGCAGGCCCCGCACGTCACGCGGGCCTCCGGGCACGCGGGACAGCGCGAGAGCCAAGCGGTCGCGATGGAGGCCGCCCAAGGGCGGCTGCGGCCCACGGCACCACCATGCACTGCCGGGGGCCCCACGAATGATAGAGCTTGAGCAGGAGCGGTTTCGGAGCAGAGGGAGAGAGCAACAGCAGGAGCAGCGAACGAGACGGACGCGGCTCCACTGCTCTGAAACTCCCGAGGCCACTCGCACTTAGGAAAACGAGTCAGAGACAAATCATCCAACATTTTCCCATGTTTTCTGTTTTTTTTGTCTTCCCGCCTACTTCCCATATCTTCCCCTATTTTCCTGGGAATCGACGATTAAGTGTATCTGTGTGTTTTTTCCCTCCTGAGGAGGGGGAGGCGGCGAGGCGCCACGCCTCCGCGCCTATACGGAGGCCCCGCGGCGAGCGCGCCCCCCCCCCCCTGGGCGACGAGGCGGGCCCCTGCGGCTCCCCGCGAGGCGTCGGCGGCGCGACCCTGCGAGGCGGCTCTCTATAGCGGGCCGCCGGCGCAGCGGCACGCTCCCTGGGAGGAGGAGGAGGAGGAGGAGGGGGAGGAGGAGGAGGGGGTAACGGAAGGCTGAGGGGGTGACGACTACACTAGCGCAAATCATGAGAGGAGGAGGGGGGAGGAGTGCGGAAGGAGGAGGAGGAGGAGGAGGAGGAGGAGGAGCAGCGCACACCCAAGAGTCCCCAACGATGTTGGAGTAAACCCTCCATGGCACGCTCCATGGGCGCGGGCAGCCTGCGCGCGCACAAGCGCCTGTGCCGACGACCCCCCGCGCTCCCGCGCCGCTCCCTCCCTCGGGGCCCGCGCGGCGGGCCCCGAGGGGCGCAGCGCGGCGCGGCGCGGAGGCCGAGCGCCGGAGGCGTGCCGCGCTGCTCCGGGGGAGGAGAGCCCGCCCGTGCCCATTGAATGGGGCGTGGCGCGGAGGCCGAGGCCTCGGCGCCACGCGTCGTCGTCGTCGTCGTCGTCGTCGTCGTCGTCGTCGTCGTCCGCTTCGGTCGTCGGTGGGTCGTCGTCCGGGCGCGCCCCGCGAGAGGCGGCGGCCCCCGCGACGCGCCCCGCCGCGACGCTGGGGGCGCTGCTGCGGGCCCTGGGGGCGGTGCTGCGCGCGCAGCGCAGATTCCGCGCAGCAGCAGCTCATGGTCGGCGGCGAGCGAGGGGGGGGAAGTGAGACGGAGGTCGCCGAGGTATTCGGGCCTGAGAAGGGGCGGGCCTTCCCATACGGTTGGGGCCGGAAAGATAGCGTGCTACATCGATCTCCGAATCGCACGCTATTCCCCCAAGGCCCAAAAAGAAGGCTCAGAAGTCCCCTGGCGTCCCGAGAAGCTTCCCAGGCCAATTTCCCGGAGACGCCGGAGAACTCCTCAGAACGCGCGCGCGGGCTTCTGAGAAGCCCCGCCGCCTTCTGAGAGAACTTCTTTCTTCTCACTTTCCCCCTCGCTCGCCGCCGATAAGAGAATTCGGACGCCCGAAATGGGTACGGAAAACATGGGCACGATGCCCAATAGCAAATGTTGTCCAAAACTTACAGCGGCCGCTGTTGGACAGGCGGCCTTCTGTCTGAGGTGGACAACGCCCACGGCGCTACCCACAACGGCTCCTGCTCGACATAGACAGGAACAGCTGTCTGCCTTTGCACCCATTCTTCAAGTACCCATTTCGATCGCCTCGAGAGAAGGAAACTCCTCGGGTTTCTGACGAGTCCGAACGCCTTCGGAGAAGGCCTCCTCCTCCTCTCTTCCCCCCTCGCTCGAGGGCTTCTGAGAAGCCCCGCCGCCTTCTGAGAAGGCCTTCTCCTCCTTCTCACGTCCCCCCCTCCCTCGACGACAATTGGAGGAGGGAAGGGGGGAATAACAGGGGATATGTCGACCCCTATCCTAGGATTCGTGGAGTTTCGAACGGACCAGAGATTTGGGGCCAAAACCCTGGGACACAGGATAGAGGGGGAGGCGCCCATCCTCATTAGGGGGTGCGTCCGAACATAGCCTACTGGGGGTCTCCCAGGGTTTCCCTCCTTTCCCGAGCGGTGTCCTTTTTCGCCGAAGATAAAAAGGAAACGCTGCATACACACAACATGTCGACGGTCCGCGCGGATTTCTTGCATCTGCGCTGGACCCCTCCCTGGCGCGCGGAGCGCGCCAGTGGCGACGCTGGAGGCACCGCCAGGGAGGCCCAACGCAGATCCAAGAAATCCGCGCGGTGCTCCCGAAGTTTGTGTTTATGTCGTTTCTTGTGTTCTCGGTGGTGGACAAACCTCCCCTTAGTAAGCCTCCCCTGTGAAAACGGCCTGGGACCGAAACCGGCGGACCTGGCCCCGCAAAAATGACGGCCGCGACACCCTCTCGCGAACCGAAAACGGCCAATTCGCTAATCGACGTGTCAGAGTAGGAGGTCTATCCACCTCCGATGTTCTTCTTCGGAGAAAGTCAGAAATCGGGGGGGGGGGATCGCCTGCGAATTGGCGGGCGAAGGGCGGCAGAAGACAAACTCTTCCGCCGTCCGGGACGCCAGCCCCTCGGCGGCGGCAAAGCTTATACCCCGACGCGTGGCACCGTACAGGGCAGTTTTTTTATACATAGGATTTTAATACATGATTAATGTATAAACAAACTTATGCATGAACTCATCGTTGCTTGTGATGCTAAGTCCCTGCAAATTTAGTACATGATCCGCACGCGGAGCGTGTCTTAAAACCGGCACTGTGGGGGCAGGAACCTTCCAGCCGCCCAAGGGGCAGGCGCCCCCGACGGCGGAAGCAAGCTTATGCATACCGTGCTCCGCCCGCGGAGCGGCGCGCGAGGCCGCGGCCGGAGCCGCGCGGCAGCCGTGGAGGCTGCCCCGCAGGAGGCCTGAGCGGCCGCGCCGGGGCCGGAAGAGCCCAGGAGGGGCGGCCAGCGCCGCTCCTCACGGCGGATCGCCTCTCCGCAGGGCCCGGGCAGCTCCACGGCAGGCCCGCGCGGCGTCGCCGCGCGCAGCGGCGAGGGCGACGACGGCCACGACGACGACGAGCACCACGACCGCCACGACGACGGACGACGACGCCGACGACGAACGACGACGAGCGACGCCGACGACGAACGACGACGACGACGACGACGACGACGAACGACGACGACGACGACGACGACGACGACGACGACGACGACGGGCGACGGCCGCCGGCGGTGCGGGCGCCGGCCTCCCCCCCCGGCCGTCTGGGCCCCGCGCGCACGGGCGAGCGCGGGAGGCCAGGCGAGGCGGGCGCGCCGGGCGGTGGGTCCTCGAAGCCGCGTGGATCGCTCGGCCTCGGCTCGATCGTGAACGTTTTCTGTACTCGGCGGGTCGACACTGGGCGGAAGGAGGGGGGGCGGGGGGGGGGGTCTGGCTCTGGATCTCTGCGGGATGCGACTGCTCGCAACAGCGCGTGCTGTGGAGGAGGCCCCGCCTGCCTGAAACAGGCGTCAACAACAGCCAGGATCTACTCCACCGCGGGGGGGAGGGGGGGTGCGATGGCCCGCGCCGATCGGCGAAACAATGGACACGAAAACGACCACCTGGTCAAATTCCGTCGGGCCCTGTGTTCCAGAGCCCCTCGGTCCTGTGGCCCCGGCCAGGTGCGCCTGGGCGCCTGCGCATCGTGCCCCATCGGTGCGTCCGCGTCGCTCTACCATGCGGTGTTCCTGCGCGCCCCCAGCGCCGCAAGAGCGCAAAGCTCACAACCTGGAACGCCCTCGCCGGGGCCAGCGCCGCGCGAACCTACCGTGCCGCTGCAGTGCTCCCCAAGACCTCTCCATGGGGCGCGTTCTGGCCAGGACTTGGAGACGGATCCAGCCGCGGAGTTGAAGCCTCTGGGTATAATCCTCCTTCTCCTCCTCCTTCTTCTCCTCCTCCTCCCCCTCCTCCTCCTCCTGCTCCCTCTCCTCCTCTTCCTCCTCCTCGACCTCCTCCTCCTTTTCTTCCCTCTTCTCCTCCTCCTCCTCCTCCTCCTCCTGCTTCCTCTCCTCCTCCTCCTCCTCCTCCTTCTCCACCTCCAATTCTTCCCTTATAACTAACTTTTCCCTGTCACACCCCGAGGCCAATAGAAAGGGCGGGCCAGGCGTTTCATATGAGGCTTCCTGACCATTCATGACCCTAAAGCTTACAAGCTGGCAACAGTTTCCAAGATGGAGGGCGGGTCGTTTTCAAAATGTGGCTCTCGCCTCAGCGCCGCGCACATTGAGTTTAGATATGTGTAACAGTTTTACGGATTGAAGGCGGCTCATTTTCAAAATCTGGCTCTAGCATTCGCGCCGCGCACATTCCTTTCAAAATTGGAAGAGTTTTACAGATTCCCGTGGTCAGCGTACCACAAATTGCGTTATGGAACAATTCCAGATTATGAGCGCACAACAGTTACGTTCATTCGCGGTGTCTAAGTCCCCGGAATGGGGTTCTGGTGCGATTCGGGATCGTCAAGACGCAACAGTCAGGCTGATCCGTTTCGTTGGAGTTCCAAGAATAATGTTTTGGCATGCTTCAGGGTCTTCAAACGGTTGTCTTCCAACGAAGTAGTCCCCTCAGTGGAAATGAGCACTTGTAGGGGTCTATGAAGAGGGAGCTTGGAGGGAAGGTTCATTCCAACATCGTTGATGGCTCTTTGGTTTACACCGGTCCTCCTCCGAATCCTCCTCCTCGTTCTCCACCTCTGCACCCCCTGAGAACCGACGTTGCGAAACAAATTGGAATATCGTGCAAAGTCACGACCATAGCCCTAGACCCTGCCTTTCTGCGGCATCTGTCGAGCCAGATCGATCTGTCATGGTCCCGGGCCTCGAAGACGGGCGAACGCCGCTGCTGTAAAAAATTGAAGCGCCTGAATTTGAGCGCATGGCAGGGTCTACGCCACGGAAGTGCATACAAAGACACGCTCCGACGAACTTGGCATGCGCCTTCGGGGAGGGCGACGGCGTCCAAAGTCGGTGGCTCCCCAGTGGTGATGTACACACCGCCACCCTCCCTGAGGCCCAGGGACAATACATTAGATGGCGTCTGCGCATGCTTGTTGTGGCGGATGGCCTTCCTCTTCTCGGCGGCGAGCCCCGGGGGGGAAGCGAGAAGGGGCGGGACTTCTCAGAACGCTCGGGAGCCCCTCGGCCTTCTGAGAAGCTCTCTGAGCCCTTCCCCGAAGACACCGCAAGCTTCTCGAAAGGCGCGAGGGGGCTTCTGCGAAGCCCTGCCGCCTTCCGAAAAGGCCTCCTCCTTCTCACTTCCCCCCCCAAACGCGCCGCCGAATGTCCGTCAATCGGGGATCTCCTGACCCTGGTCATCCAGACCCGGGTCAGCAGGAAACCAAAAACTGCAATGCAAGAAAAAAAAAAAACACACAAGAGAGCAGGAACAAACCAACACACAAAAAAAGCAAAACAACAAAAACAAAACGACAAACAAAAACAAGGAAACCAAAAACTGCAATGCAAGAAAAAAAAAAAACACTGCAACGCAGATCTTCGCAAACCCGGGTCAGCCACCAGGCGCGGCCGCCTCGCGGCCACGAGCGGCTCGCTGACCCGGGTCAGCCAGAGGGGTCTTCGCAGCATCCTGCAGGCTCTGGTGCCCTGGCTGACCCCCGTTTGCATTGAACCCCGTCTCAAGGCTCCCGAGTCAAGGTCGGTGTCCCTACAGGGGGATTCTCGACGGAAAATAAAAAATACCCCAAAAAATAATCCAAACATAATCCAAAAATAGTCTGGGGACTATTTTTAAAAGTATGTTTTAATCATTTGGGAATATCTTAAATATACTTTTAATTTTTCGTCGAAAATCCCCCTGTAGGGGGACAGGCGCGCCGCCGAACGTCCGTCAAGATCGGTGCCCCCGACCCCTGCCGGGGTCCATCCGACGCGGGCCCTCAACCCCCGGATCGAGCTCCGAAGGGGCCTCGAGAGGCCCGAGGACGGCCCCCGCGGAGGCCCTTAAGACGAGGAGAGAAACGCTGCCATCGAACCTCGAGCTCCCCTCGCCCTCGAGACTCGAAGAGTTCGAACCTCGGAGCACCGCGAACCTCCCCAGACCTCCGACGTCGTGATTTTTTAGGGGGACAAAAAAGTGGCATGAACATAAAAACTCGGAGGTCTGCGCGGGTTTCTTTGATCGGCGCTGGACCCTCCTCCCTGGCGCGCGGAGCGCGCCAGGGGCGGCGCCGGAGGCGCCGCCGGGGGGGCCCAGCGCCGATCCGAGAAATCCGCGCGCGGACCTCTGAGTTTGTATGTTTATGTCACTTATTGGTCCCCTATTTTTTCACGTCGACCCCCAGACGCAGAGGTCTGGACCCCTTCCCAGAGACCGGCTGTTCTTCCCGAGTCCTTCTTTGACGGCCCCGAGGCTCGCGGGAAGGGCCCCCCGGAGGCCGAACATAGCGACCCCCCCCCCCGTCGTGATGTTTTCACAGCGTGTTCCAACCTACTTTGGCCTTGACCATCAGAAAGAATTTCAAGCACCAAGATAGTACCGAAACTTGAGGGTTCTCACGTGTCGGGCCCTGGGAGACACTCGTTCGACGCTGTTTCGACCCTCTTTCGACACTTTTCCGGGTGCTCGACCTTATTTCTGGGATGTGAGGTCTGGGCCTTCCCCAGCGCGAGGAGGTCTGGGTCTTTCGGGAGCGGCAAAGAGGGGGGCATCAAAGAGGGGGGGGCGCAAATCATGACCGGCGGCATGTGCGCGGCCCAGCGGGGGGGGCCAGGGACGTGATGAAATAAGAAGAGGCGCCCTGAAATCTGGGGAAAAATCATGGCCCACGCCATGATATCCACCCCCCTCTAGTCATCATCCCCCTCTTTTCCGCCCCCGAGTCTTCCCCCCCGCCGCCGTCCCGTCCTTGTGGCGGTCCAGCGCCTTGGACCACGGGTCGAAGCCCCCCTGCGCGGAGGCGGCCGGCGGACCTCGCGGCGGGGGGGGTTGGTGGCCGCTGCCCGTCGTGCCGACCCGCCCTCGGGTCGGGCAAGTCCTCCCACAGGCGGGTTCGTGGCAAGAGATAAAACATGCCTAACATATAACCAGAGAAATATTCAAAATACTCCAGAATCGTCCCCATACTACTTGTTTTGCTATCTTTGAACATTTCCTCCTGGAAAAAATAAGCCCGACTGAAACCCACCCTGTCTTCTTGGGCGCCACCCAGCAGGAGGACCTGCAAGAAACGGTGGCGGGCAGTCAACACGTACCACACCCAGACCTCCTCACGTTGTGAACACATCTAGGGGAATGAACAATGATAACGTACCTATACGGCCACCCTTCGGGTGATAAGGAGGTTCGGGGGGGGGAGGAACCAGCGTCTCACTCGATCGGTCTCACTATCGATCTGAGTATCGATCTCACTATCGGTCTCGCTCGATCTATCTCACTCAGTCGATCTCACAATCGATCTCACTCGATCTATTTCATTCGATCGATCTCACAATCGATCTGGCTATCGATCTCACAATCGATATCACTACTGATCTCACTATCGATCTCACAATCGATCCCACATTCAGCCTCACTATCGATCTCACTATCGATATCAACATCGATATCACAATCAACGTCATCATCATCAACAACAACATCGACATCAACGTCATCAACATCATCACCATCGGGACACATCATCATCACCTCATCACCATCATCATCAACATCATCATCATCATCACCATCATCATCATCATCATCATCATCATCATCATCATCATCGGGGCACCATCATCGTCACCATCATCATCATCAGCATCATCATCGGGACACCATCATCATCATCGGAACACCACCATCCACATCATCATCTCTTCATCATCATCATCATCATCATGAGCAACATCGTCAACATCATCACCATCACCGGGACACCATCCATCAACATCAGCAACATCATCATCAACAGCATAATCACCATCATCGGGGCACCATCATCGTCACCATGATCATTCGTACCATCATCATCATTATCGGGGCACCATCATCATTATCAACATCAGAATCATCAGTATCACCATCATCGGGCCACCACCATCAAAGTCATCATCATCATCACCTAATCATCATCCTCATCATCAACATCATCATCGGGACATCATCGTCATCATCATCATCATCATCAACATTTTCATCACCATCGGGGCGCCATCATCATCATCACCATCATCATAAAACAACATTATCAACCTCATCATCATCATGGAGAGCGCGTGATCCACCGCCGCTTTACTGTGGAAGATTGCCAGCCTTTTCCTCCGGCACCCGGGGGTCGCCCCCCCCCCCCTCCGAAAATCCCCCCCCCCCCCCCTGCTGGAACCCCCCCCCCTCCCCCCCCCCCTCCCCCGGCAAAACCCCCCCCTCCCCTAACCCCTCCCCCCCCCCCTCCCCCTCGAAAACGGGGCGGGGGGTCCACTACCGGTTCGACACCCCCCCCCCCCCCCCCCTGGGATCTGGAAAACCGGGTTCACTACCGGTTCGAAACCCCTCCCCCCCCCCCCCTTGGAAAACTGGAGGAGGGTCACTACCGGTTCCACCCCCCCCCCCACGCACCGCCAGCAAACGACTCCCGGCCCCTACCACCGTCCGCATCACATCCCCCACTGTTGTTCCCAGCACCACTGTCCTCACCACCACTGTCCCCACTGGTTCCACCACCGTCCCTACTGTCCCCACCAGTGCCCCCACCACTGTCGCACTGTCCCCACTGTTCCCACCACTGATCCCACCACGGTTCCACTGTCCCCACTGTCTCCACGGACCCAGCCACTGCCCGACTATCCCCACTGTCCCCACTGTCCCACTGACTCCTTCGCTGTCCCACTGAGCTGCCCCACTGTTCCCACCACTGTCTCCACTGTCCCCACCATTGTCCCCACTGTACCTCTGTCCCATTGTCCCGCCGTCCTCGCCACCGCCTTCACCACTGTCCCCACCACCATTGTACCCTCCACTGTCCCACTGTTTCCACCTCATTCCCACTGTCCCCACACCACTGTCCCCACCACCACCGTCCCCCCCACTGTCCACTGTCCCCCCCGTTCCCACCATTGTCCCGACCACTGTCCCCACCACTACCGTCCCCACCACTGTCCCACTGTCCCAGTGTCCCCACCACTGTCCCGCTGTCCCCTCACCACTGTCCCCACCAACACCCTCCCCACCACTGTCCGCACCCCCACTCGGTTTTCGAGGGGGGGGGGTTCGAACCGGTAGTGACCCCCCCCGGTTTTCGAGGGGGGGGGGGGGGGGGGGTTCGAACCGGTAGTGACCCCCCCCTTTTCATGATGAACTGGGGGGGGGGGGAGGGGGTTCGAACCGGTAGTGACCCCCCCCCCCGGTTTTCCGGAGGGGGGGGGGGGAGAGGTTCGAACCCGTAGTGACCCCCCCCCGGTTTTCTGCCAGCAGCGGTAGAACACGCTCTTTCTCATCACCGGGACATCATTATCATCACCACCACCATCATCATCATCATCATCATCATCATCATCATCATCATCATCATCATCATCATCATCATCATCATCATCATCATCATCATCATCATCATCATCATTATCTTCATCATGATCATATCATCATCGTCATCAACAACATCAGGATCATCAGCATAATCATCATCACCGGGACACCATCATCATCATCATCATCATCATCATCATCATCATCATCATCATCATCATCGTCAGCGACATCATCATCAACATCATCATCGGGACACCATCATCATCACCACCATCACCATCATGATCATCATCATTAGTAGCATCATCATCATCATCATCATCATCATCATCATTATCATCATCATCATCATCATCATCAACATCGTCAACATCATTATCATCGGGAGACAATCATCACCACCATTACCATCATCATCATCATCATCATCATCATCATCATCATCATCACCATCACCATCATCACCATCACCATCATCACCATCATCATCATCAGCATCAGCATCATCATCACCATCACCATCACCATCACCATCACCATCACCATCACCATCACCATCATCATCATCATCATCATTATCATCATCATCATCATCATCATCATCATCATCATCATCATCATCATCATCATCATCATCATCATCATCGGGACACCGACGGGACACCTGCGGGACGACGGCGGGACACCGCGCGGCACCGGCCCCCGGAAAGGAAACATTTGGTCCCGCCGCGCCTCAGCTGGAGGCGGGACACCGGCGGGACACCGCGCGGCAGTGGCCCCCGGAGAGGAATCATTTGGTCCGGCCGCGCCTCAGCCGGAGGAGACTTTCTTCTCGCCCACCCACGCAGTTTCGCCTCGCCCGCACGCACGGCACGCACGAACACGAAACCGAAACCGATTTCCCTGTAGGGGGGCTCTCCGTTCCACTTCGACCTCACCCCCTCCCTCCGAAACATGAACGCTCGGAGGTCCACGCGGATTTCTCGGATCGGTGCTGGACCCCCCTGGCGGCGCCTCCGGCGCCGCCCCCGGACCGCTCCGAGCGCCAAGGAGTGGGTCCAGCGCCGATCCGAGAAATCCGCGCGGACCTCAGAGTTTTTATGTTTGTGTCATTCCTCGTAATCGCGACGGGAGGTTTTGCGCTACGTTCGGCCTCCCGGGGCCCTCGCTGGGCGTCAAACGACGACTCAGGACGGAAAACCAGCCCCGGGGAAGGGGTCCAGACGTCTGAGGGTCGACGTTGTGAAAAAACATGACGCCGGAGCTCTGGGTACAGGAGTACGACGAGGATGCAAGGGCCTTAGAAGGCCATGTCCACACTTTGCGGGCGGGGCGCGGCCAGCGAAAGCGGCCGAGGATGGGCCGAAGGGGAAGGATGCAAGGGTGACCCTGGAAAGTCGCTCATCTTTACAATGCGGGTTGACTGTAAACTCGGCGAAAAAACAATAACATAAGCATGAACTTTCGGAGGTCCGCGCGGATTTCCCGGATCGGTGCTGGACCCCCCTTACTTGAAAGCGCGGCGCGGCAGTGGCGGCGCCAGAGGCGCCTCCAGAGGGAGTACCAACGCCCCTAGAAGCTGGTACGTCAGGCCGATACGTAAGCCCCCCAGATTCGGCGGCCAGCGAGGGGGGGGAAAAAGAAGGAGAAGGCCTCTCTCAGAAAGCTCGGAAGCCCTCCGGCCTTCTGATAAGTACTCTAAGCCTTCCCCGAAGACACAGACAACTTCTCGAAAGGCGCGAGGGCTTCTGAGAAGCCCCGCCGCCTTTTGAGAAGGCCTCCTCCTTCTCACTTCCCATCCTCGCTCGCCGCCGACAGATAGCGCTAAGTCGGGCCTGTCCCCCTACAGGGGGATTTTCGACGACAAAAAAAATTACCCCAACAATAGTCCAAACATAGTCCCAAAATAGTCTGGGGACTGTTTTGTGAGGATTGAAAAAAACCATTTTGGAATATTTGTTGAACATCCCCCTGTAGGGGGACAGGCCCGACTTAAAGATAGCGCCAGCTGGCCTCCACAGGCCTCCCCAGTAGTCCCAGCTGGCCTCACCACGCGCCCCGAGCAGGCCGGGGCGGTCTGCAGACCCCCCGACCTTCCGGGGCGCGGAGCGCCCCCTTGCTCTCCCCAGGAGTGGCGTCGAAGTCGATGGCTGCCCCAGGGGGGGGGGGCACGAGGAAACAGGAGTACGGCTTGGAAGAGGCCCGCCCGCGCGAGCTGTGGAGAGATCTCGATGCCGGTTCGCGGTCGGAAATCACCGTGGTCTGAAGATCGGCGTGTGCTCGGCGCGAACGCGGGTGCCGGTGCGCAGAGAAGGAACGTGCCGCATGACAAACAGCACAGTTGGGAGCTGTGGCTCGCCCTTGCTGAGTACCGTGGTTCCCCTAAGTTGTGGGTGATCTGCGTGTTCACGTCATGATTACCCTGACGTCGCGAAAAAAATCGAAATCTAGCTGAACATCACGACCGCAGCCCTAGATACCGTCTTGCTGCGGCATGCTTCGAGCCAGATCGATCCGTGGGAGTGACTGAAACGTGCAAAAACGCTCAGTGCGGAAACATCTGCAACGCTTGTCTCTCAAGGGTAGCATGTAGGTCTGTCAGATTAGGCATGCAACGGTTGTAGCGCTTGGGACGCCAAAGCTGAGATCGGAAACACTTGACACGATGCCCAACTTGATCGTTTTCAAAAAATGGACTCTAAACACGAAATCGGTAAACATAGGTGCAAAGACGGTTCCCATAACCCCAAGAAGTCATTAAAAACCCCACCGGGGTTATCATTAGCACAACACCGTAATTAAATAATTCAGGGGTGCGGTTTTCGCCGAACGATATGGTTAGCACCGCGCAAATGTAACGAACAAAAAATCCCGTGCCCCGGCTCGGGTGGTATCCCATTTGAAATTGGAAGAAAGACAAGAGTGACATACGAGTTATAAGATTAAGACGAATAAGACTGATAAGAGTAAAAGTAATAATGATACGCATGCGAATCATAATGGGCATACTAGTAAAACTACGAATGCGAATAATCATAAGGACCATATTCCGAAACATATTAATATGAAGAAAAGGAAAATCATACGACCAATAATCATATTAATAAGAATTATACTGCAAACAATAATTCGAGTAACAAGACTGATAATATTGATAAGAGTAAGAGTGATACTAGTAGCAATAATAATGGTGGTACTACAAGTAATAATAATGATAAATAACATTGATAATCTGAATAATAATCAGACTCCGAATACAATACGAATAATAATGATAATAATACTACAACTAGTAACGATCATACTTATATTAAGAATCGGAAGAACAATCCAAAAAAGAACACAGATAAGAAATAACAGTTGTTGTCTCATTATCTTCCTCATCCTTGTCCTTTACGATTGCATTACTAGCAATGTTGAAAACGTGTTGTTTCCCGGCAATCGTGTGGGGTAGTGCATCCGAGGATCTCGCCCCCGACACGCACGGCGCGTTATCTTAGCACCGCACCCGCACAAAATAATTACGACAGCTTGTCCAAAAAGACAAGAAGTGAAAAAATAGCAATAATAATAATACACATGAGAATAAAACTAGTAATAGTAACACTAACAATGCGAATTAGAGTAAAGATACTAATACAAGTAAAGTTCGAAAACAGACCGGCTCCCCTGCTTCTTTCCTCCCTCCCTCCTTTTTCTCATGTTCTACATCATCCTTGTCCTACGCGATTGTTATTCACACCCCTCTTGAAAAAATTGGCGTTTCCCGGCCGTCGTGTAGGGTAGTGTGCATGCGAGGATATCGCCCCCCCGCCACGCACGGCGCCAACATTATTCGGCCCCCTTCGTAGGCATGGACGGTTCCTTTTCAAAGCTGGGCTCTCCCTTGCGTGGGCCTTAATGTTGTTAATGTTGGTGTTGGCGGTGTTGTTGGTGTTTTTTGATGTTGATGTTGTTGGTGTAGGTGCCGTGCCGTGAGGGAGTCTTGAGGAGGAGGAGCAGGAGGAGGATTTGTTCTGCTTACCTGGGCCAAGGCCTCTTGACTGAAGCCTTGGCCCTCGGCTTGATCCGTAATGGCGAATAAGAGCCAAAATGGCTACGGGGGGGAGGAGGAGGAGGAAGAGGAGGACCCCTGATGAGGAGGAATACTTAGGAGGAGGAGGACCCCTGAGAAGGACGAAGAGGAAGAGGAAGAGGACCCCTGCTCGGAAGGCCGAGCGCTGGGAAGACGCGCGTCCACTCCAATTCTCGCCCTGACCGACCACCTGACGAAGACTCGTCTGCGTCCAGAGCAGTTTCTGAGGATGTCTCAGGCGAGGCGCTTGTTTCAGAACCACAAGGAGACCATGTTGCGAGAATGTCTCAGGCGGTTTGCTTGCTTCGGCGAGCAGACTCGTCTGCGTTCACATAGAAGTGCGAGGTGCCAGGGTAACGCTTCTGGGGTGCCAGGTGCGTTATACTTTCGCCGGGGAAAGGGGGGATTCGTAATTGCTTGATGAAGTCAAACGGAACGAAAACACCTCTGGAATCGGAACCATAACTGGAACCACAAAAAACAACAACTGCGACGGATCTGGGGGGACCGGCAAAACCCAAAGTCACAAACTTTGAAACCTGTACACAAAAAATCCTGTCGCTTCCAGGGCCCGCCGCGCGCGAACACGTCTGAAGCTGCTTCTCGCCGCTCGGAGGATGGCGGCGCAGACGTGCCGCTCGCCGCTCGCCGCTCGCCGCCGTCGTCGTCGTCGTCGACGCCGTCGTCGTCGCCGACGCCGTCGTCGTCGTCGTCGCCGCCGGTGTCGTCGTCGTCGTCGCCGCCGGTGTCGTCGTCGTACTCGTCGTCCTCCTCGTCGTCGTCGTCGTTGTCGTCGTCGTCCTCGTCGTCGTCGTCGTCGTCGTCGTCGTCGTCGTCGCCGGCGCTGGCGCTGGCGGCGGCGGGGGCGGGGCGCAGGCGAGCGCGGCCAGGCAGCGTGCACGGTTTCCCCCGGGGCCGTAGGCGACCCGAGGAGGAGGGGGGGGAGGAGGGGGAGGAGGAAGGAGGAGGTGGCGGGAGGGGAGGAGGAGAGAGGAGGAGGAGGAGGAGAGGAGGAAGGGAGGAGGAGAGGGAGGAGGAGGATGAGGAGGAGGAGGGGGAGGAGGAGGAGGAGGAGGAGGAGAGGAGGGAGAGGAGAGGAGGAGGAGGAGGGGAGGAGGGAGGAGGAGAGGAGGAAGGGGAGGGGGAGGAGGAGGAGGAGGGAGGAGGAGGGGAGGAGGAGGAGGAGGTGTAGGAGGGAGGAGGAGGGGAGGAGGAGGAGGAGGAGGAGGAGGAGGAGGGGTCGCCTAAGCCCTTCGGAGAAACCCTCCAGGGCAGCGGGAGGCGGGGGGGGGGCGGCGGGCGGCCGTCTCTCTGCTCGGGGGCGGCGGCCCGCGGGTCCTCTCGCGCGGCCAGGTTGCCCGCCCTCCCCGCGCGCTGAGGGCTAGGTCGACATAAAGATAACAAAGCAAATCATCACACACATGTAGGACTAGTTCTGACGATTTCTGGATTATTTCTGGACCATGTTTTGCTTACTGTTTGATCATATGTTGCCTATGTTTTAACTATCTCTGGAAATTCCCCCCTGTAGAGGGACAGGCCCGACCTCACGCCAAGGGCGCGGAGGCGGGCGACCGGCGGGCGTGCACACGGCGCGGGGCCGCGAGGGCTGCGGCCAGCATGCTGCGATCGAGCGCACAGCACCGTGATGGGGGGCACGAGGAGGCCCAGGCACCCTCGCGTCTCTTTTTGGCGCATAAAAAAAGCTGGCGTTTTTTCGCTATTTTCGGGCCCCGGGGGCCCTCGCCGGGCCCCAGGACCGCCAGAACACGACTCGGGAGGAAGAGCCAGCCCCACGGGAAGGCTCTGGGCTTCCGGGGGCGCCGTCCTGAAAGAATCAGGACGTCGCCTGTCTGGGATTCGGTCGGGCACGTCCTCCTACAGGCGGGTTCTGGAAGAACCATATAGAAAGGATATCTAACACATAAATTCAAATAGCCAAGACAATACGAAACAACGTCACCTGACTATTTACGTCTGTTCTTTACTTATCCTCCTGTGGGGGGACATGCCCGACTGAATGCTACCTACCAGAAGGAACGCAACCAACCCGTGCAATAAGCACGCGCGGTGAGGATGCAAGGGCCTTGGAAGGCCATGTCGACACTTTGCGAGCGGGGCGCGGCCAGCGAAAGCGGCCAATGATGGGCCGAAGGGGAAATATGCTCGGGTGACATTACAACAATGCTAATCCGTACTTTGCGGTTTGACTGTACAATCGTCATGCTACCAGAAGGGACACTGAATAATAAATGGAAGGGTTTTTCTGGCCACAGAGAGCGTCGTCCACGAAAAGTTGCCCTGACCCAGATCTGAGGAACAGCCCGACAAGAAGCGCCCCTCCTGAGCCCGAATTGGTCCTTATTTCAGCGTCTTCACTGCACGGTCCGTTAGGTGCAAAGTCAAAGGGCCCTCCGGTGACGCGCGCGCCCTTGATTTTCCTCCAGATTCGTTTTGGGACGACTTCTCCCCCTGGGACAAAACTGAACCGACACGGCTACGAAACTGGAGCAGCACTGGAAGGAACAAACACAAACGAAACTGGCGCGAAACTGCAGCGTCCTCCCGCTGATCAAGATGACCCCAAAACGAAAGCGCAACGAGAACGCGCAACAGAAGCATCTACTCGGACTGCTCGAAGGCCCCGATGCCCCACACCGCAGGTCGGGAGCGGCTGCTGAGCGCGTTGCGGCGGCGGCCCCGGCGACACGCTGCGTCGAGCACGCGGATCGCCCTCGTCGCCCCGCCGCCCGCGGCACGGGAGGCAAGAGCAGGGCTCGGGACGCGGGCGGCCGGGGGCCGCGGTGTGGATACAGTCGGGGCGTTGACCTAAGGAACCCTAAATAAGGAACGAGGCCCCTTTTTCTCCATAAGTTAAACTTCGATTTCCTGTCGAAAACATAAGGAAAACCTGAGGCAGGCTGTGAAACACTTAAGGAACGCGGAGCCCCTCCCCAACGAAAAGGGTTCCTTCTTCAGGGCCCCGACTGTAGCGCGTCGCGCCGATGCGTGGCGGGCCAGAGGCCGCGGAGCGACGCGGCAAGCCGAAGGAGCCCGGCCGCAGGTGGCGCGGGTCGCTCCGCCGCGCAGCGCCCTGGTCTGGGCCGCGGCGGGCGCGCCGTGCAGGGCGAGGCAGTCGACGTCGGCGGCGGCAGCTGCTGCTGCTGCTGCTGCGGCGTTGCTCCCTCCTCCCTGCCTCTTCGTCATCGCCGTCGAGGTCCTCTCTAACACTTTCTGCCTGCATCCGCGACCCTGCCCCGCACGAGATATGCACGCGTGGGGCTGTCAGGCCTTGTGCTGTGCAGGGCCTGTAGGATAAGAAGGAGCGCCCCCCCCCCCGCCCGCATTCCCCCTACTCCCGAGGCCGCGATCCCTCATCAAAAAATACACGTCGATCTGAAGAAGTAGGTAAAAACATGAAGGAGAAGGGCGGATACAGTGGATTGGGTCCAGGCCCCCCCAGAGAATAACAAAGCACAGCAAAAGCGTGTCGATTCTTGAAGTAGGAAGGCGCTTGAAGTAGAATGGGATCTGGGAATCCAGAAATACCTACTTTCAACGACGGGCGTGTACTCCCGAGGCCGCGATCCCTCATGAAAAATATGGATTCACGCTCTTGGGGCCACGACCCCTGTTGCGCCCTTCGGTAGCAGGCGGGCGCACGGATCCCCCCTGCTCCCAAGGCCGCGATCCCTCGCGGAAACATATGGACTCGCGCCCCCGAGGCCAAGATGGCCCAAAGAGCGTCCCTGAAGCTCCCAGGAGTGCCCCAAGAAACATAATAAGAAGAAACATGATAATAAAAATAAGAGGAAAAACAACCAGAACAGTAAGAACAATAATAAGAAAAGAAGAAGAAAGGCTCCGAAGAACACAGGTGACACTACCACACGAATTACTGAAAGCTTAGTAGACTTCGGTCCAGGTGGGCGGCCCTTGCCTGGCCTCCTCCGCCCAGGCACGGGCGAGGAGGGCCTGCATCCTCGCCTCGCAGCTCGGCACCTCGCCGTCCTCGTCGTCGCCGCCTTCAGGGTCGGCGGCACCGGCCGTAAGGCCTTCGCAACACAGTGCCGTTTTTAATACATACTCCGCGCGCGGATCATGTATAAAAATGCTAGGATTTAGCATTAAAACGATGAGTTCATGCATAAATTCATTCATGAACTAATCATGTACTACAAATCCTATGATTTTAAAAATCCCATGTCTTAAAAACTGCCCTGTATGGATCCGCGCTCCCGAGGCCACGACCCCTGCCGAGGACAGAGCGACGTGTCCGCGCCCCGAGCTTCCAGAGCGGCCCAGGCGGACAACCAAGGCAACCAGGGTGGCCCAGGAGGCCCCAAGCGCGGGGCGCGATGGCCACAGGGCGGCCCAACATTGCCTCCTCCTCCTCCTCCTCCTCCTCCTCCTCCCTCCTCCTCCTCCTCCTCTTCCTCCTCCTCCGCTTCCTCCTCCTCCGCTTCCTCCTCCTCCTCCTCCTCCTCCTCCTCCTCCTCCTCTGAACGGCCCAAGATGTCTCCAGCAGGGCCCAAAGATGGCCCCGAGAGGACCTCCGACAGAGCCCCATGACGTCAAACTCATGGATTTGTAACTGCCCCCCCGATGATGTTCGCATTCTCGCCTTCTCGGGTTTCCGTCGGCTCAAGAACAGCCCAACAAACGACCATGATGGCCCTACGTAAAACGACCAAATAAAGTCTCACGAGGGTTCAAAGATGACCCAAGTGGGCCTGACTTGGGCCCAAGAGGCATCTGAAACGGCCCATAGACGGCCCTAGAGGGCCCCCCGTCGGACCCAAGGTGACCTTAGCAAACCCGTCGACGAGGACGGCGCCGAGACGGCCCCCAGGCACCAACCATACGGCTGAGAGGGCCCCAAGACGACCCAAAAATCCCAAAGACAGCCGAAGAGGGCCCCAAAACGGCCCACGAAGGCCTCAAGGGACCCCCAACACTGCCTCACAGGAGGCCAAGACAGCCACAAAACGGCCCAAATGAGTCACATGAGGTCACACGAGAGGTCCTCAAATAGTGAAGAGGAAAGGTGACACATTGACGAACTTCCTCTTCCTCCTCTTCCTCCTCCTCGTCCTCCTCATCGTCATCATCATCGCCATCATCATCAGCCGTATAATCAGCATAAGCGTCACTAGCATCGTCACCATCAACATCATCATCCATCGTCAATCGTCGTCGGCATCATCATCACCATCACCATCAGGATCAGCATCATCAGCATCATCAGCATCACCACCTTCACCATCAGCATCATCATGATCGATATCATCACGCTCATAAGCATCACCATCGCCATCATCAACATCACCATCACCAACATAACACCAACACCATATCCAGTAGCATCATCAGAATCATCACCATCTGCACCACCCTCATCATCATCGTCAACAGCAACGGCATCACCACGACAGTAGTCACCATCATCATCATCACCGTCGCCATCGCCATCGCCATCGCCATCGCCATCGCCATCACCATCATCACCATCATCACCATCACCACCACCACCATCATCATCCTCATCATCATCATCAGCATCGTCATCATGGAAATCAACATCATCATCATCATGGTGATGATAAGCCATCATCATCACAAACACCGCCACCACCACCACAATCATCAGCATCATCAGCATCATCATCGTCAACATAGTCGTCATCGCCCTCATCACGAGTATTGACAGCGCCATCGTTATTGTCATCATCATCATCAGCATCACAATGTTCAACACCTTCGCCATAATCATCATCATTTTCAGTTTTATCATTATCCTCATCAGCATTACCAGCACCGTTACCACCGTTATCACCGTTAGCATCATCATCATCAGCATCATCATCATCAACACCATCATCATCATCATCATCATCATCATCATCATCATCATCATCATCGTCTTCGTCGTCATCACCATTATCACCGTTACCACCATCGCAAGATCATAGCCAGCACCCTGCTCAAGAGCGCGCTGGTGAAGGCGGGCCTCCAGGAAATCGCGTGTGGCGAATATTGAACGAGGCCTGGAGGACCCAAGCCACCCCGAACACCGTCGTGCCGCCCACTGACTTCGGCCCTCGGCCCGGGTGGCGGCGCCCGAGGTGGCTGATCGGAGCGGGCGCAGCCGTGTGGGCAAACTCTGGGAGCCTGTCCCCTACTCGGCCCAACCCTCATTGTCACGGGTGACTGCCACGCCCCCCCCCCTTCCTCGCATGGGATGCCGCGAATATCCAGCCCGAATTAATGGACAAGATGTGCCACTAGTCCAGCACCCCAACCAATGGCCAGACACCGCTCGCGTCAAGCCGTTGTGCTGCTTGGCCGCTCTG